>JAQJVL010000067.1:1220704-1820704 GCA_035578905.1 Stictocephala bisonia | reverse complement strand
CAGCTGGAATATCCACCGGTTGAGTGAACCTAGGTTGGACTCATGAGTCTAAGATATTACACAATTTATTTTATTGAATGTGAAATGAATGCAGAAAGTGTAACGCGTGGCTTACCTTCTCAGCTACTTCCCTAACAGAGGCTACAGAAGTGCCGTACAGATTGTCGTTGTACTGGCCCGCTTCGATGAAGAGATGGTTCTGAATGTCCTTCTCCATCTGTTCTCTTGAAGCCACAAAATGGTAATCCCTGCCATCTACTTCGTACTCCCTCTTCGGTCTAGTTGTGTCTAAACATAAGTTACATAAAGTAACAATTAAGAGAATTTAGTAGTTCTATCTCAATGTTGATACATTATTTAAAAATACACTGTCATATTAAACAAACTGTAATTTAATGCAAACAACAAATTCAAACAAACTTTGTAAATGCATTTAAAATTCTTTAGTAGTAAACAGCTCACCAGACCTGGGAGATCTCACACTCCTTTAACCAAGATAATGTAAGTAGCCCATTTGTATTTTATCATCAAAAGTTTTACTTATTGTGTAGTACCGGTAGCTAATTTGTAACTGACAATAAAATCTTGTTTATATTGTTTATATTTCCACATAGCTCATAATTTTATAGTTGTGATTTGTCTGGCTGCTGATATATTTTATTTATTATATTTTCCTCTTGAAGTGTATAGTACTTAATCATGTATTATAATTGTCACCCATTAGGTGTTAGATATTTTATTCTGTTTTGTTTTGAACAAAGATTTTTATAATATTTTTAGACCTACATTTTATTATATTTAATTATAAAAAGTAGGAATCTTAAAAATAAATAACCATTACTTTAAAAGTTTTTGGGCATTATTAAAGTTTTGTTTTTCTTCTATTTATTTTTACTTCCCTTTACATTTATATTATATGCTATTAACACAAAAGGGTCCTGTTATTTTTATACTTTAAGGCTTATAAATAAGGATTCATGAACGGTTTTCATTTTTCAGGGCAAAATAACAGCCATTAATAATTTTGACATTGATTTTTTAAGGACTAAGTAAAGATTTAATTAAAAGTTAAAGATTTTGTAGATTTAAAATAATTTCACAACTGAATTTAACTTGATTATTGAAACCAGAGAAACACTAGATTCGTCTATAAATGAAGTTCTATAGCGATTAACAATGCAACTTACTCTTTACCACATCTCTATGATGCTTGTTTGTTCAACTACTCACTACAAAATGATTGGTGTTATTTTGTTTTGCTGGTTCTGTGTTTATTTAGTTTTGAGTATGATTTGTTTTTGAAGTGCAAAAGTAAAAAAAACTCCAAACATTGTGGATATCTTCATGTCTTTTTAATATATGAACATAAAACCAAATACAAATAAGTCCATAAAATTAGTGGGCAAAGGGATTTGAGTGGATAGATAAGTTTGTACAATGTGGCAGTTGATAGGGAGTATGAAAATGCATCCAAGACACCAGAGTGGCCATCTTTGGTATTGACCTTTCAATTTGTACTTTTATATAACAACATCACAGCTAAACAGTATTTATTCCACTAACCCCACCCCACCCCTTCGTGCCAGGCAAGGTCGGCACTTACTTTCTGTCTTAATAATAGTAAAATAAAGATTGATAAAATTCTTACGTGGAACACAAGATCCAAACTGGTCCGGGAACTCTGAAATGAGATCATCATTGACCCTGTCCTTGAGTGGTCCGAGGATGATGACGGGGCGGGTGTATTCTATCTGTAGCTGGGTTACTGGCTCATAGGACAATACTGTTTCTTCTGTACCTGTGTTAACATTGCTTTTAAGAAGTAATATAAGACGCTCCCTGATAATTAGATAATAATAGGCAATTAGTTGAGATAGTTTTAAATAATTGATGAGATAGTTTTAAATACCTTGCATTGCCAATTAAAAATATTACATATATTGTATTATTACTAGTGATATTATACTTTTCTTTTAGTTTGTATTGTGACAAATAAATGATATACAGTGGAACCTTGACAGCATGAAATCCTCGAGAGCAAATATTTTACTATTCCCTTGAACCTCTTATAGCATCTAATGTTAAAAAGAACCTTTATTCGATTTTCAAGACAGCGAGAAACTCTTCTAGGATGAATATCAAGAGCTAAACACCCATATACCATGAATTTGACATTTATAAGTCAGATTCCTATGGTCAAAACCTGAGTAAGACGATTTTATACTTTCAATTAATTCTTGTCCAAGCAGGAAAACTCTACTTCTGTTTGTCCTGACTTCTGGAATTAGAGGTGGCATTACACACTACAGAATTATTTTAGATTATTTTGTATTCTATTGTGCTGGGTAACACTCAGAGCGATCGACAATATGGCACGTGTTTCTCACGGTGAAAAGGAAAAGAAGCGTACTGCTTTAATTGTTGAATTTAAAAGGAAAGACATCAATGTAGATTTTGTAGTATGTATTGCATTAATTAAGCTTACAATAAACAATCTGTCAACAGTACAGTACATGAAAGCAAACTATCCTACGAATTTTACCCGTTTTAACTTCACTACCATGAACCTTACTATCGAGAATCCGCAATAACACGAATATTGTCCAATCCCTTTCAGATTTGTGGTATTAAGGTTGAAGTGCATTTATATGATGTACTGATGAAAAAAGAAAAATAATAAATCTACGAGATTGTGTATAGGCATATTTTATGATAAATTGTGGCTATTTATATTTTGCAAGCATCTGTTTAGTAAAAGCAAACTATTCCCCATAAATGAAATAAAATAAATATTTTAGTTATAAAAATTTAACTATAAAATGGAAGGTTACTATTAAAAAATCATTACTCTAGCATGTATTACTTTTACAAACAACAAATAAATTGGTGCCAAGATCCAGTGTTTCATCAACAAAAAATATTGAAGTATTTAATACTTTACAATGTAATATGAAGACAGTTGACATAAACAACCTGAGAGACAAGTCCACTAACACAAATCACAGGAAAACGTAAAAGCTCAACACACTAAATGAATGTTCAGTGGCACTGGCACTTTCACCTGCTTTGGATATAAAAGTTTTCTTAAGGTTGAGGAGTGTAAAGAAAGTGGTATACAGATGTACATGAAGTTAATATCCCAGGATCTTGTTATCTATTGGTGTGCTTATTAAATTATTTTGATATGTAGATATTCCCATATTAATATTTGGAGATTCCCAATGCTTCAAGTGTTTCCTAATCACTTGAATCATTGGAAATCTCTAAATATTATCTACATATCATGAACAATCCAATGCTAACAAATAAATTCTTTTGATTCGGGAACTATCCTCCAATCCAATATTGAAGAAGAATGCAGGTGAAATTCACAGAGGAAACGTTTTGTTACAGAGGCTTCAAGTTTGGGATTGGAGTAAGTCTAGATCAGAAAACTATTATCAATGAAATGTAGCCAGCAGGTGGATCAGAAAGGTTGCTTTTCAAGCAACAACTCCCCCTAAAAAAAAAAAAAAAAAAAAAAAAAAAAAAAAAAAAAAAAAAATACAAGAAGGGGTCAGTCTATACACTCACTTGATGAAAATGCCAGTAGCACTAAAAAATTAAGTAACGTATCATATCTGTGCTAGCATGTGTCTTATTAGTGGACTTGTAGGTAGGATTGCTCATGCCCTATCCCGTCTATTATATTAACTCCTGGACTAAGTGTCCTATAACCTTACGTAGAATATTTTACAAGTTACATTATCTATTCAGATCTTAAGAAAAACAACAATTCATTAGCTCTTAATTTAAAAAGCAGTTTTCGTAATATGAATATAAAAAAATGTATATAAAAATCATAACCACAAAAATGTACAAAGATTAATAGCTGATTTAATGAAAAAAGGACATGATCAAGTTACATTGAAAAGCGTCTACTTTAGTTGTATGATAGGATGAGATTACAGCTAAAAGTAGAAGACTATGATGATTATGTAAAGTATTAAAACTATTTTACTGTACATTGATATATTTTTCAATGGCTATCTTGGAGTTTGAAAAAAATGAAATCGTTACTCAAATATAGGCCACACTTTAATAACTAGAAATTATATCACTGCTTCATCTAACAATAACTTTATAAAGAAGTACAATATTATTAGGCTGCGAATCTATAAATCTAACATATGCACATATTTCTATATAATATTGCTTTTGTATTGATTTAACAATATAAATAAAAAATGGTAAAATATGCAAACCAAACATTTTTCACACATTCGTTGACATGCACACATTTGTTACCAGGTACTTAGGAGCTTAAGAGTTTTATTTAATAAAATCTTCTTTGTGATTAGGAATTCAGGAAAAGAAATAATATAAATTTTGTATTAGTTTGATATATGACAGGGATTAACAGTCCCACTGACCCTGGTTCTATGACAAGGCCTTAAACATAGTTGGGACCCTTCTCTTAAAGTCCCAATTTCAATCCTACCAAGCATCATAATGAAATTCAAATTTTCTAATATTTATCAAACTATTAACGCTATTTTTACAGCCATTTACTTCAGAGTGAAAATACACTGCAGAGCAAAGTTAATAAATATATTCAATAATTGATAGCGATATAAAGACATTTGAAACACTTATTGTTGGTGTAGTTAAAACTTTTACTAGACTGGTGCCAAAAACCCAAACTTCTGTAAGGCGTCAGACTGCAGAGTGATTGATCCAAGGTTCAAATCCCTAACTGAGCTGATGGTCAGTACTACACAGGCCTGTGGGCCAAGTAAACTGACACGTAGTTTAATTAAAAAAACTAACCAGCAAAGGGATAGCTGATAGATTTACAATCTATTGTAAAGAGTGACTCTGAACAAGATTGGAGAAAAATTAAAATATTGTACAGTGGTAACTGCCAGTCACTTAATCTCCCTACTCTGAGGACCTGCAATGAATGTGTTAAATGATTAAAGGTTCAAAAGTATCATACATACTAAATCATAAAGTAAATGCAATATAGTGTTACAAACAAAAGAAATAAAAAACAAATTACAACCATTTTCACAGAGGTTTTAATCCAAGTTGTCATTGATTAACAAAACACTAAATTTATATTAAAAACGTCAAAATGTCAAATACACAACATTGTTAAGGTTTAGAACAGTGAAACTTCAATACAAATATTAATCAAATCAATTTCCATTTCATGTGAATTTATCTACAAATTTCCCACATTGTTAAACTTATTACAGTAATTTGATGCTGATGTTAAAAACAATCTCAACAATCCAAATAAACCTATACGAACATATTAAAAATATGAATATTAATATTTATTGAGATAATTTCTGGCCTTCATGCTTTACATACAGTTGAGGTGTTTATTGGAAACTGAACTTGTAAAATCACTATCCCTCTTTATTTAATCTCACTAAAACTTATGCAGTATCACCTAAGTATACTTTAAGAACAGTGCTACAGTATCAAACTAACTTTGAGGTTTAATACACTTGTTCCATTTATTTTTAATAGAGGTTCAATCTTTTGCTTACAACAGATTTTGTACAAATAGTGATTGTAAATAGAGACTTTACAATAGCAACAGGCTCCTTTTAGTAACATTACTTT
The DNA here is from genome assembly GCA_035578905.1 of Stictocephala bisonia. Lineage (NCBI taxonomy): Eukaryota > Metazoa > Arthropoda > Insecta > Hemiptera > Membracidae > Stictocephala > Stictocephala bisonia. Next base: position 1,815,088 of record JAQJVL010000067.1, on the reverse strand, counting down.
TTTTTAGATTTTTTAAAAATTTTACTTTAGTTTACTTTATTTTTATAAGAAAGCAGTAGCAGCACGTGTTATAGGCTGACTGGTTCATTTGACTGTACATATGACGAAAATGTACATATGACTGATATTTTACATATAATATTGATCTTTGAGTTTGTTGACTCTTTTGATGCAATACTACATGATAATAAATACAATGTAATAGTTTAATACGATTGAGATACAATGAAAATAAAACGAGAGATGGTGTGCGGTGATCAAGTCTTTGTGGATCTAGTGCGGTTCACAGTGCTGAAGTGAACCACGAGCACTGGATGTGGGCTGCTGAAGGGAGTGGAAAGGGACCACGAGTTTACACGGCATCAGTTGCTAAATAAATATTTTAGCGTCTGTTTATTTTGCAGACCTTTACATGCAGATGTATTGTTTAGAGCGATTCTGTTTACAACTTACAAAAATGATTTAGCTAATATATTATGACATTTTTTGTGCTGTGTATTATACAAAAAGTTGAAAATCCTTAAATCTTTGATTTTTATTTATTAAATATTTAATTTTTTAAAAAGGGGCATTTTATACTCGTAGTTAGGTTGGTACTCCAGGCTACTCACGAGCCACCACTGAAAGAAAGTATAAATGGCACGTTTTGTACAAACAGTGATACCAAAGAGCTTAATTGAGCAGTTAAGTTCAAAGGAAAATGTGGTGTATTTAAGAAATTGAATTTATAATTGTTGAGTTAAATATAATATTTTTAATGAATAGCTTGGACTTTGTTTTTTTCAGCTTAGTGTTGTTGAAGTTTCACTGTACAACAACAATACACGTGGGTCGTGCGCTTCTGCCATGACTGGGGGTGAGAATGCGGTTAGGCACACAGGGCAAACCACACCAAAGTGATAATGAAATGATTCTTACCAATTAGAATTTCTATAAAGCTAATGCTGCTTAAGCTAATACCTTCAGAGCTAGGATCGTCTTGAGTGTAGCATAACATGAAAGCTGCAACAAAAACAAAGAGAATTTAGTCGTAACTATAATAGGCTTTGTATAACCTAAGTTCATATTCTAATCTTACTTTTGTTACAAAAAAATTAAAAAACAATTATTAAATTAATAAAAACAACATGATGGTTAGTTACTTTATTAACAGGCTCACTGCTGAAAACATTTTTATTTTTAGAATTGGTGTTGTAAAATACGATACAACAATTCTTATAACTGATAGTAAGAATGATCTCGGGATAGTCAATATTTTATCCTGAGAGAGTTAGGACGCCATTTTAATGCCTAACCGTAACATCACTTCCACCTATAGACATTGTCCGCCACTGAATTTGGTTTACCATCTTCCACTAACGGTGTTTCCACCAAAAATAGTGTATTACAGTACTTTTTATACCATTTTATATCTGCATTTGCAAGCTACTCAAAAAAGTAATTTTAAATAAAAAAATTCAATCTGCGTATCCTAGGCTTAGCACATTCTGGTGGCGCAAGCCTAGTATTGAATTGACGTCAACATCGTCATTACAGCTGTCCAAACTTTCTTCTGACTCATATTTACCCTCAAGCTCTTATTCGTTTTCAATAACATAATCTGCATTCATGAGAAAAACTATATACACATATCTAAAATAAACTTGATATAACAATTATTTCGTATAAGCTCTAAATACAACAAAATTGCCAAACCGGAAGCTGATAGCACTGGGAGAAACAACATGATTGGTGGAACACATTGGCAGCGATATAATCTTCCCTGACAATGGCTGATCTCAACCTCAAGCAATGTGTTGGAAATGAGAGTAGATTGTAAGCATGGCACGTATTAGATGATTCACGATATTAGTTACTTTCGTATTAGTTATAGAAAAATATTAGTTGAAAATATCCAATATTAAATATTACTAATATTTTTCTCCATACCACACTGATTTAATAAGGTCAACAACAGTAATATTTCTAGTCGTGATGTACTTGTAACATTACTGATGTCTCAAATATATTAATAGTAGGTTACAGCATCAACTTAGATACACATTTTGATAAAATGAGGGAAAAATAAAATTTTTTCAAAACTGTACACATTTGAATTTCTCTTAGAATTAGATTTATTGGACATAAAACTTAATAAAATTGCAGTAATATCACACAAAACTATAAACCAACAAATAATTACACTTAGATTTGATCTAAATAGAATTATTTTAATGGTTGTATAGTAAAAGTTGCCGACCCAAGTTTTTAGGTTTATTTACTCAAGATATTAATTTTCCTGTGGAACAATGGCAATTATTTTCCATATTTAGGTTGCTGTGTCATCAATAAGAAAAAAGTGTTTGGATATTAACTAATATGTCTGTAAAAATGAATTTCTGTTTGAATTCACACTTATATTAATATATCAGGAGTAGCAAGGGATAATATTTATTGTGCCAAGATTGCACTAGAAGATCAGCCAGCAGTCAGCTGGGGCGAATCAGATCATATCAGGAATACAAAAATATTAATATTAGTTTGGATAACATATTAGTTACTCTGTGTATTAGTTACATTTCTGCATCTAATATGAAAAACCTAATACTAATATATTGAGCCATCCCTAGTAGGATGCCTGCTGCACTGTATGACAGTTGTGAACGTGTTAAGTGAACTGATGAATACTCTAATTCAATTTTGTGTACAGTGATCTCCTGACCACATAAATCTATCAGTCAGATCGAGCATTTGTGTTATGTCTCAATATGTGTTTCTGTGTGTTAAGTTGGTGGAATCTCAGGTGTTTGCTGATGGCCTATTTCTCCCCTCGAATTTATTAAATTAAAAAGAAAAATTAATTTGAAGTACAGCTTGAACAATGCCATATTCTGATAGTTTAAGGGCAATCCCCATACCATGTTGCAGTCCACTGATATGTGTCTAGTAACAATGTATTTAGTCCCACATCCTGTGGTTTCATCTATCCATTCTATTTTGTTCAATCATCTTCAATGTTAAAAAATAAATTAATAACAATGTTAATACTAAAATGATATATATATATATATATATATATATATATATATATATATATATATATATATATGTGTGTGTGTGGTACATAACAGAAAACAGAACACATTAATTCATGCTTTTAGAGGCCATATTAATTTGCATGCAAATGGTTAATGAAGTAGATAAAAATGACAACTAATAAATAAAAATGCGTGCAGTGATGATGATTGTTTACCTTTAATTTCCTTGTTCAATTTATATTTACAGCTCATAAGCCAGTAATTTTGTCTATTTAACATCAATTTTACAAAAAAAACCTCTTATTGGTACTTACCCCAGACTAGGGTTGGATAACCTTAGTTCATCAGTATGACTACAAGTTTTATTGTTTGCTATTAACAAAAAGTTCTTATTTCTAAAATTTGCCTTCTAGTAATCAGTTTGATTTCCAGAACAAACTTCGATATTTGTTCTGGTGCTGTCCTTCCAGGCTAAGGAATCTGGCACACATATTAAACCCACAACCATGACCCTCGTGCTCTGTAGTGTAACCACTTCTTGGTTACATTTAATATTTAAATAAATAAATCAATAATATTGTTTGAAGCCAACAGAAAAATTAAAATATTAAAAAAAAACTATTACACCTAGAAAAATAAAATTTGCAAAGAAAGTTTTGAATAACATTTTAATGATTTTAATGATTCCTGAAAAATTGAAAATTATAATGCAATAAATAAAAAAGGTCATTTGCATGGCGAAGAGCATTTAATGTGATTGTACAGGCTGACGAGGTAAAAGACATGTTCAGATTTTTCTGACATACCCAGATAATTTTCCTGATTGGGATGGTTGAGTCCAAAAACCTAGCACAAATCCTCTTTCACCATTGGTCGATTCGCCTTAGTTTTTGTATCTTTCCCCCTTCTTCGACCGAGGTTATGTAAGGAAGTCTTGCCGTTTCTAATAAGTTCTGCTGATGTTATGTCGCTGAAACCCAGTCTCGCCACTCGTGATTCTTTCACTCTTTTGTTGCATGTCTCGAAAGAGAAGTTTTTTGTCTTGTTTTGCGGAGTGAGTGTAGTGGTGGGCGGTCAGTGGACCCCCTTTGGATTTTTTTCATTCTGTCTCTTTGCTAGGTGAATTTTCCAAATTTTACCCTTGTAGTTGTCAACCCAAATCATCCTCCTTGCCCAAGTTCCTTTTTTCTAACAATAAATATTCAACTAACCTCAGTAATGTTCTTTGTTTAAAAAATTTAAGTTAATAATTCAGTGGTCAGCCTAATATATTTATTTTCTGTTTTTTCTGTTCACAGATACTGAGGACAAGAACATTTTGTATTGAGATATAAAAGGTTAAAGTTAGTATTTTTTAGAGACCTTTGAATTAATAAATAATTTTGGAGAAAGAAGAACCTTTATTATTATAATTCCAAAAATATATTTCATTTGAGTATAACATTTCTTTTAAAAATATTTTGCCTTTTTATTTGCTATTAAAAAATATTGAAGTAATAAAGAAGGATACAACTATTGAAGGAGTGATATTCATTAATTTTATTTCTATGCCATTTTTTTGAAAATAAAACAAAAATAAGTGACCTACCAGCACAGTAAAATAGAGTATTCTTTAAGGTTACAATAGGAAGCTAACGCAATTATTTATAAGACTTTGTTAAACCAACTCGAAAGCAGATCAAATTTCTGTACTTAGAAATCACTTCACTCACATAATCCCCCCTTGCTCAAACTTCTCAAAGCAGGTAAACAATTACCTTAAATTTCAGTTTTCACCTTTACCTTCTGGGTCGATATTATTTGGCATTCAAAGCTATATAAATATCATTTAAATGAAAATAGTATGTGTTCAAATATTTTCTAATCTATAAAACTAAAAATTTTACTAAGGCTTTAGCTGTTATTTATTGAGCATAGTTGACGTGACAATCACTTATCAAATCAATAGATGGTGAGCAAAAAAATTAAAGGAAAAAGATACTCAAAAAGTGTCTGATAGACAACTGGTTAACATAAAAGACATTGTGATAAACTCTAGTAGGTGTCTCCCCCAGTCATTTGCTTGGTTAGTATTCTCACAATACACACATAAGGAGGATAGCCATCATAGTTTGGAGCACACCTCAAACTGTATTTCCAATTTTATTGCCTCAGAACAATTTTGAAATATATTTTGGTCCTGTTAAAATTCTTATTGAACGTTTTTATTAAATTTGAATGTTTTATTTTTACAGACAAAACAAACTAATTATAATATTAAAGTACATAACAGATAGAAATAAAAGTCTTGAAACTTTTAGAATGCGAGTGGAGGATGAATTCAAAAAGCTGAAAATTAAATGGTATAACCTCAAGCAAAAACAACAATAGAATAATTTAAATAGTAAAATCAGTAGTTGAAATTATGAAAATATATCACTGCTGAAAGCATCTGATAATCTTACAATTAGTTTAAGAAAATGAAAAATGCCTATATAATAATAAATACTTACGTAAGGATGATGGATCCCCCTCATTGGTCGGAGTGTTTGGGGATGCTGAGGGGAAAGAGAGAAATAGAAATGACAAGATACAAAGACAACAAAGCAGGCATTTTACATTCAACAGTAAACAAACACATTTGGTGTTAAGTGTACTGAAACCAAATTAAAAAGTTAGTCTTGTTACATTAAAAATATAAAAAAATGTTATAAGCATTAAAAGTACCATTGCTAATCAAATTAACTAAATAACTGTTTGAAGAAATAGTTTTCATATGGAATTTGCAATAGATCTGCTGATAGCACTATTGATATAGTGTTTCATTTAGTTAGTGATTTAACATTAAACTACAATCAAATGATCAGTGGCAATTCATAAAGGAAGTGAGGAAACTTTTAAAAAAATGAAACAATAAAAATAATTATATAATAACTATTTACTTTAACGACTAACAAGTTGGAACATTGGATATGGATCACACAAAAAATGAACACCTACTCAGCATATTTTTGCAACAGGTAATAAATTGTAAAAACTGAAATTATGGCACAGAGTTAAGTGGCCATAAAACAAACTCCCATGCAGGCTTGACTGACAGTGATTCTTGGTGCTGCATATCTACCAGTGAGGAACTGCTTAAAAACTATCCTCACTTGATTTACTCTGCAAAGATGTGGTATTTCCCAAATCATTTCATTTACTAACGAACATGAACCAATAATGTTTTTAATGTTTAAGAAAGTGTTTAGTTTATTTTCGTTGAGCAAGTTGTAATGAAAATCAGTTAAACTATTTTTTGTGTGTGCTTGTATTACAAAATAATTTATAGCTAAACAACAAGGCTTTCGATTATCAGACTTTAACCCTTTTGATGCCGGAGTATTTTTACATTTCCTATATGAAAAATACCAAGCCATATTTGGTGAAATTGTATGGTTTCAAACAAACTTACGCAGCATCTATGTTTTTTGTCATATTTACATAAATCTTTTTTTAACTAAAGGAAAAGAAGTGTTCATTCTAATGAAATATAGTTTACCCTTCTAATTAAAAAAAATTTTTATTAAAACAAAATGTTTGATACAAAATAATTTCTTTTGTTTTATTTTTCTAATTTGAAGGTGCATAACATATTTACAAAACTTTATTAGAATTTTCCCTCATTACCATTTTATAAAGAATTTCAAACTGAACAAAGGCAAACCATTTCATTTACCATACTGAACACTGCGTTGGTCGCGCGGAACACAATGGTGCTCTAGGGTTTTTTTTATTTTTGTCTCATTCTTAGTTGGTAATAATTGTGACATTTAACCCCTTACTGGCTTTTGTCGAGTTAACTCGACGGCACTTGCGCCCTAATAATGGCCGCTGACAAGTCAACTCGACGCACTCTTCTGTCCAGATTTATTTCATTGTCTGTCAAGTTAACTAGACGTACTGTTTTGCTGCTAGATGGTGTTTGAATTCACTTTAGTCCCACTCAGAATATTTCTTGTAATTGATGACAGCTGTTTTTATTCCATTTATATTTCCATGTACTTGACCACCTTTCGTAGTTAGCTGCCCGCATACGCGACCCGGCGAACAGTTCGTGTTTATTTATATTGTATTGTTTCTATTAGTGAACTGTAATAGTTGTGCTTGTATATATTAAGTTAGTTTATTATAAATAATTATTATTATTTTATTTTGTGTTATTGTGGTTGCAGCTTTTTTTATTTTAGTTCGAATATTAGTATAGTGGAATTTTGGAAAACCAACAAAATTGAAAGTTTTTTTACATTTACATAGTTAAAAAATAAGTTTTTAAAATTTATATTAGCGATTTTAGTTGTTTTAAACCATAATAAATCAGATTAGAAAACAAAAAATAAACACTCTTTTTAAAAAAACCTCAAATTTAAAATAATCTTTTAAGGGGTTAAGCGTCTGCCTACCTTTCCTTCAACTCTTTGTCTCACATCACTTCAGTTTAAGCTCTTTTGCTTGACATATCTGGGTGTTTACAGTTTATTTTAGTGATACACGTTTGGAACATTATTATGTTCCGTGCAACTAACAACATATTAAGTTTTTTACCATCTTGAATTGTTTTTTTTATCATTGTAAGTTGTTATTTTAAGTTATATAACGTGCTAAGTTAGTGTCTTAAAGTGCTAAATATTTAAAATGTCGGAACTTTACCGAAAACAGTCCGCTAAGAGAAACAAAAGATGATAAAGAAAGTGTTCTGGGAGTGGAGAACACTGGTGAGTTCAAAGAAGATAACAAGAAGTTCAAGAGAATAGTGACGTTGAATTAAGTGACAGTGACCTTGAAAGAGATACTGAAAAACTAGCTAAAACTGGAACATGTTACTTGTGGGGCTGGGCCATTAAGAGAACAACACACAATACTTGTGACATGTGTAAGAACTGGATCTGCCTTGACCATATGGAAAATGTTTGCTTCACATGTTCAGGGTGAAAAAAATATTGTATGTATAGAATTTCAAAATAATGTTTGTTTTTGCATTCTAATAGCCTAATATTACATTTTTATAATTGATACATTTTGAAATCAGCAATTTAATATTAGAAAATGTTTAATACTCATATATTGTGCTTAGTAATTTAAATTAAAAATATGTTAAAAGCCTAACTCAGTTGTTACTTTACCTACCTGAATAATTTGTTGTATGTTTAATAAGTAATCATCAGGTCACAATGGTTAATAACAACAGGAGCACAATAGTGCTCCGCACGACCAAACATTTTATAGAAATCCACGCGACCAACGGGCAGTGTTAAAAATTGTCTTTTTATAAAAATATAACTAAAGTGCTGCATTTTGGTTACCTAGCAACGTACAGACTAATTATTGAAATATATAAAGCAGTTTTTTTAAATAAAACTGGAGTTGTTGATTTACCTCTGTATTTCTAATAGTTACAAAATATAAATATACAGCTCACTGTCCGATAAAGATGAGTTTTCGTTAAATGAAGTCTAATAACGTTAGCAAAAGTGTTTTATCTCCTGCTAGAATAAGTATATCGTCACTCATTGTAATAAACTTCTAAGTACCTACATAAAAAATAATTACTGTTCACAAACTAGAAAAACAAAACACAAACATTATACCAATAGACTACATTGGCGCGAAATACGAACCCATCTGTGCAGCGGATTACTGTACTACTGACGTTATCTAATGCTTACTGCAATCAGCTGCGCGATTATACAAAAAAAGTGTGAAACCGACGATAGCGGTTATTATCGATTCGTCTGGTATGAATTCGACGGCTGATTGAAGAAAATAGTGATGTAGTATAACAAATAAAGCATGTCTCTCACAGCGACGCTAGCATTTTTCAAACTGGCAGGGCGCATCGCTCATAGCGACTCCCGGCACTATAAGGGTTAATTAATAAAAATTATTATGAATGAAATAAAGTTTAATATAAATGTAATTTTGAAATAGGACAGTTACTCGCTACTGTGTTTCCGAGTGCTGTCAATAACTTTTTCATTAAAAAAATGTAAACTTATGGAGCAATTATTATCTATATATATATAAGTAAAACTTCCGTATGTTTGTGTACACCAAACTCGAAAAGGAGCGAAATTCATTTGTCATTTTTACACAACATTCCATCTATATACTAGAGTTTTATTATATTTAGTTCCTAAAATTGTAAAGATAAAAATATATATACTAATAGTAAATATACTAATTCCTGGCCTAGTGCTCTTTAACCTAACCTAAATATAAAAAGGGAATTTCAAACATTTCCTGAGCTACCTACATTTCACAAATGAAAATAAACTGAAAATGTGCAATTGTGACCAGCTGATTTATGTGCATATTATATCCTGAGAGTTACAACTAGGACCTGATTGTTTATTTATGAAAACAACTGAACACTGTAAGTTATTTTAATTTTGATAAATTGAAGTAAACAGTTCTTTATTTTCTAAAAACTAAAGTGAGAAATAAAGACTGACAGTTAATATCAGTTTAAGCCACAGCAAAGCGTGGCCAGGTTTAGCCAGTTTGAAATAAATATTTGTAATTATTTAAGAAAAATATAAATAATAACATAATTTTAAAGCCGTTTTAAAACTACATTAAAAATGTCCAAGTGAACCCCGGCCACCAAACCCTGGAACTTCTTACATACTTAGAATTCCACAAAGCGCCACAGCAAATGACTTAAGGTAGATGTGGAGGGATAAGAAACAGTGCTGAGAAAGACCTTGGTTAAAGTACACAACCTTATTCAATGGCTTTATGACCTTCATAATTAATGACAGAGTAAATATGTTTATGTATTTAGTACCAATTTTTAATACACATCAAAATTAATTAAGGCCAATTGTTAATACAGTGATTCTAAATCACTGCTAAATTTTCTTTATTTTGCTATGAATTGTGCCCTTTCCTGTTTGATATTTAGTCACATATGCGTACATGTAAGATTACTTTGTTTTGGCACTAAATTTAAATTATGATATTTACATAAAATAGAGGTACATTCTATGGTGATTTTCTGTCAAAGAATCTTTTTATGAGCTATACCATAATTCAAAAACTGATAACACCACTACATCTGGAATAACTTATTTATTTTGTTATGACAGACACATCTTTCTATATATTTTTAAAATGTCAATTTATGCTGTTTTTGTTTTATAAAGTTCATTGAAGCAATTGTGGCATTGTATCTGAAGATGGCATAATTATGCTGAAACGATCGTTATATACATCATAACAAATTTGAAATGTTGACAGAGGTAATTTATTTTATTTTATATAATATATACCATAATGTCAACAATTATTAGCAGTATAGTCAAGGGAAAGAAACCAATAGTAAAAATTTACCAATTAAATGTTGAACTGACTGATTAAATGATAGAACGATTGCAATTAAAATATGGCAATTTATAGGTCTCAGAATTTCCAATACATTGTTCTAAAGAATCATGAGAGGAAGAATTATAACAATCTATGTTAAAATGGTAATTTTTAGAAGTCAAAAATGTTTTATAACACTAAAAATTATTTATTCAATAGTTGAAATTGATTTCTTAGATATCAGATATTTTTCTAGATAATTGGCTCCACTAGCACTTTATTTCCGAGGTAGAGCATTAGGCAATTAGCACTGGCAACCAAAAAGAGAGGAAAGATTGTAAAATCATTTAAAGATAAAAAAGTCAATTGACTTAGTTTCACTATCAAATACTGTTTTATTTTGATAAAAATGTTATTTTTACTATACAAAAATCCTTTACAAGCTTTTAAAAGAAAAATAAATTTAAAATGATTTTATACCGTATTTATGAAGAAAATATCATTTTCCTAAAATATTATGAACATTATTTATTATTTTAAAACTTGTGGTTTATTTCTAAAAGCCAATTAAATTTTAAGTATACATTAATAAGAATATTACAAAACTACAACAAAAATGATTACTACAAACAATACAAAATGATAAAAGTTGCATCATGCAGAGCGTGCCTTGATTAGTAATAAGTATATTGTGGTAGTCCTTCTAACAAACAAAGGAGTGGGTTAAATGGTAACCAAGAAAAACATATACTACTACATAATTAAAAACCAACAACATTTATATGTGAAAAATGAGAAATTACTTCTACAGAAAATTGTAAAGATAATAACTTTTCATGTTAAAAATAGTATAATAATAACAGAACAACAAATTACATGTAAAAATAGATATTCCTAATGCATATCACTCTTATCATTTGAACAACCAAAACAATCTTTTTTAATTCTGAGCGCCAATGCAATAAACGGGATGTTGAAAAAGAATGCAGGGATTTCAAAAATTCGTAGAAGCAAGGCTTCTCCACTAATAGTAATAATGTCTTTACTGTTTTTTTAATCTGTATTGAGAAAGTGTTGTTGGATACAGGAGAGCATAGAACATTTTCGTGACCTTGACATGTCCATATATGATCCTACTGATGCACCACTGGCACTGAGGTGGCCATTATGATAGTGACTGTGTGACAGAAAGCACAGTGAGTTATTTGTTCGGCGTCACTTAAAGAAAACTTATGAATGACAGAATGCACCAGATAACAAAAGCTATTCGTCGATGATTCAATCAGTTCTGATAAGCAGAAACGTTGAGAACTCTCACCAAGTTGACTAAGAACTACTGAAGAAAGAGTCAAATACACCTGCCTATGTTGTGTTAGGAATTCGAAAAAGCGATAGTTCGAAGAAGCCTCAAACTACAAATACCAAAAAAGCTAAACATCTATTTTACAAAGGTGATGTCTCCAAGTTTATAAAATTCAGCTCAGAAAAGAAAACAGTAACAGACATGTTTTAGCAAAAAGAATTTGCCTTTTTTATGCTGAATTAAATTGATAATGACAATTAAAACTTTTGAAATAAAGTGTTGTTTACAATCACAATGTTTCATATTAATGGTTTTGTTTATCATCCAACAGTTGAATTTGGGAATTACCACAACCTAACGTAACTCATGGGTACATATGAGACTCCAAAAATAAATGCGGGTTGATTCATGATCAAGTTATAGGCCTCTTCTTTTTTATGAAAGAAAATTACAAGGATAATTTGTTGGACATTATAGTATTGTTTTTCTTTCTTCAGATCGATCAAATAAAAAAAATAACAACTCATTTTTATGATTTTTTTGTGAGATAAAGCTCCCCCTTATAATGATCTAGCTGTATACAACGCCCTTAAGACCAGATTTTCTATTTGTTGTATTCACAGAGATATGCCTATTTTTGATCCTCCACCAGTCCACATTTTCCTTCATTAAATTTATTTTTAGTGGGGTATAAAAGAAAATGAGTTACGCTGATAAAATTTGTGATTTGGTGCATCTGCAGGAGCGCATAGCTGCTGTCAATAAATGATTCAACACACTTGGACCCCCTCCCTTTAAATTGATTAAAGATTATATGTCTGCAGAGCAACAAATGAATTGTACAAAAACAATTTTTAGTTGTATACCATCACATTGAAAAATCATTAAGATATGTTTAATAATTTTAAAAATGTACTGAGTTGAAATCCTGGCATTCTTTTCGATGACCCTGTATAAAGAGACCAACATGCAAGAGGTAGATGCATACCCAATTTTTGATCAACATTAGATTTAAAACTGTTTTCTTTAATATCTTTTTATTAAGAATATACATTTTTAAAGGTTTAATTTATATTTGGGTTTGTAGTTTCCATAACTGAGGTGTGTTAGAAACAAACTCCGAAATGACAATGAAAATCCAGAGTGTAACAATCAAAAATGACGTGCGATACTAAGAGTGGTCATGCAATCTTCAGGTGTGGTTTATACTGGCGTTAAGTCCTTTGATTCCAGGTTAGGTGAAATGCACTATGGTTGTGCTCAGTGGTTTGTGGTGAATGCAGAAATTTATTACATCTGTTGTTACTATTTAGCTGAACAAATTCACTGCGGATTTTGCTATTTACATTTAGTGGTTTCCTTTAAATGTTTGTGGCCAAATTCTTTAGAAGTTTTATCTGAGGTCATACTAAGGTACAACCAAGTTTGAGAACCCACAGTTTTAAGAGTTAATATGTTATAATCAGAAATATAGTTTGATAATAATTTCACGATTTCTCATATGTTAATTTACAAAAATAGATCAAATAGAAGACATATGGAAAGAATGTGATCAATTCACCAACCACTTAAGGTAAGATCAATTATTCAAATTAAATATACATAAAAGTTATGAATTCCTTCCGTTTGTTTTAACAGTGGGAAAATGTCTGTAATAGCTATAAATATGACACACAGCTTAACTTTAACAAAGGAAGCTCAAAATCTCAACAACAACAATAGCCTTTCTATGTTAGTGTTAGTACATTTATAAATCTGTTTTGGAAACTTACGTTCTTGGTCTGAACCATCCTCTGATTTGTCATCTTTACTCTTCATGAATGGAAATTTTCTGCTGAAAGAGAAGTTTTTCTTTTTTCTATCCAACGTTGATTGCTAAACAAATAAGAAACAATTTCTTAAAATAAATAATATAGTATATTAAAACAATAAAGGCCAAGTTTGATGAAGGGGTTACAGGCAACAAAAATAAAACAATACATAACCATTTTTTTTTTTAATCCAGTGGCAAATCCATTGATGTTTGCAATCATAGCAAAATAATAAATGTTACATAGTAAATATCAAAGATTTGAATTGTTGCTTATCACTCATATCTGAACTTATTTGTTAAACAAAACCCTTTCTCAAGCCATATTGTTCTGCGATGATAATTATGGCTTGAATTTGTGACTAAATTAAACCCTCTCTTTATGTGACATAGGTATTTTTAAACTTATGTAGAAACATCTATTTTATTAATAGAAATTTCAGTCATTTTTAACCTTTACATGAATTTAATTATATTTTTGAATGTTTCTCCCTTAAATGAATCACTTACATACAATTTTACAAGAGAACCGCAAAATTAATAACTGATTCTAATAAAAATAGTTTATTACTTTATTTGTTGAATAATTAGTAAGGGGAATATTGGAATGTTGTGTACATTTGCAAACTGCAGGGTTTTTGCTTTTTTTTACTCATTTCAAATTCAGACTAGAAAAAATAATAAGTTTACATATTATTTTTACAAACTGAATCAAAAACAAAATAAAAACTCATGTATAAATAAAAAAACCTGCCGGCAGAATGTATTAAAATAAAAAATCCAGTAGCGCAGAGGGAAAAACAAGATCCTTTTGACCGAGCATTTCTTAATAAATGCCATATCCACCAATTGTACTAAAAACAGCTTGAACATTTATTTATAGAGTGAATGGTACAACGATAGACAATATTTCAAATGACAGACTTAAATGTTAAGAAGTCTAATTGCTAAGAAGTTAAGTACATGAAAATCTCAAATGGACAAAATGACCGACTCTTACTACCATTTCATTTTGTGAGATGGTATTTTAATATATAGAAAACAAGTTTATTTTATAGTAAGATAGTTATATATTTATCTATAAATATACAAATAATGAATACAGTAATTGTTTATTAGAACTGGACTTAAAGAACTGATGAGTGATTTGACAGCTCTTTTTCATTGGCCAAGGAATACTGGATGATAAATTGGAACAAAAATTTAAAGAGTACCGATTATTTCTCAACATAAAAAAGTGCTTTTTGATATAAGTGACACAACTCCGGGATAAACTTACTGATAATTTCATTTTATTGGCTGGGAACTACCTTTATAATAACATGAGTTCTAATATTCCTTGAGGCTAAAACATAAGAACATGAATCATACAGAGCAAGCATTTATTATCAGTTATTGGTTTTCCTTGAAACATTAACTAACTTTATATACATAGCATGTAGAATAACATATACCTATCATAATCATGGTCAATTATGCATTTAAAATACTTGATACTAAATACTCATCTTATAAAATCTGCTTGGATTTCTTAAGAATGTTTTTTTTTCAATTCTCACTTACCAATGTCAATGGCTAGCCGATTCTACACAATGCTTTGGACTGATTTTCCTTAACTTCAATAGCTAAACAGATTTACTACACTGTCCAATCTCAACGGCTCTACTGATTTCTCTCACATTCCCCAACCTCAATGGCTACACGATTTGTAACAAAACTCTCCAACCTGAATGATCTAAACCGATTATCTTCACACGTACTTCAAAACGGCTCAACTGATTTCGTAACATTCCCCACATACAACAGCTATAAAAATGTTTCTTACATTCCCAAACCATGCGAACTAAACCCATAATAATCCTTTCATACTCCAATATAAGGCTGAACTTTTTTAATATGGGTCATATTAAATATTATATAAAGTTATATAATTTTGTCACTCAATTCTCGAGGATCATAATATGAAATAAACAATAAGAGGCGTGCGTACCTTATCAAGCATTATAGGCATGTGGCCTTGGAACTTGACTGTCCTATCTCGAGCACGCTGTTTTCTCTCCCAGCGCTTCTTGGAAGGCACTATACCCAACCCCTCTTGGTCACCGGACCACAAAACTCGGCGAGCTTGCCACCACTCGTCATCACTTGCGTTGGTAACATGCAGAATGTCACCGTAGTGGAAGGCAAGTCCTCTGCTAGGCAGTCCGTCGTCCTTCAGAGGGTCATAGTCAAACAGCGCTCTGCCAGACACATAGAGATAGAATTTAAGCTTGATTCATACTTAATAAATAATACAAATTACTTCCTCAGTACTGGATACATTATTAATTGACTGAAAATAATAAGCTAAAAGTTATTAGATTGATTACAACATTTCCCACATTTGTAGATCAAGTAGTCACTCCGACACAATAACTACCTTTGTATACATATAATAGTGTAAAAAAACTACAATAAGCCATTAATTATGCAATCAATAGCATATATATATATATATATATATATATATATATATATATATATATACATTTTTTTCTTTTGAATAATGCGTAACTATGTTAGTCATATGATGTGACCTTATGAAATCCATAAATCAATGGTACATTTAAAAGAATTTTTTCGATATACTAGGTTTGCGGGGTCTAATTTAATTTTTCCTACCACTACAATACAACGTGTTAATTGTATACTATCAAATATCTGGCCTAACCTTTCATTTAATTAGTTTTTATTTATATGCAAATGATGTCAACAACCTCCATAGTAAAAAATATCCAGTGAAAGAATCAAAATAATCCATGAATATTTTAGTGATAAAAAGTATGGCAATTTCCAAATGCAAATTTCGGCTTCGTCTGCGGATGCAGCAGTTACATGTGATTAGTTTAAAAAAATAATAATTTGAACTTGACTCAATGTTCGTGACAAAACATTTATTTTCACAATTATTAGTAAAATCCACAATTCAGGAGGAACTAAACAAACATTACAACATACCAGTAACAATGGAATCCTGCTTTGCGATCCATTTTATTCACTCCCATTTAAACAATGTCTAGCAAATTTAAATGAAATCAGCTACTTATAATTAGTTTCAGAAATGTGGTAAGGGTTTACACCTAAATGGTTCTCCAGTAAATGCTATCACAATTGGGTTAAACCAAGGGGTAGTATGAGTGTGCACAGTTTCCCTTGGTTGAATTGTGAGAAGATTTCATTATTAATAAGATAAGCTCCCAATTTCTTCAGTTTAATAAGTTTGTTACTATAAATAAAATTATTATTATTAAATATGAATGTTTTTTTAAACTATTCTTTAAAGTGATATGATTACCTCTTTATTATTACTGAGTAATTTCATACACATAAAAATGTACAGAAACACAACAACATGGGATTAACATTTCTTATGGATCTAAACTACCTACATAACCAAAAGTTTAGAAGTAAAATATTTACTATTTTCATTAAAATAACAAAATATTTTTATACATGATTCCCAACTAATTAAAATGAATCATTAGCTAAAAAAATTAACAACTAAAAATAAGTATTTAAAGTAGAAGCACCTGGTTTACACAAGTTTGTTCATAATTATAAGAAAAATGTAATATTAAATAACGTAAAATTACAAATGCATATTTATTCCACAATATAAAACCATGAACCAACTAGCATGAAATGTGAAATATGCACAGTATACCTGACATATAGGGAGCGTTTCTGGGATGTTCTGAGAAGAGTTCCTGTTGAAGCTGAGATTTGCTGGGACATCTGCTGCTTCAAATCATGAATCTTTGCTTCAAACCGATTGTAATCTTCTGGCTTGTATTGGGCTACTATTGTCACTATTTGGCCAGCTCCCTGTACGCATATTAACAATAAAGTTTAAATTTTTTGTTTATAAGAAAAATAAATATTAAATAGCATACAATTACAGTCAATAACAATGACCACACTTCATACTTGGCTTAAAAAGCTTGTTTATACATAATTTTGATTAATGATCATTAAATAAGAAACTTATAACACAACTTATACACATCCACAATAATTAGTATTTGCTGACAAAACAATCATGAAGAATGTCTAAGTCTTCAGTTATGACTACTACAAACTGCCGGTAAAAAAGCTGTCTAGAGCCACAATTCAGTAGTAACTAAACAAACATTACAACATAAAGTAACAATGGAATCCTAAAAATATATTTCTGCTGGAGGCATGCCGAGTCCAGATAACACTCCGTTTTAAACACTAATTATAACATACCCACCACCAATACATGTACAGTATTAGTTGAATTACAATTGCCGGCGTGGTGGCTCAGTGGCTAAGGCTTCGGAGGGCAAGGTCCAAGATTTGAATCTCCACTGAGCTAATGTTTGGTACTTCACTATAAGAATAAAGTTCACACACAAGCTTGCAAACCCGTGTGAACTAGCGAGTGATGTTTTTTAAAATAAAAAAAATAAATCATGAATACAAAACATTTAATTTTTTTTACTTCTTTTTACTTTACCTTTTTTTACTCCAGCTTCAGGTGATGCCAACCGCACTGTCTCTCATACACAAGTCTAGCCAGTCTCCAATAAGTTGGATCAGTGAGAACTCGTCTAATTGTACAATCTGGTTGGAGTCTCTTCTTCAGTTCATCTCTATTATCCAAATGTTTGGTACAGTGTAAAAGGATTTGATTTTAAATATAACATTTTTAGTGACCTCTATTAAAGCCATAAAGATGCAGTACATCTCCCTCCATGCATCAACAACTATGACTCATATTTTTCAAGCCAATAACAATAACTGCACTTCCCACATGCCTTAAAAAGAAACCTATAAATTGAAAACCTATGATCTTTAGTAGACCTATTCCCTCTCATAGCACTAATACTGAACATAAAATGATTCTGTTTCATGTACTGAATCCAGACTAGAGATAGGCTTGTGAGTTATGCCGAACGTAGACTTCCAACTGTGGCTGGGGCTGCAGACTAGATACAATCACTTGAACTCTGCGGAGTCTAGCAAGAAACAACATGTATACAAACATGGGGATACAGACGGTGCAGAATCCTGTGAGGACTGTAAAAGTTATACAATCTGCATGAGACTCAGCCAAATAAAGGTTTTTACCAAGTGGTCAACCTAAAAACAATATTTTTTGCACAAAAGAACTATTAGTGGAACATTCTATTTTTAGATATTTCCTGTCCTAGTCATTTTACAGTTAGATTTGTTTCATGATGTCCACGTAAAATTTCAATGGGTGGGTGGGTGGGAGATCCATCACATTTTACAAGTACATATGCTTCTTCAGTGTTAATTGTTCAACTCGAACACAGTGGAATTTCGCCGTGTTTGACTACTGCGCTACCCCAAACGGCCGAAATCAACCGTGTCACTCCTTTCCAATATCAACCTTTATAACCTATCTATTGACAATATCAACATAATTTATATAATACTGGAAACGAGAAGAGTTCCTGGTTGTCTTGGTATGCTTGATTTGCTTACGAAACGAAAGGAAATGGGTAAATTTAACTAGCTTTTACTACTGCTCAACAACGACATGGCTGAATTAAACATCTTTCCTTGGTTACCCTTATTATAATCCATCTTTTTACAATATTGACATGATTTATATACAATTGGAAATTGTTGAGTTACTATAATCCATAACAAATATATCAGTCTTCTGAATAAAAAAAAAAAAAAAAAAAATGGTTGTCAACATGAAGATTACAACATTTGTGCAAAAATGAAGGAGATATTTCATGCATACTTTATGAACACCTTTGAAGCTTACAGATTTCACAGACTTATTCTTATAGAGCATTTTATTACATAGGTTTTAATGGTAAGTATATAGTGACAACCTAATAATTTTAGCACATTTTTGAAAACATTGTTACCATATAAAAAATTTGCATATATATATAAATATAGCTATTATCATGATTTTCCCCATCCAAATTACATATAATACCATTATATTTACTGAAACTAGAAACAATTTGGAATATTTTGTTAATCTCATATTTTTAAATTAATAATATTAAATTGTTACCTAGGTAAACCCCCCTTTTTTGATTTTCAGAAAGCATTATTCAAGATATCAGGTACCAAGACAGTTTTTTTCCCAAAACCAAATAATATTTTGTTGCTATCAGATAGCCTGATTGATGTAGAGTAAAATGATACCAAAAAAATAGGTTTATATAATTTTACAGATCAGTACCACTTACAGTCACAATCAGCCACTTAAAAAGTGGCTGTAATTGTGCTAAAAATCACCCTGCTGTTTGGGAAATTCTAATGGCCGGTTTGAGGATTAAATGAGTATGGAAAAGCCATCAACCTATTGTTATGGTTGTTCAACATCAGTGTGGATAAGCCATCAACCTATTGTTATGGTTGTTCAACATCAGCCGTTTATGGGTGGGTGAATAAGCCATCATTTGTTCCTTCAAAATCAATTGTTGTGATTGAGCGAGAGATTAATCAATGCTGTTTGTGGACAGGATGGTTGGCAAGTAACAAGGAACTATCATTAACCCTTTTGTGTGGCTTTGTTAATAAATTAAGGAGTAATTGATACTATGAAAATCATTCAGACTTGTGATTGATTGGTTACTTGTTTGAAATTATTATGTTTTTCGTTTAATGGACTGTGACAAATTCTTTCTATTAGCGTTTCCAAACCTTTATGCACATATAATCTTGTACAATAAGTAATTTGCATTTAAGGAATTTAGTTCAGTAGAACCTCGATAGTTTGGCAGACTCTATAATTCGATGCTAGCCATGGCAACCTATTTTTGGCTCTCCTCAGTTTAGGCTTGTGAAGATAAATAAATAACAGTAGTGAAGTGAATAACAGTCACCAATTGAGTAGGACATACATTATTACAATAATTCCTAGCATGTTAGTTTTGTTAAATTATTTTTAATATTTCATGAAGAAAATAAAGTAACATTTGCCCTTAAAAACATTTTCTTTAATGTCCTTAACACCTTACACAGTCCTTACATTCTTATTTCAAAATTTCATACTTCGACAACCCCGTAGTTCACAAACTGTCAAACTATTGATTTCTACTATATCTTATGATATTGGCCAAACACATACAATCTAATATGTACCTTGAGGGCTTGAGCAGCCTCCTCATGTGTTGCAGTTCTGAGGTTGATTCCATTGACACTAAGGATCTGGTCACCACGTCTCAGCTCTCCGCTCAGGTCAGCAGGTCCCCCCGCCAGAATGAAAGACACAAAGATACCTTCACCATCTTCTCCACCTACAATGTTGAACCCTAGTCCTGAGGTCCCTTTGTTCAGGACTACCGTTCTCACTTCCCTGCAACACATTAAAGCAAACCATATAAGAAAAAAACCAACCACTAATGATTTGATTCATTTGTTTTTACCTAATAGAATAATTTTACATTCAAGGAATGAAAAAAAAAATTTTTTTTCAGTATGTAATATGATTATCATAACTGTCTCACCTGAGATTCTCTATAAGCCGGTTACAAACAATTATCGGTTAATGGTTAAGGTAGGTTCTGGGATAATTACTGAAGTGTAATAATTAGTATAGCCAAAGTTTCTTTAAAAACAATAGTTAAGAATTGTTTACCTTAAGGCATGCAACAATAAAAAGGTTGCTTTTTTAAGATGGCACCTAACATCTCAGTGGCAGTTATAAATAGTTTGTAGCTCTTGCAAATCTTTAAACATCTGAAGAAGTAATTACTACATTTATCTTTGAGGAGAATAAAGGAAGGAACTTACAAGATGGTGGCCATGTTCTCCGCATGACAAACTGGAGTACTAACTACTCCACACATATTCAGCGCACTATTGGATGCAACCTTTGTCTCTTCCTTTTATTTAGCTATACTAATACTGAAGAAGTGTAAATATACATTGCACTTCCTTATTTATATCTCTAAAAGCCAAATACCTCTCACTAACTGATCACTCTCAAAACTACTAGATCTCCAAGGGTGAACATTCTGGGATGATTGGTCCTATGTTGTACATGTCCAATAGAAAGAGCTTTAAAAAAATTTATACAGTTCCAAAAAAGTGCAGAAAATGTTAAATTTTAAAATACAGTGCTTTTTAAATTTTGCCTGTAGCAGCTAAACCTACGGTCCTATTGAACAATTACCATCATTCACAATAACAGAATTGAGACAGTTGACAATTTTGTCCCTTTGACTTTATGCTTTATCTTGCCATCTTCATCTTTAAGTAGAGCTAGATTTTCAATTTCTGTAAATGAAAATGACTACTTTTCTCGACAAAAAAGCCCTTCAATATTATAGAACAAACATGATTTTGCCTTAAAAAAAGAAACATCTGTAGAATAAGAAACATCTGTAGAATTATAGCGATCTTCATATCGTAAGAAACTTGTAAACACAGTGAGAAACCACTTATTCAGGCACAATTATGGCTACTTTTAACCCCCTAAAAGTAGACACATATTTTTCTAGGCTTATTAAATTTAACTAGGAAAACAAACTGATTTTAATAACACATTTGAAAAAAGCCACTAAACATGATGAAAAACCCGATATTACACAGATTCAGAAACAATTAATTTCCTATTTTATATCCTCTAAAAGCAGACTAAAAGGCTCATTTCAATTGACATTAATAAATACTCTATAGCTAAATAGGCATTACATACTACACAACGTTAGCGACTTACTCACCCATATATGATGTTGTCAGCTTACCCTCACACAATGCTAGCTATTTACTTACTCACATATGATGTTGTCGGCTAACCTACGTTTAACATTAGCAACTTATCCACTCATATAATGTTGTCCAATAATTCACACATAACTTAGTAACTCACCCACCCATATATGATGTTGTCAGCTAACCAATACATAACAGCAACTCACCCACCCATATATGATGTTGTCTATCATATCAAGATTTAGAGTTTAGATAAAAAACAAAGCTAAAAGAGTTAAAAGCTATAAGCGTTTTATAGAATATTTCAAATGTAATTTCCCTCTCAGAGTGCAGATAGTTAAAGCCATGACATCTGATTGCTTTGTCTAAGCTGAACAAATAACCAAATACATAATCTGAAACCCCTTTGTTACTCTTATCTTTAATGCAACAATATGTGTCTTAGTAACGTATTTTATTAATAACATTAAATAAATAAATCTTATACAAATTGGTAGTATTTAAGGACTTCTTACAGAATGCAAATTATGGTATAGTATATAAAATAAATCATCGTAAAAGCTAATTACAATAATTATATAGCAATACAAACCAAAGGTGACTGAGTGCTTTACTGACAAAGGCAACTCTCTTATTATTTTTATTGTACATTACATGGAATCATTATTATAAAGTTGCCTTTAGAGATTATAATTTTAGTTAACTGCTCTTGGCAATACTTAAATTGACATCAGTAGTTAAAAGTACTTCACAACCTGGGGATAAAACCCAGGCCTCTTGAGTGAAATATAATATACTTCTTTAAATTAGAACAAATAGTATTTTCTTTTTTAGATTATTTCCTATTAAATTACTACTTGTCACAGGTTTATTTACAGTAAGTATATTGCAATGTGTAGGAATGACACTATGCTATCTTATCATACAATTATGACAATATATTATAACAGCGAGAAAACTAAACGTGCCACCAATTTGTCAAAAATTTAAGAACTGCAACTTTTCTATTGTATTTTTATTCAAAAGTCCTAAAATCCGCCATATTTAAAATGGTTTATTATATTGAAGACTGAACTACCTAATTAAACATTTGATATTTCATACTTTGACCAACTTTGTTTGGAACATTAAAGAATTCTTTGCTTTAAAATTTTAAGTAGCACTTGTACTGCCTTACAACTCTTACTCAACTTGAGTAATATCGTGGCCAGTGAAATTTCTTTCGTTATAACTGGCATTCAGCTGAGGCAAATTGAAAGATCACTTAGGAAATAGCTCTACTCTACTTTCCGATAAGAAGTTTGAATAATTGGGCCACCTGTAATGAAATGTCTACAGCCTATTTATTGGATTTTAACTAGAAAATTACAATTTGCTGTTTTTAAAATTAGACATTTCTATACATAAAAGTTTTGCTTTTATTCATGATTTTATTTAATTTGATCAACAAACTCTGAATTATCTGAGGTACTTAATATTCAAGTCTAAAATAAAAAACTGAATGCGAGTTTGTTTGCATAAAAATAATTGAACAACTTGTAAAGATGACACAAGAACTTGTATTTCAAATTAACTGACTGATTTTTGCTCTGACTTTATAGTTATAAAAATGGATATTTTATTTAGCACAAGCAGGACTAATAAATTGACACTGCAGCTATTACCTTTTGAGATAAAAAACATATCTAAGATAAGACTCAAACAAACGCAACTCACTTTATATTGGATGCCCAATGTACACGTTTTTTAGCAGGTGAGTACATCAGGCCAGTAAGTGAAGTATTTAGAACCATTGAGACAACTATTACACACACAACGACAACGTAAACTACCGGCAGACGGACATAAGTGTTGAACTGTAAGCTAATGACAACATACAGTCACTGGGGGTGGACGGGCGATCCTGTTATTTTTAATTAAACCAACAATCCGCCCTCGTCTGGTCCACTAGACACCTCTTGTTTGCCAAATGCCATTTAGATTCCAATTTCGATACAGGACTTGTAATGGAAAACAGGTAAATTTGCTGAATATCTACAGCTGACTAAAGCATTTATGGAATTCAAGTGCTTATCCAAATAGGGGGTTCACATTTAAAAACCTCTGATGAGAACCCTACAAAATTGCAAGTGTCAGTTAATTTTGCGAATCAAGAGATTTCTTTTGTAAATAAATGTTGGAGAATATAAAGGAAAAAAGATTAAAGTGGAGCTATTAATCAATTGTATTCTTGTTAGACAATTGTATTGTGGTTAAACTAATAACTACAACATATTTAAACGATTTAATTAGAATTTAACTATTGTGAAATTTCAAATTTCATCAAAATCTGTTTAATGGTTCCAGAGATTTTATGATGAGTGAGTACCGTACATCATTTTTGTATGTTATTTAATAAGATGTGCAAAAACTACATAACAGGAAGGTCAACAGACTTGTATGTCTATGTTATGTTATGTTGCGAAAAGTGTATAGGGAAATCGAGTAGCAGTTGTTTGTTTTAAATAAAAGTAGTGCTAACTATAACATTAAAATAACAATAATTATTCAGCGTAAATAGAGGACAAAATGACAACTATCCAGTCATAATAAGTAAGAAAGGTATTTTAAAAATCATCTTAAATTAAATTCTTAATATTCTTATCAATGGAAACACTCATACTATGGAAACAAAGAAAACTAAATAGCTTAAACTAGACATAAATTTTACGTAAAAAAGTAATCTGTGAAAATTTACAATAACAAAGATAAAGTAAGTTGAGGCAAGTGGTTATAAAGAGGTTTTACGACTGCTCCATCTGTACTTAGTTATTCTCCCCACACCTAGCTTGGCTTAGCCAAGAAACCATTCAACTTGACACACTCAACCTTTTATGTTTAATTTGGTATCCACAGCTTTGGAACAGATTTAGTTGTTTCATTCTTCTTATAACTAACTATATTGTTATTTTGTAAGTCATCTAAATAAACTAATCAGACTGTCAATAAATATTGACTGAGATTGTTTTATTTAATAAAAATGGCAAGTCTAATGAAACAGCGTTAAAATGTTTACGTGTTCAAGATGCTGTTTTGGATATTGACACAAATGCATTGATTATTTTATTAACTGTTTTGTCAAAAGTCTTTTGCTATTTATATGAGTTGGAGAAGCCAAATGAAAACTTTATACAAATCTTTAAACTCACAATTCATTAAATCAACAGTGATTTTATTATTCACAAGTGGACCTAATCAAACCAAGCAAACCAGTGTCATACTGTTTTGATGTTGGCTTTTCTTTGTGCCAAAACCTTTTTGATTCTTTCAGAATGTGCTCTCTTTTTTTCAATAGACCAAGTTGTTTTGGTCCTTTTTCTTGTCAATATCTGACCAGCTTCCATACAAATCCTTTTCCTGAATGTGTTTATAATTGAAATGTCAGTTTGAATGATATCTTATGCTTTTAGGTCTGCTTTTATTGCACAAATCTGTTTCGTTGTTTCCGTTTTGGCATTACTTAGATTTTTATAAAATTCTACAATTTGCTTTGTTAACCTAGTAGGTTACATTCTCTCGATATGCCCATTCTGAACCTTTTTTTCAGAAAGAGAAAAGTTAGGCACACAGAAAAGATTGAAATTCAAAATAAATTGGTAGCAGAATAAAGAGCCTTACAGGAGCTTGATGAAACTCATCAAAAACAAATCATTCTTAAAAAAGAAAGTAAGGACAAATATGTATATTACTCTAATAATTTTGATGTGCGCATCATAAGTATGGGCAGTAATAAAACAGTCCCAAAAGAAATTAATTCATCACATAAAAAATTGTTCCATGAATTTTCAATAAACCTATCAAGAAACAAAAAGTGCATTAGAGAAAAATATATAAATACATATATTAGACCAAGAATCTGCAATGACATCTATAAGAAGTAAAAGATTATGTTGGATGGGAATCCATTGTAGAAGATAAAAAGATAAATGATGATACAGGTTTTAGAAAATTCACTGGCAGGAGTTGGAGTTGAAGCATTGAGCAGACCATGTACGTGCTGGGATGACTGAGTGAAAAAGGAGTTACAAGTCATTGTTGATGAGGCCAAAAACTATAGTGGCTAGAGAAGTAAGTAAATAAATAAACTTTTTATGTCTTAAAAATAAATTAAAAAAAAGTTTTGTAATAATAATCATATTAAAATTAATTGATAAGGTTTTTTAAACAACCCTTGTGTAAAACAAATGAGATGTTTAGTAATTACTTTGATATAATAACAAAATAAAAATAAAAAATGCCTAGTACAAATATTTCATCTGCATAAAAATATAAAAAAAAAATATAAAAAATTACACGCTAAAAACAAAATAAAATCTTTAATGAAAGTTTTTACGATCTTTTTGCCTATATCATCTGAACATAAAGTTTGATCATTTTATAATATGAACGTGACTTATTTAAAAAATTAGCTCAAAACCAATAAACAATTTTCTTCCAACCAATATAAGCGTTAAAAAGCAAAACAACAACATTGCAATATGTAATGAGGTACATCAATCAATCACCTTACGAACTAGCGGCATGCCTATTGGACGAGAGTGTGATAACGATAACAGATAAGAGATGACGCAATGGAGAGGGCGTTGGGGAAATCAATGGAGTCGGATCGGTTTTTGATGATAACAAACTACCCCCCAACCCTTGATGTCGAACCGTACTTCCTTATTTCCTGTTTCCTACGTCACGCGGTTTACGGCCGTCTCATTTGAGTACGCTACAGTAAAAACTTATAAATTTTGGGCTCAGATTGCGGAAATTTGTACTGGTTGCAAAATCTACAATTTTACTATATCTATTATTATATTCTGAAATTGCATTCTTTTTTTTCTTGTAGGCATGTTATGTTTAGTGAGGCATGTTATTGTTATAACGCATAAAAATATTACCTGACTAGAAATTACAACGGTGTAATTTAACAGTAGCTTACTACGACATTCAACAGTATTCGTGAACTGTTTGACGCATGTATTAACCAGTTTACAGTAGTGGAGTGCAACACAAATCAACTATCTAGCTGCATTGGGATCACATATGTATACATGAATTTTAACTTAAAAACTTAAGGGTAATACTACAATAAATCACCCAAGTGGGGTATCCCCCGCCCCCCCCCCAATAAGAAATATGCTCTAAAACCCGAAATTGGGAAATATTAAACTAATATAACTAAGTGAAGTATTAAATTAAATGTATTCTTTTTTAATTACTAATATACTATCAGATTTTAGAAAAGACTATGCTTATCGGCTCCACTGCTCCAAAAACCAAAATTCATGGTCGTACTTGTTAAAGAATCCTGGCGAGGCCGTAGGCCAATCTTTCTCAAGAGGCGGCATAATATGGCCCGAGATCCACAATGGGATTGTAGCAGAGTGCCTTGGTGAGGCCGCAGGCCAGCTTCCCTCACAAGCGTAGCGTGTGACGGGGTTGGCACGCGAAGCATGCAGGGGTGTTCCCTAGTAATATTTAATAAGACTCAGATAAT
Organism: Stictocephala bisonia; assembly: GCA_035578905.1. Lineage (NCBI taxonomy): Eukaryota > Metazoa > Arthropoda > Insecta > Hemiptera > Membracidae > Stictocephala > Stictocephala bisonia. Next base: position 1,787,393 of record JAQJVL010000067.1, on the reverse strand, counting down.
AATGATACGCACGAATACAGACTGCACAAATAAATTACTATGAATATTTTGACAAAAATATCCTTTGCTTCTAACTTGTACCAACACACCCACGCATACTTTACTATAGCAAAGATTGTAAAAACGTCTCTTTCAGTGAATATTCTGGATTATTCAACCCCTAAAATTCAAAACAAAAACATACTTTCTAGTACACTTGATAAAAACATTTATAAATAAGACAACTTAAAAATTAAAATATGATTAAAACGTAGTAATTGTTATAAGATTCAAGTTACTTAGATTTAAAAAAGAATATAGTGATTGAAAGTTATATTCAGAATTGTACACTTTAAATGAAATGTTAAAATTGAATGGAATGAAACAACGAGCAATTTTTAAGAAACAACTCACTCCAATTACTTTTAAAATATACATTTGTACCTTCACACGAAAACAAATTAATTTATGTGTTCACTAAAACATTATAATACGAATAATAACTAATATATATTGTAAAAAAGAGTATAAATCGACCAACAAAAAACTGTTAAATTAAGTAAAAGGTTAAAAGTTGTATATTCCCAAAATATAGGGAGATACTGAAGCGTAACCCACCATGATATTAACCATCGAAATAGTGCCTCAATAGTTTAAATCACTGCATTAAGTTGATATTGTGAGTTTATTCATTTAAAATCATCTAGAATTATTTTAAAATGTCACATATGTAACTGTATAAAAATGAATAATTTTTTACAGAAAACCCACTAATGGTCAACTATAACAGTTATTCGCCTACCAAATAAGACTTCAAGTGTTACGATACCATCATTTACTACGGACCGAATCATTGAAACAGAAACCCATGTTTTTGGCTTTCTTCGTGGATGCAACTCAGTCGACCAACTATTGTTTTGGTTACTAAAGGCATTTTAGAGAAATATAAAATTTTATATAGATCTTAATTTAAAAAAAAATTAAACAAATAGTAATTAAATAATACTTTCCCTACAACACCGAAGCTACATGAGCAATCAAATAAACACAATCGCGATTTTAGAGCCAGGCATTTTAATAGTAGACACCACCAAATGAAATAAATTCAATTTATAATACAGCAATCACAACTGTTTGGTTTTCTATACGACGAATATCCCTACTGTATTAATTGAGTGATGTCAAAGTTGGTGTGTACGGGCGTAAATGGAAGGACACAAGAGCCTTAGTCCTCATTATACCCGACCTTAGTCACCGAGCCTTGAGCACGAACAGACGTCCTCAGAACCCAAGGGCACATTAATTATCCCTACGCCTCAATCAAAGATATATTTGAAACAAATTTAACTATACAGATACATATAATCGTTTAAGTTGTGTCCGACGATACTGTAAAACATGTTGTATTCTCAAAGCACCAACCATATCCAAACACATCCCTAAAATAATTGATTAAACATTCCAACGCCAACTTATTGCTTAGTATCTGGGTAGTAGTTGGATATAAAGATACTTGATCGCTCCAGGTGTCCAGAAACATAATACTGAGTGGGAAAACAGTCAACGAGGTATTGACTTGCGTCCAAAAGTGCTAGGATAGAATGAAATGTACTGCATTTAAAACCCACACGTACACGCACACAACAACGGATAGGCTAGTGTACAGTTCAATACTAGTCCATTTTTACGTAATAACTCAATTGAACATTAAAAGTTCTTTCCATGCCCATTTTTATCGCCTCCACCGGTTCAAGATAAACGTATATTATTAACCCAAACATTTGTTTGCGATTGACGGGTATCATGTGGATCGTTACTTACTGTTGTTGGAGTATAAATGACGTAACGTACAGCGACTGATGAATATATGATGAGGCGTTACTTACTGTTGTTCCAGTATAAATGACGTAACGTACAGCGACTGACGAATATATGATGAGGCGTTACTTACTGTTGTTCCAGTATAAATGACGTAACGTACAGCGACTGACGAATATATGATGAGGCGTTACTTACTGTTGTTCCAGTATAAATGACGTAACGTACAGCGACTGACGAATATATGATGAGGCGTTACTTACTGTTGTTGGAGTATAAATGACGTAACGTACAGCGACTGACGAATATATGATGAGGCGTTACTTACTGTTGTTCCAGTATAAATGACGTAACGTACAGCGACTGACGAATATATGATGAGGCGTTACTTACTGTTGTTCGAGTATAAATGACGTGACATACAGCGACTGACGAATATATGATGAGGCGTTACTTACTGTTGTTCGAGTATAAATGACGTGACATACAGCAACTGACGAATATATGATGAGGCGTTACTTACGCGACTGACGAATATATGATGAGGCGTTACTTACTGTTGTTGGAGTATAAATGACGTAACGTACAGCGACTGACGAATATATGATGAGGCGTTACTTACTGTTGTTGGAGTATAAATGACGTAACGTACAGCGACTGACGAATATATGATGAGGCGTTACTGACTGTTCTTCGAGTATAAATGACGTGACATACAGCGACTGACGATTATATGATATAGGGCGTTACCGAATGTTGTTCTATTAGTTGTTTAAATTATGTACCGTGCAGCGACTGAACAATATGACATGGAGCGTTACTGACTGTTGATTCAGTAGTAGTATAAATGACATGACGCACGCTCACGATGTGACGATTAAATGTTATTAGGCGTTACCGGATGTTGTTCCAGTAATAGTATAAATGACGTGACGTACAGCGACTGACGAATATAATTTGGGGCGTTACCTAATATTGTTTCAGTAGTTGTATAAATGAAGTAACGTACGGCGATTGACGCTTATGATATAGGGCGTTACCGAATTTTGTTCCAGTAGTAGTATAAATAACGTGACGTGCAGCGACTGGCGAGTATCATATTAGGCGGTAACATTATGTTGTTCTAGTAGTTTTATAAATAACGAGTTATCCAGCGACTTTACTTTCTGACGAGACCACATGATAAGTTACTGACGAAATGTTCGATGACATGAATTGCACAGATGACGTTATTGTTCCTACCTCAAATGGCAATGAAATGTTACCGACATGTTGTTCAGTAACTAACTGGTTGTACACCCAGTCGGTATTGATTTCAGCAAGCTATTCAATTACATTCAATCACTACTGCCTTGTCCAGCTACTGACGAGTTGATCAATGACAACAGTTTACGACGGGGAATCTATCAACAACCAGTAGTTTACTTTACACTCAATTATTCAAGCTTGTTCATTTTGTTAGGTATAGTAGAGATAAACATTAAAATACAATAACCTACGGATCAACGTAGTTTTACCACTGTATATCTAATTTTATAACGATGATAACATCAGTAGTATTTATTTTAAACTTAACTGCATTGAAAAATTCAATATTTTTACTTTATAATTAATAAAAAAAATCAGATCTAGGCCTTCACCATAACAATTAGAACAATAGCTTGGTTTGCAACAAAACTAGTGTATAATGTAGACGAAGGGTATGAAGATCTAACAAGTCAATATGAATGCTTAGTGTACAGTTTAGGATTACTTTCTTAATTTATTGAACATATTTGCAGTAAATATAGTCATCTATAGATCCCTTAAACATGAAAATTACAGCATTAGAGAGTACAAGTAAACGTCACTCAACACAAATTTATTACAATATAAGCACAAAATGCACAAATATATTACAATACAAGTACAAAATGCACGAATATTATGGTGATCGATTTCGGTGAACCACGCTCACCTTCCTCAGACCAGAGGGATTCACAAAAGAATCACCCCTGATTGATTCTTTTGTGAATTCCTCTGGTCTGAGGAAGGTGAGCGTGGTTCACCGAAATCGATCACCATAATATTTGTGCATTTTGTGCTTATATTGTAATAAATTTGTGTTGTTTGACGTTTACTTGTACTGTATATGTACCAACACGTATTATGCTAATTAAAAAACTATTAGCATTAGAGATTCATAACCTATAACTAGGGCAATCCGTTACAGAAATAATTAACTGATCAAATACATTGTGGCATCGTTAAAAAATTAAATGTGCTCGGATATTTTGTATTTCCTTAGTTTTATCAGTAACTCAAGTTTCGAGAAAACTTGACTAGTGTAAGATTTAAAGAAATGTATGACAGTTTTGTTAATTGAAATGCCTCAAGCGATGTTACCATCGCATACCGCAAACTCACGCTACTACAAACGGCAAAAAATTAACATTAGTTACATTTGTGTCATTAACACAACTAGGCCAAACGTAGACGGGCTCATGAATCCATTGACTCACTTGGAGGGAGCAAGGGCCACGGCCAAGGAATTACGGTGGAACCACATGGTTTGACTCAACTCACACTAACGAACTGAATGATCAGCTAATAAACACATCGGGACTACATTTGTGAACCCAATTATTGATCATAAACTGTAGGAACTGGATACAACAACACTTATCATTCTAATCCAAAATGTCTACAAACATTAAAAGGTGGGCCAGCACTGCATTAAAATAGTTTTTGAAATTTTATATTTTTATATTACAAGCCATTGAAAATATAAATACTTTAAAATTAAAACATTAAATTATCGCTTTTACACTGGACATTAACTTTATGATAAATGGCTTGATTAAAGAACGATTAATGTCTTCAAACAGACTTGATACTCAAAGAAATGAGGCAAATATCGCTTCAATCAATGAACAACCACAATAACTTTGAAAAAGGCAATCAAAGCTTTCATTTAGCATACTTCTTATTTGTGGTAAAAGGTGTAACAATAACGACTTTTTAAATTAAATTGCTAAATACTATACAAAAACTGAAGCGGGAGTTGGAAGGAAATATTTTTCATTACCCTCTAGGTCTGATTTGTTTACAATAAACTTAAAGAAGAGAATACGTGGATTATCAAGGCGCCGGACTTCTTTACTTCTATTATAGCCCTTCAACCAACAAAGTATCCGAGTTAACACAACTTTCATCCCTATGGACATTATATACTCAATATCCCCCCCCCCCCCCAACATCCCTCATCAGCGCGGGGTTCTTAACAGTTTGTTTCTCCATGAGTTCGCGTTGCAGGATTCAAATATTTATTTAGCCAATTGTAGGGGGACACTTGGTTCAGCTATCTTATAAAGGATTTTACCTGGTTACTCCTAATACTCCAATTTAATGTTTGTAGAATTTATAGTTGAGTACACTAAATACGAAGATGTGTAACAACTTTATCATTCAATCGTTAGTTAAATTTATAGGTGAGTACACTAAATACGAAGATGTTTAACAACTTTATCATTCAATCGTTAGTTAAATTTATAGGTGAGTACACTAAATACGAAGATGTTTAACAACTTTATCATTCAATCGTTAGTTAAATTTATAGGTGAGTACACTAAATACGAAGATGTTTAACAACTTTATCATTCAATCGTTAGTTAAATTTATAGGTGAGTACACTAAATACGAAGATGTTTAACAACTTTATCATTCAATCGTTAGTTAAATTTATAGGTGAGTACACTAAATACGAAGATGTTTAACAACTTTATCATTCAATCGTTAGTTAAATTTATAGGTGAGTACACTAAATACGAAGATGTTTAACAACTTTATCATTCAATCGTTAGTTAAATTTATAGGTGAGTACACTAAATACGAAGATGTTTAACAACTTTATCATTCAATCGTTTAATCGTTAGTTAAATTTATAGGTGGAGTACACTAAATACGAAGATGTTTAACAACTTTATCAATCAATCGTTAGTTAAATTTATAGGTGAGTACACTAAATACGAAGATGTTTAACAACTTTATCATTCAATCGTTAGTTAAATTTATAGGTGAGTACACTAAATACGAAGATGTTTAACAACTTTATCATTCAATCGTTAGTTAAATTTATAGGTGAGTACACTAAATACGAAGATGTTTAACAACTTTATCATTCCATCGTTAGTTAATTTATAGGTGAGTACACTAAATACGAAGGGATGTTTAACAACTTTATCATTCAATCGTTAGTTAAATTATAGGTGAGTACACTAAATACGAAGATGTTTAACACGTTTATATTCAATCGTTAGTTAAATTTCTTTATCATTCCATCGTTAGTTAAATTTAGTTTTCATTTCAGTCAAGTAATTCTTCAACTCATTTAGTTCACATTCTGCTGGTCTCATAATGATTAATTCCGTGACTATTGTATCAGTGAAATCATTATTATTCCTTGATCGCTTGGCTTCAAGAGCACAACTATATTTCAATATCAGTACACGCGGACTTGCTCATAATGACGTAGCCAATATGGAGACTGTTGTAGTCAACCCCATGACGAGACAAGTCAGCCGGCAGAAGAGATAGCGATCACCGATCTTACTGGGTCGTCAACGTTCCAGGATACATCTTGTCCAGCACCAGATTTTAATTATCTAGAAAGTTCCAGCCACTCGGTATGTTACTAATTTGGACCTCATTGGCCTTGATTGCTGTACAACACTTTCAAGTTGATCATTAGTCGATAAATAGTTCAACAAAGAGAGAACTTGAACGGGATTCTCTATTATAGATTGTTATTTAACTAGCAACTTGAAACTCTAAAAGTACATTTGACGATGCTGCAAAATCTTCTCCAATAAGTTGGCGATCAGAGACATCAATAATATTTATATTGACTATCTGTAAAGCCAAAGAAAATAATTATATGTTGGAAAGTATGCCAGTAGAAATAATCCAACCATGGATATCTCTGTAATTTCAGGGGAAATAAATGTACATAGACAAGTGTAAAGAGACAGGAAAATAACTAGTCATCGACAAATATAATATCAGTGGAAATAACTAGGCCTACATATCAATCAATAACATATACAGTTGTGTATATATTCGTTGATCAACTATATTCATAAACTAAAATTAGTGAAAAAATACATATTTGCAACTGTAATACCTGTAAAAATAGACATCGACAAATATATTATCAGTAGAAATAACTACATATCGATACGTAATATCATGAAAATAACTACACATCTACAAATAGAATATCACTGGAAATAATTACACATCGAAAAATATAATATAATTGAAAATAATTACACATGATCAAATAAAACATCAGTAGAAATAAATACACATCGACGAATATATCATTGAAAATAACTACACACCGACAGTTATAATATCAGTGGTAGAAGTTACACATCAACGACTATTATTAAGTCAGCGGAAATATTATTAAAATATATACTGAAAACTGAAACCAGTATTCAAATGTTCTATCACTTGAAGCAAAGGATTCTTAGCCAGTAAGAAAAACTGTGTATTAATGGTTTATAAATAGTTTACAATAATTGAAACCAAGTCGGTCAAAATTCAACTCACCACAAAACCAATGTTTAATTGATAGTCAGATTTTTGCGTATTTTTCTGAATAAACTTATTTTAACATCTGTAATATAGGTATTTTAACATCTGTAATATAGGTATTTTAACATCTGTAATATAGGTATTTTAACATCTGTAATATAGGTATTTTAACATCTGTAATATAGGTATTTTAAAATCTGTAATATAGGTATTTTAAATTCGTATAGTTGAACATTTTTTGAAAACGCCCAGAAAACTGGAAAAACAATAAGCTGTCAAAAGTTAACATTTATTCAAGGATTTATCAAAATCTAAATCTTTAGTATTGCCTATTGAACAAACGCTTTGAATATTGGTCAACGAAAATATTGGCTACTGAGAAGACACACTAATCAAGTGGAGCTGTTTGATTTGAGTACATGCCACTCATGTTTGGGTGTGTTCACGTTCACCCCAGTCAAACCGGTTTGATCTGAGCGAATCAAAATGTCCAAATTCACACCCCTTGGCCAAAAAGGAATATTTCAGCAAGTTTTTGGCTTTGACTGTACATACCTATGACAACAAAGTTTCCGGCCTCCTGGTCAAGGAATTCTTAGACATTGCAACCAGTCTTTATACCCATAGTATAACTAATTTAAACTTAGGTCTGCATTTCAAAGCATTGCAAGATTTAACACGTTTTAAAAATATTGTAATGGCTATTTATATTATATTCTGGTGCAAACTGAGATTCCTGCCTTGAAGTGAAAGTATAATGTTAAGGTTATTTAAAAATGTTCAATAATAAATTATATTAATACCCTAATCAATATTGACAACTACAGTAATTATTTTTGATAGTATTACTAACGTTTCTATTTTAAAATTCAGATTTATATATGATACCATTCTATTAAATTTAATATACTAAGATTTTTGTTGCACAGGAAACACATTCCAACACTATAAACTACTGTATGTAAAAAATTCCTCTTTTGCAGTAAATTACATTTTTGTTTAACCCAGTAAAAATTGGCATCTGGCTTGAGGTGTTCATACAGGTTAAAGTATTTATAAAATATATTGCAGGTAAATATTTTACACGTGTACATACGCGTGCGCACGTTTGTGTGTATAACACTTATTAGCTAATCTAAGTGTATAGTTTTCAAGATTAAAAATAGCCTACACTATGCCTATGTTACTAAATTAATTAAGACAAATTTTTCTCAAGAAATAACAATATTTCGAGAGTGTTCATATGAGATAGAAAATCAATGACTTCTTGCTTTGCGCCAGCTGTACGTACACTGTTGTGTATGTACTTGTACTTATGCCCAAGGGCCCAAACAATATTTATTTGGGCCCTTGGGCATAAACACGTATATCCTTTAAGTACAAAGTACCTTATCAAGACTGAAATTATCAGTTGCTACATATAAGGTAAAGTTTATGATGTAAAAACATTAGTGTTACATTCAAGTAACATTTTCGTATAAGAGGGTAAATATTGTTTTCAATTTTGTTATTAAGATATTAGTATTAAGGCAGCAAAAAGGGTCAAATTACTTTAGCTACCCCCTAAAGTCAAACTTTTTCTATTACCGAATATCCATAAAGGAGATATGAAATATGCTGTAGGACGTATTAAACACTCATTATACAATATGTCCTAGGCGCTTTCTCCACATAAACTCACAAAGATATTGTGTAGGTTAGGTTAGGTTAGGCAAGTCCTTTCATTACAAATGAAGCTAATAACAACATGTTCTTGTAAATATATAAGTAGTTTAGGTAGTTATTGGCATAGAAAAAAGTTTGGGTTTGGCGGCCAGCTAAAGGAATGTGACCGCAAAAAATTACCATAATCATACTATTTTTTGCAAGTTTGAATACAAATTCAATGAATTAAATAAAACTTAAATAAGCAATACTATCATACTACATCCTTGTTAACGGCCTTGTCTTGTTCCAAAGGAATGTGAAATGGTGAACAACTGTCTGAAGTTGCCTCACGGTTGGTTTCCTTGAAATCTGACAGGATAGTCTGGAAAGGGGCCCAATAGTATATTTGGGAAGTCCTTTAGTTGCAGAGGGGATTTGCAACTGTTTCCAAAGGGTTGTACAGTCCAGCCCAAAAGTGTTGAAGTAGAGCCTAGGGGTGTGAATTTGGGCATTTTAAGAGCTCAAATCACACTGGTTTGACAGGGGTGTGAATTTGGATATGGCTGCTGGTACCCTTAATGGGGTGAGAATTTGGGATACGGCCCTCATGTTTTACTTGATTTGACAACATTTAAAACTGCATATTCGTGCTGGCCGTACTTCTGCACGTATTACTGCAGCCTACTATTAACAGACAATATAAACATAGTTCATATTATCGTGATAGTTTATTTGACACGTTTAAATACATTATTAAACGACCCATCCGGTGCCAGTCCAGAGAGGGGAATTGATGCATGCCCCAGCACGCCGGAACAGAATGATGCATATTTCCTCAACAGATTGAGGGCTGGGGTCTGGTCAGAGGTTATGCCGCTCGTGTGGGCCGCAGGCGGGTCGTGTGAAAGTATCACACCCACCCACACTGCTGCACCTCAACTGTCCCGAACCTCCATTAATTGTCATTGAAAATATTTTATCTCGGGTAAACACTTTCTAAAACTGCCATATGTTACTTTCATTCCACTTTCTTTGGTAAAAATCGGCTTCATTCGAGCTTGGTAGATTGTCGATACAAACCTGTTTGCCCACGGGTCTTCCTGCCTAGCCCGATATACGTCAACCAAATGAAGCAAAGTTTTACAAACACAGTAACATTAATAACGATAAGTTATTGTTGAAACAGCGCGGAAAGGTTAAATATTGTTCTATTGTCTTGAAAGTAGAAAGATAATTTGAATCAATGGAATGCAACATTTATGTTTAACCATTAGGATAATTTATAATCAACAAACTTTTAGACAATCAGGCCACTGAACAGAAAATTTCATCTATTTAATGTCTCGTAATTATAATAAGGCACATTAAAATTAAAATTTGTATTATTATAAGCTAGATACTTACTTTGAAAACCAATATTAAAATAAACACCATCACAATATAAACAATTTTTATAAATTTACAATTGAGCACACCCACATATTTCAAAAATACAATTGAATAGCGTAAGTGGTGAGCAATATCTCCTTTAAGTTACATTTCAAATACGACTGAGTGCACAGAAACAATTTCAATTGACTTAACGAATTACAAGTTACAGTACTTGGAAAAATTACTACCTGACAAGGATATAATAATAGATGACAAAATACTGTACAATCGGAACTCTGTATTCCATGTTGAGACTGACATCTGTCCGTAGCTGGCTTACCCAAACACATTTAACATGCACTCATCACAAAGTTGTTATCAACTGCGCCAATGTGCAATATGAAATTTATTGAAAGCCAACATTAACAAAATATTTACGAATAATACTTTTACAATTATACTTGTACGAATAATAATACTATACAATTATACTTATACGAATAATACTTTTACAATTATACGAATAATATTTATTTACAATAATACTTTTCCCTAATACACTTCAGTTTGAACATCAAGTGCCAAGAGAAGCAAGTGTGAAGGATGGGGTCACACTAATGAGTAAGTAGTTAGCGACGTATTTTGTAACACATGTGAACTTTACTCAAAGCCGGTCTGTAAGTACATAATTCCTATATCAATAACACCAGCGGCTCAGAATAGACTGTAAGTTTTTATCCCAAAGACCAGATATGAAACCTACCGTTTTTCATAGAATCCGAACCCCAACACTACGTGGTACAGATTCCACGTAAAGCTGTAGGTCTCTTATTTGCCCTGGCTATTGGGATATTAATAAACAGCTCTTTCTGAGGAACAGTACACCTTAGTAACAATGACTACATATACACTCATTCACCCCTTATATTGTCCCATATTTTGACGATCGCCGTCTTAATAATGAATAATACTAATAATATGCATTAATATATAATTACAATTCTTTATTTATTATTTTGAACGAAAAATATTCTGCAAGTAGTATTTTTTATTAATTTCTCTTGCCTAAGGTTATTTAAGGAAAACGATTATAGATAAATAGATTTTCTATAATGTTTACATTATAAAACATTTTTTGATCTACTTATTTGGGATTAAGTTTTAGAGAGGACTTCCCCCTTTAATAATAGTCCTAACTTAACCCCTTTAATAAAGGCATTTTTTATTTCATTTTCATGTTTCTTTTATTATTTTTTAATATGTATATAATAATACAGTATATATAAAATGATCGTTGCATAGTAATAATAATTAATAGTACTGTGCATTGTTTGCACGAAATTAATTACGGTATGTCGATACTGCAGTCATACGTTTCCAGATTCACCACGAGCGTGGAACGAAACTGGCCTTTATGTCGACTCCCAACAAGGTTGCGAAGTTCGCGTACTTCAGTGTAATAATACACAGATGCACACGGGGCGGGGGGGGGGAATTATCTCGACATCAAAAATACTTACATCTTTTAATCACCAACTATGTTAATTGTATGGATCGTTATTCCTATGTAAAATATGACTTATGCTATTTACAATGCTTACACAATGAACGTTTGTACGATTGAAATTTATTTTAATTTTACGGCTAATTTTAATAATAACATTTATTAAATTATATATTTATAACAAATATATTTGGTATTTTTATATAAAACTCAGCGGGTGAAGTATCAAAGAAAATTTTTGTCGTGTTGACGCTTATGAATAAGTAAAGAAAATGGAAGGTTACGGCTCGTTACAATTATGGAAATATTTGAAAAAAAAATTATGGAGACTTACCTTAAAGTATAGGCTGTGAGCTAGCATTGCAAATAGCTTTATTCGATTCCGTTCGATTAAAAACATTTTGATAAGATTACTCGTTCTAAGGATGCTGAAGCCACATGTAATTTTTTTATGTGCGATTAAACTACACAATCTTTGTTGCTTGTTTGGGACACTCCAGAGTTGAAGTGGCCGGCGATACTGAGGGGCAAGGGTAAGCGGAAGCCCCATCTCGTAGACTGAACAGACCGAACCATTAGTGTTAGGGGAACATTTCCCAACAATTATCTTGTAAGAACTTACGAATCGTCTAAAACCTGTTTTCAACCTGTTTATCTCAACGTAAATATTCTCCAGACAACCGTTAACCCGTCATCCCCCCTCAATCAATAAGCAATTTATTGTAGTCATTACGTAGAGAAGTTAAGGTGAGGAAATGAAAAACACTTTAAACATTTTTTGAAGACACTCTTGTATCAGTTCTCGATTCAGGGAGTCGCTTTTTTTGCAAATCATGCATGAACCAAAGGAATAATTTTAATGTTAGCATACTAATCATTTTAAATCTGGGACTAAATATTATAGCTCTGACATCTCAGACAAAAGTATGAATTTAACTTACTTCATCTGAAAATATATAGTATTTCGTTATTATTGACTTTTAAAGGTTTAGCTATAATCATACAATAAATAAACTAAACAGCAAGCTACTGGCCATTTTACAATGTTCAATATTACTCTTATTTATTTACACTTAGTCATGTTATAAACAAATTCAATGATGTACACGGTCCCTAACATTGTCTTGCTACGAATATTTCATTTTCTTTTTTTTCGTAAATATAACCCACCGCACCAAATATTGAGTGTATTTGTGTTAATTTAATTACATATGGACTGAAAATCATTGCCTAGTGTAATAACGAGTTTCTAATGAAAAATCTCCTAGGATAATTACATTTTAATTGTTATCCTGCCGATTCCACTGGCCACTTTTATCCAACCTACCATCTGTCAGATTATCGGAAGAGTCGATTCCGTGAGAACTCGACCTGGTCCCCATCCCATCCGGCCTGTGCCACTTGGCTAGCACCCACTGAACATAACTTACTGTGTCCGATCTCTTGACACCATCCTGACACCTACATTTAACGTCGATATAGTGATAATAATTTGCTATAAATATAATCAAAACTATATTCAAACAATCATATTGATATAGGTTAACAATAAATTTAACAAACTCACATGTTATACCTGGGTATATGACATTTTATCATACTGCGAATTTGATAAGGAATAATTAAAATGCATTAAAAACACATATTTGTATAAGTAGATCTATATTTCCTCGTTGGAGCCTCACGCGTCACAGTAACTCCCATTGGTGAATATACATTCACATATGCAATGCAACAGTCACGCATGTTTAGTGTTACTCAGGGATCCAGTGTACACCGGTAATCAGTCGGTATATTATCTATATACCGTGTATTACATAGGCTTACACAGGCGACCATTAATTTTTTTCAAATTTATTTACTTACTCGAATAGAGTGTATTATATCATTACTAAAATGAGGCTCGTTACCAGGAAGGCGAGATAAGCTAAAGAGTGATTTATTCGTATACACACATTGATAACGTGACGTCACGTCACTCTTGGTAGAAGACATGGTAAAGGTAAACCCACTTACTTTGAGGATAACATTGACAGTTTGTTTATTTTAAGTTGGTATCCGTAATTTCGCCATTTTTATCCTGAACACTTGTTGTAACAAACCACATCTCTTTTTAAACCGCAATGATCATATAGATAGCAACAATTAAATATTGGACTAATTTATTACTAAGAAACTCTCAGATAATTAAATTGTTTGGAAACGTTGAAGAAGATTACACTTTTTGAATCAATAGAAAAAGGTACAGTTAATTATTAATCTGTATTAGCAAATAGCATATATTATTAATAATAACCGATATATATAAAATAATAAAAATGACAATAAAGTTGAAACATGTTATGTTTAATCAATTTTAAAAACATCTGAAAGGGTACTCAGTTTTTAATTTTATTACATCCTAAATATATGTATATATATATATATATATATATATATATATATACATATATAAATTTTAAAAACATTTTAAAGGGTACTCAGTTTTTAATTTTATTACATCCTAAATATATATATTTAGGATGTAATAAAATTAAAAACTGAGTACCCTTTAAAATGTTTTTAAAATTGACTAAACATAACATGTTTCAACTTTATTGTCATTTTCAAGAGTACAAAAATAATTAAGTTAAGTATATATATAGCCTACTTAATTTATATACTTAACTTAATTATTTTTGTACACTTGAAAATGACAATAAAGTTGAAACATGTTGTGTTTAATCAATTTTAAAAACATTTTAAAGGGTACTCAGTTTTTAATTTTATTACATCCTAAAAATACGTAAGTAGCCCTAAATTTTAACTTTATATTAATATATTAACAACGGTTTGACAGATAATTCTAGCGTAAATGATTGGAAACAATTCATTTTCGCTGTAAGCGGTAGCAAACGGTTTACAAGAGGATTCTACTTTATTTTGGTGTGAAGGTGTGTATGCAATTTCCTTAAACACATTCTCTGCTCTTTTCTTATTTAATACAAAGTTTAACTAACACAAAACTAACTAATTTATGGTTTAATCCTAGAAACATCTTGGTATTTATGACAATTTTCGTTAATATGGATGACAGGTAGTTAATCACATAATTGACATAGCGTTTAGTGTAACAATTTATATATTTCGGTTTGAGAAAGACAATTAAGTTACTTTTAAACTTTAATATACAGTATTTTTAAATATGTAAGCTAAATTGAATTAACAGTAAAAATATCGGAATTCGGTTAAGTATGTTTTACAGGATTCTCGCATGTCAGTTTCTAAATAATTCTTAATGCATATTTCTGTCAAAGTAAAATTGAATCCAGTTTTCATTTGGATGCATTTCCAAGATTTGGACACAACTGTATTCCATAAGAAATATAAAGCTGTATAAAAGCAATGCATTGGTTTTTATGAACGTTTTTGTTGTTATTATTACCGAAAAATACATATATTGTGAGCTCCTCACATAAATTGAAGAAAATATTAATAATAAATAAAAAATGTATGTTCGCAGAATGTGGAGATCCGAGACGATGTGAGATTAAATGCATTGCGGTGGGGGTGGCTGAGGCGAGTACAGCAATGTGTAGACCACTTCCACTGTGGCTACACCACTGATTTGCACAGGTATGCATAATGTATTATGTGATCTATAGCAATTGCATTCGGTGGTTCCGCAACAAAGAAAGTCACCGCACACTCTCCACGCTGACTGATCTACTCAACACTTACTTTGGCAACAGAAGATAATGTTATTTCATTTACTACTGAAAAATATTTACGGGATAAAAACAAATTATTCTGAGTGTAAATAATCGAGTGATTTGCATGCAATTACAGAAGGACACTGTGTGAGCTAAGTTAGGCAGGTTTATTGAAATAGTGATCGTGTGTTACATGTCTTGTGATTTGTGGCCTTCTGTTTAGGGCATATACAGTATACAGTATAGGGGGAAGGTGTTGTATTTTGGTTCATTTCTTCATTTTTAATTAAAGAATATTTAATAATTGTTTATTTTGATCAATACAGTCGAATATGCGCTATTTAATATATAAATAGAATTTTTGTCCTTTATGTAGATGCACTTTGATACCTTAATTTTTGTTTTTTAAAGTAGTTTGCAAGGTGAACCAAGGGACAACTACTCGTATATGTTGTACCTTGGTTTATGTCCTGTACCATGGATTGTTGCAAAGTACATCTTTTTTAGGTTAAAAACAACTCATATATTTATTTCAAATAGGCCTATGACATAGGCTAATTTATTCATTAATGGGTTGGCTTATACATAGCTTATTAATGAACCATAAAACACATAAAATTAATGAAAAACATTTTTCGAGATTAAAAATGTACTTGAATCGACCAAAGGTACAACACAGCGTTATTATTATTAAATATCCTCATGGATGTTTGCTAACAAGGAAGGTCAAATACAGAAATGTACAGTATAACATTCACTATTTACCTGTATCAGCTATTCCACAGTTTGACCTAAGCTATCAATACTAAAAATATTATAAATCACATTAAACTATTTACTTTTTACATCTTAAAACATAAAAAAATTACATTTTCTTCAAAACCACGTCCACAGCAACTTGATTCCACAATCCACAATCCATAATACCCCTAATTTCCAACCACTAAACTACGACCACTCTTGCTCCTATACTCCACTAGGTAGCCGCACAGTGTTGACTGAACCAAGGTACAACACTTTCCCTAAATATCAAGCTCAAAATTTCCGGAATAGACAGGATTCATTTATTTTTAAATTTACAAGTATTTTATGTACTATTCGTATGACAAGTCGTGTAAAATTTGGCCCTTGTACAAAATCCAGATCTTTAAACCTATCCTAAAAACAGTTCATTTAAAATCTGAAACTATCCAGAAGATAGGCAATACCACATATTCAGAAAACGGCTACAGTCGACTAGAAATAATGGAAACTAAATAAAATGTAACTCTGTTCAATTATTACCACAACATTGTGAATTTATTTTATAAATATTCTAAAAAGGACAAACTTTTTTCCAAAATCAATAGTCATCCGGCCAAGAAAAAAATAATCAAAGTAAGGAAATGCATTTTTTATGTGACAAAATTAAAGCATTTTACGACAGATAATAGAGAATTTTATGTAGGTAAGTGTAAACCTAGTCGAGGATCGACGTGACAACAGGTTCGCGGTTTGAGGTAGATCGAGTGGCACGAGCAATTGAAACAACTGGCAAGTGTATGGATGAAAGGCTACAATTAGCTTAGGACGTGCTGCAGAGTCGTGTCCACACGGCTTTCTACACCAATATTCTCTCGGCGAGATGACGACCTGACAGGTTTGCTGATATGTCATCTGTCTATTGATAAGTTAGGGAAGGCAGCTTGAGGTAGATCCAGTGTCACGTTTCACTTAGACACTTGGAGGTGTACGGATGATAAATCGAAATGCTAACATTACACGTAGTCTAAGACGCACTGCAGAGTCGTGTCCATACGGCTTTCGGGTCTTTTCTAATATGTCCCCGCACTTTCAATTTATTTTGTATAGCCGCAAAGATAGAGAAACATTGCACCCTAACCTAACCTAACCGTAATATAACCTAACCCAAGCTGATTAATGGGTGCTACCAAAGTTGATCACAAATATTAGAAAAGGCCCCGGCTTTCTACAGATTATTCTCTCGCCGAGATAACGACCTCCCCAACATACATGGGTCCCTCTGGCTTCTATATTGAGTTCGATGGCCAGACTCTATTTTTCATTTGTCGCTGTTTACAACTTACACGTACATGTCTATCTCGATGTAATGTATCGTGTACATTACAAGTCTTATGTATGAAAAATTAGTCGAATAGAACGTCAGTACACATTTCGTCAGAACTTTTCAAGTGTATTCCAACGATCTATAAAAACAACAGGTTGTTTATAATAATAATAATAATAATAATCCTTAATTGCCATCAAACTTTACAGCATTGGCAGTCATAATTGCAGCTATATATTGCCAAGTCATTCTTAATATAATTTAACCTAACATAAAATAAATACATAACATATTAAACAGGGTTAGCAAAATATATTTTAAATACTTGTAAATATGAGAAACTAACTTTTTGCAATGCTTATCTTTTGTTTCGATTACCCTTAAGGTTACCCAGGGGAAGAGGCCTCAGTACATTTTCACTAAGCACCTCTGTTATCTGGGGTAGGCATGAGCTAACATGGTGGCTACTCAATCATGTAAAACAATTCAAGCACAATTCAAGGTTTTTTCCAAGGGTTTCCAACAAAATTCAAGGTACACTAACAGAGGAAAATATTTCTGAATCGACGTAATCACTCATAATAGTACAATACATAAAAAAGCACATGTTTTATAGCTAGGCATGTCAATAATCTTGTAGACCACAAAGAAATTGAATTATTGCATAAGTATCCTAGGTTTAATTAGCAGTTCAGTAAAATTTTTTATTTCATTGATTAGTAGGCTCAAAATCTAGTGATATGCCTAGCTTACTTGCATACCATTTTTACTAATAAGCCTACGGACTATTTGCGATAGGCCCATCTTTTATTAATTACTTTTATATCAATAACACGATGAGTTGAAAACAAAACTAGTTTTTTTATCTGATAAGTTTTGGTAATAATGCAATTTCTTGTCACCTCTGAAAATACAATTTCTTGTTGAAAAAGTGGTGAAATGTGAGTTGTTTTTTAGGAGGTCGATTTCATCCGCAGAAAACTTTTTTAACGGAAAATCGAAAAAAATAGTTTTTTATCTGATAGTGAAAAAACAAATTAAAAAAATAGTTTTCCATAAAATTTCTTTTCCATTTCACGCGTTTTTTTAAGCTGAACACAAATGTATAATTGTGTTTGCAGTAAAATTATTTATTTAGCCTGAAAAATGCATTTTATACTTACCTAACCAAACATAACCTAACTTGTCCTAATTACCTATTTACTCAACAAAAATTCGTAATTTGCGTTAAATTCGGGTGTTGGCCTCCGTGACGGCCTGCGGTTGTAACTCTGGCGGAAATATAGATGAATTTGGTTTTTGTGATTAATAGTTGTTATATATAATGATCGTGTAATGGCTGCTAATCGCGATTCGCTGCGAAAGTAGTTTTTCGTTATATCTCAAGAAATAGTGGTAATAGACCAAATTCGTACTCAGTACAAAAAAACATCAAAATAAAAAAAACGATGATTAAAATACTATTTAAACTAACAGAAATATGTCAAAAATACTATAAGTTGTGATATTAGTTTTCCGAATTTTTCGGTAAAAAACGTAATTTCCGCGAAATGTTTTTTATGCTGATCACGAATATATAATTGGGTTATTCAGTAACATTATTTTGCGGCCTGAAAAATACACTTTTTACTGACCTAACCAAACATAACCGAACTTATAATGACTTTTTACTCAACAAATAGACGTAATTTGCGTTAAATTATTGTGCCTGGCCTCCGTGACGGCCTATCGTCCGTCATTCCGGCAGGAGTATGCGTGAATTCAGTTTTTTGTGGTAAAAATCTGATGTATATAATGAGCGCTAATCGTGATTTGCCGCGAAAGTAGTTTTTCCGTAATATCTCGAGAAATAATTTGTTTAGACCAGAATAGTTTTCAAATTCGTATTTAGCGCAAAAACAATACATCAAAATAAAAAAAATGATTGTAATATCATTTAAATTAACGGAAATATATCAAAAATACTTAAAATTGTGACATTAGTTTTTTCGAATTGTTCGGTAAACACGATTTCCACAGAATGATTAGCCTAATCATATATAGTACTTAAAAATTCAACTAAATAAAAACTAAAAAATTCGTCAATTGAATAAAATGGGTTTCTAAGTAGCCAGCAATAAAATTTTTTCAAGAAAGCTTTGGGTTGATATTTTTGAACTAAAGTGACAAGTTTATTATATATTTTAATGCTTATTACAGTATGGCTGGATAAGCTCTTATTCAGTCTGTGGAAACCAATCACAGCCCGGATGTTGTTACGAATTTCATATTTACAAGTTTCATTGAAATTTAAAAACTCTGGATGATTTAGAATGTATTGCATTATGTCATACAAGTATAAATTAATAACCGTCTGAATTCCAGTGCTTATGAAAAGAGGCTTACAGCGTTCTAAACTATTTGATTTTGTCATGATTCGGATTGCCTTTTTTTGAAGGATCATTAGCTCTGCTACAAATATATATAGATCGTTGGTGTATTAGAAACGTTCAATCGTAATGAGCTTTCAAACGGTTCACGCAGGTCAGCAAGTTAAACGAGACCATAAGCGAGCGCAAATTGTTACCACTAGTTGTGGAAGGTTGGGTTGTCAGAGAAGTATTTGGAAAATGTGAGTTAGTAGGTGAAAGTAGTGGCAATTTGGTTTAGAGACGAGACGTAGGTTAATTGGCGCCTGTTGTGTTGTGGGTCAGGGGGACGGAACGGATGGCCTTCTGTGTATCAGCCGACAGTCCTGTTACAGTATGGTTTGTTGTCACCTACTACTTGGATGGCCTTCTGTGTATCAGCCGACAGTCCTGTTACAGTATGGTTTGTTGTCACCTACTACTTGGATGGCCTTCTGTGTATCAGCCGACAGTCCTGTTACAGTATGGTTTGTTGTCACCTACTACTTGGATGGCCTTCTGTGTATCAGCCGACAGTACTGTTACAGTATGGTTTGTTGTCACCTACTACTTGGATGGCCTTCTGTGTATCAGCCGACAGTACTGTTACAGTATGGTTTGTTGTCACCTACTACTTGGATGGCCTTCTGTGTATCAGCCGACAGTCCTGTTACAGTATGGTTTGTTGTCACCTACTACTTGGATGGCCTTCTGTGTATCAGCCGACAGTCCTGTTACAGTATGGTTTGTTGTCACCTACTACTTGGATGGCCTTCTGTGTATCAGCCGACAGTACTGTTACAGTATGGTTTGTTGTCACCTACTACTTGGATGGCCTTCTGTGTATCAGCCGACAGTACTGTTACAGTATGGTTTGTTGTCACCTACTACTTGGATGGCCTTCTGTGTATCAGCCGACAGTACTGTTACAGTATGGTTTGTTGTCACCTACTACTTGGATGGCCTTCTGTGTATCAGCCGACAGTACTGTTACAGTATGGTTTGTTGTCACCTACTACTTGGATGGCCTTCTGTGTATCAGCCGACAGTCCTGTTACAGTATGGTTTGTTGTCACCTACTACTTGGATGGCCTTCTGTGTATCAGCCGAAAGTCCTGTTACAGTATGGTTTGTTGTCACCTACTACTTGGATGGCCTTCTGTGTATCAGCCGACAGTCCTGTTACAGTATGGTTTGTTGTCACCTACTACTTGGATGGCCTTCTGTGTATCAGCCGACAGTCCTGTTACAGTATGGTTTGTTGTCACCTACTACTTGGATGGCCTTCTGTGTATCAGCCGAAAGTCCTGTTACAGTATGGTTTGTTGTCACCTACTACTTGGATGGCCTTCTGTGTATCAGCCGACAGTCCTGTTACAGTATGGTTTGTTGTCACCTACTACTTGGATGGCCTTCTGTGTATCAGCCGACAGTCCTGTTACAGTATGGTTTGTTGTCACCTACTACTTGGATGGCCTTCTGTGTATCAGCCGACAGTACTGTTACAGTATGGTTTGTTGTCACCTACTACTTGGATGGCCTTCTGTGTATCAGCCGACAGTCCTGTTACTGTATGGTTTGTTGTCACCTACTACTTGGATGGCCTTCTGTGTATCAGCCGACAGTCCTGTTACTGTATGGTTTGTTGTCACCTACTACTTGGATGGCCTTCTGTGTATCAGCCGACAGTCCTGTTACTGTATGGTTTGTTGTCACCTACTACTTGGATGGCCTTCTGTGTATCAGCCGACAGTACTGTTACAGTATGGTTTGTTGTCACCTACTACTTGGATGGCCTTCTGTGTATCAGCCGACAGTCCTGTTACAGTATGGTTTGTTGTCACCTACTACTTGGATGGCCTTCTGTGTATCAGCCGACAGTCCTGTTACTGTATGGTTTGTTGTCACCTACTACTTGGATGGCCTTCTGTGTATCAGCCGACAGTCCTGTTACTGTATGGTTTGTTGTCACCTACTACTTGGATGGCCTTCTGTGTATCAGCCGACAGTCCTGTTACTGTATGGTTTGTTGTCACCTACTACTTGGATGGCCTTCTGTGTATCAGCCGACAGTCCTGTTACTGTATGGTTTGTTGTCACCTACTACTTGGATGGCCTTCTGTGTATCAGCCGACAGTACTGTTACAGTATGGTTTGTTGTCACCTACTACTTGGATGGCCTTCTGTGTATCAGCCGACAGTCCTGTTACAGTATGGTTTGTTGTCACCTACTACTTGGATAGCCTTCTGTGTATCAGCCGACAGTACTGTTACAGTATGGTTTGTTGTCACCTACTACTTGGATGGCCATCTGTGTATCAGCCGACAGTACTGTTACAGTATGGTTTGTTGTCACCTACTACTTGGATGGCCTTCTGTGTATCAGCCGACAGTCCTGTTACAGTATGGTTTGTTGTCACCTACTACTTGGATGGCCTTCTGTGTATCAGCCGACAGTACTGTTACAGTATGGTTTGTTGTCACCTACTACTTGGATGGCCTTCTGTGTATCAGCCGACAGTCCTGTTACAGTATGGTTTGTTGTCACCTACTACTTGGATGGCCTTCTGTGTATCAGCCGACAGTACTGTTACAGTATGGTTTGTTGTCACCTACTACTTGGATGGCCTTCTGTGTATCAGCCGACAGTCCTGTTACAGTATGGTTTGTTGTCACCTACTACTTGGATGGCCTTCTGTGTATCAGCCGACAGTCCTGTTACTGTATGGTTTGTTGTCACCTACTACTTGGATGGCCTTCTGTGTATCAGCCGACAGTCCTGTTACTGTATGGTTTGTTGTCACCTACTACTTGGATGGCCTTCTGTGTATCAGCCGACAGTCCTGTTACTGTATGGTTTGTTGTCACCTACTACTTGGATGGCCTTCTGTGTATCAGCCGACAGTCCTGTTACTGTATGGTTTGTTGTCACCTACTACTTGGATGGCCTTCTGTGTATCAGCCGACAGTCCTGTTACTGTATGGTTTGTTGTCACCTACTACTTGGATGGCCTTCTGTGTATCAGCCGACAGTACTGTTACAGTATGGTTTGTTGTCACCTACTACTTGGATGGCCTTCTGTGTATCAGCCGACAGTCCTGTTACAGTATGGTTTGTTGTCACCTACTACTTGGATGGCCTTCTGTGTATCAGCCGACAGTACTGTTACAGTATGGTTTGTTGTCACCTACTACTTGGATGGCCTTCTGTGTATCAGCCGACAGTACTGTTACAGTATGGTTTGTTGTCACCTACTACTTGGATGGCCTTCTGTGTATCAGCCGACAGTCCTGTTACAGTATGGTTTGTTGTCACCTCCTACTTGGATGGCCTTCTGTGTATCAGCCGACAGTACTGTTACAGTATGGTTTGTTGTCACCTACTACTTGGATGGCCTTCTGTGTATCAGCCGACAGTCCTGTTACAGTATGGTTTGTTGTCACCTACTACTTGGATGGCCTTCTGTGTATCAGCCGACATTCCTGTTACAGTATGGTTTGTTGTCACCTACTACTTATTAATATAAATAAAGTAAAACACTTGTAATATATGTTTGGCACAGAATCCAAGAGTCGTGTTATTTATTAATAAAAATATCTAGCGATCTCCTGTCTCCAAGACATTTCCAATCCATCAAGCCATTCAAGACCTGCCTCACTGTTTCTATTCATGATGGCTAATCTTACCGCAAATGAACGCTCTGTAAAACTACATTTACACTTTGTAACTAAACTTTTTATATAACAAATGTTAGAAGTGGACAACTTACATCTGAAGTGTGTTATATAACAATGTTACATATAGCAGATTTTGCTATATCTCACAACATTTGTGCTATCCATTAGGTGTCGATAAACACGCAATAGAAACTTCTGCTACATATACCTTTGTTTGGTCTAACAATTCATACATACAACACTTTCTGTCAGACCATCATTGTAGTCAAGTGAATGCGCACGGTGTGCAGACTACTCAGCTACTAGATTTAGTATATTTTTGTGTGATTTTCAACTATCTTGCAGTATTTTTCAATTATATGTTTCTATACAGTGTTTGACTGATTTCTATTTACAATTTAAGTTGTTCCATTCATTGGCACAGCAATGGCATTGAATGGATTCGTCAGCGACGGCGTATGTACTTAAAATCTTTACATATGATTCTCAAAAGGTTCACGGCTCGTCAATAAAGTCGTCAGCATTGAGGACGTTTAATAAATCCATATCACTGTAGTTACATCTTGCAGCGAGCGATGGTCGAAACCAAAACCTCCGAACTGCAACCGCAATCACTAAGTCCTTCGTCTTCGACATATTTATGCTGACTGGATGTAGTTTTTGTGAGATATCCCCATTTATATTTCCATTAATACATACGCTCTTGTTCTCTTAGTTAATTACCTTTATTCTGAAGCAATTGCAGTTGATTAGTCTGTTTTGTGGGTTAACTAGCCATTTACAATATTTTTAAAGCAATTGATGTATCCACCGACTCGTAAGATTTTTTTGTATGAGATTTTTGAATGCAAGGAATGTTAGTACCGTGCAAATTTATTGTCAGATTACAGAGATTTATAGCAGAACTATAGTGGTGTGAAAGTGGATTATGCAGTTCAGTGGAGGTCAGACTAATATAGAATCATAAATTTATTAACCATTAAGTAATATTACATCAATAGGTTTCGTCTCTATTTTATAATTTACATTAAGAACCTATGTAATATTTTTATTTTATTTTATGTAATTTTTTAATATCTGGCCAAGCCAGTTTGGAAGCGACTTAACATTGTCCATTCCCAAAGAGGTAGATTCATTCCACGGATCGATAATAATAAGGATCTTATTTCGTCCATCAAAACTATTCCACGCTCTGGCCTAGGTCAAAGAGACGTTCAATCGCAGGGGATCTGATTGGGGTATAAAACAATTCTGTCGTTCATTCATTCCCGAGGAGGTTGGAAATAAAATTGGATTCTATTATCGTCAAATACCTACATTATTGGCAACGTGTTGATGTTGAGTTTTCATTAGGGTAGGTGAGAGAAATAGGCTGTAAAATAGACATGCGATACAGTGTTAAGAATGCGGGGTTTTGCTATTGATTTGCTAACATTGTCCAAATTACAGTCCCGAGGTTTCACGTTAATTAGTCAGTTTCTTAACAGTGTAGCAACACATTGGCAACTAACATTACAACATAGCGACGCTAAATTTAAAGAATAAATTAAGTGCATACCTTCATTTACATGTAATAAGAATAAGTATATACACAAATATATAAGATATAGTGACGAATAAAGTAGAAATAAAAATAAATACTAAGAAAGTAGAGAAAAATAAATACCAAACCTGTCCTAATAAAACAAGTCTAGCTCATATACCGTCTTTGATATACTGTTTATTGCCCTCATGTTTTTCCGTTATAAGAAGAAAAAAATAGGATGGAATGAAGTATACAGATTTTATATTTTGAATTATAAAACACCATACTCTGCAGAAAAAAGAACACCATTTTAGCAAAAATAGTTTTAAATAATATTAACATTACCTTAAGTGTAAAATGTAACTGAATTGTTAAATGACAATTTAATACACAACATGTAAATGATGTTATAGGCCTATTATTCCTTAAATTCCGCCCGTAGTTCACTCTACTGGAACTGACAATATTGTCGCCACGCTGACGAATGTTGTCACATCACATTTTGTTGACAAACTCCACGATCGAGTACACTCAACCTTTCAACAGAACCGTCACAATTGCCTGTCTTCACGAGTGTCACTCTACTGGAACTGACAATATTGTCGCCACGCTGACGAATGTTGTCACATCACATTTTGTTGACAAACTCCACGATCGAGTACACTCAACCGTTCAACAGAACCGTCACGATTGCCTGTCTTCACGAGTGTCACTCTACTGGAACTGACAATATTGGCGCCGCACTGACGAATGTTGTCACATCACATCTTGTTGTAAAACCCCACGAACGACTGCACCCAACCTTTCAACAGAATCGTCACAACTGCCTGTTCACTCTATTGGAATTGACAAAATTTGACTGCACTGACGAATGTTGTCACATCACATCTTGTTGTCAAACTCCACGATCGACTGCACCCAACCTTTCAACAGAACCGTCACAATTGCCTGTCTTTACGATCGACTGCACCCAAACTTTCAACAGAACCGTCACAATTGCCTGTCTTTACCTTCACTCTATTAAAACTGACAATATTTTCGCTGCACTGACGAATGTCACATCACATCTTGTTGATAAACTCCACGATCGACTGCACTCAACCTTACGACAGAACCGTCACAATTGTCTGTCTTTACCTTCACTCTACTGGAACTGACAATATTGTCGCTGCGCTGGCGAATGTTGTCACATCACATCAACATAACCGTCACAATTGCTTGTTATTATTTAAAAACTTATTTGCTTACTGTCATTCAATAGGACAGCAAAACTTCTGTAACGACATCTTTACGCAAATCTTCAAGTAAATTTCAATATATTTACATTTTACTATTGCACATAAAAGTAACACTTCTTTAACCTATTGATTGTGCAACGGAACTCGTGGATAAGACATAAGACTATGTACTTATACTGAAATATTCCGCAAACCATATGAGCTTTGTCAAAGTTCGACAAAGCTCGAACATTTTTTAAATACTCGTGGAAAACGTCCAAAGTTTGTTTTACATTTACTACGGGCCTTTAAACACGACTTGCACTGAGGAAACCCAGATAGATCCTATACGTCACTAACATGCTTAACAGTCTTGTTGTTACAATCACATATTTTAATTTTATGAAAGTTAACTCATTTTTGATATTAGTGTTTTGTAGTATCGTGTCCAAGCAATTGTCGTATCTAAGAGTTAATTTAACTGACATTTATTTAATAAACCAAGCATAATAATACTGTATTTCGAATGAAGTAAACTTATCACAACTACGTAACGTTTGCTTTCTTATACAAAACTGACTAATTAGAATTATCAATAATATTTTATACCCCCAAATACATCGTTATAATGCATCAAGTTCTAGAAGAACCTGTTGGAGCACATAAATCCGACATATACACATTCTAACTGAGGTTGGGAGCTGTTTCTGTATCGTTTTGGCATTTATCTCTACGACGAGAAATTGCTGTTTTAATTATTACTACACAACCTACATTAAAATCATTCTACATGCTGCTAAAACACGACCTGACTAACTAACGGATAAGACGACAAAAATCAAAGGTCTGGTGAAGGGCGGGTCTGACAGACTGTGTTTAGAGGTGTGTATAAAGACAGATGGCTTCAGACGCTATTTTCTCCCCACAAGAGGGGTTGATTGGGGCTGGCTTTGAACAGACGTACCAACCGACTTCCCGCTCACTAATCTATACAAAACCAGTTCCTTCTCGTACCTAGACAACTACTGCAGGGAGCTCTCATAAATATATCTTGATTTAAACTGACGATAATTTAAACATTACCTTACTAAAATTAGTTTATTCAGAAATCATCGATCGTCTTAATCGTAATGACTCTTACATGTACGTGCAACACTCATTCACTTAATAGTGAAAGAGTGTTGCACGTACATGTAAGAGTCAGCCGGGAACATCGCGAAACACGAGCAGGGTACACCACACAGAAAACAAGTATTATTCTTTTGTTGCGAAGAACAAACGGCGAATCTAATTATGACGATGTGTAAATAAAAACACGCAAACCTCATCTTGATTTAAGTTATAGTTCATTTAAACATGAAACAAATACTTGTTAAACATACATTATTGATAAGTTAGTAGTGTCTAGCTAGGTTTAGTGAACATTTATGTGTAAGTAATTGAGATTCAAATGTTCCATTCCTTATATTATAATAATAACATAATGAAAATGGAACTATCTTTATGTGATTAGTTGTTAATACAAAAATCTATATAATTAAAATAATAAACGGATTAAGAAGGCAATTACCAAACAATGGCTAAGGATTGGCTCAAAGCATTAATATGTGTAATGCTATTTATAGCCCGCTTTCAACATACTTCATAGAAGCGGTAAATGGGTAAATTTTGAATTAAAACATTCTTTTGGTTGCAAGAAGAACGAAAGAGAGCTGATTGAGTAAGTAAGAGGAGTGTACATCATTACTCAGAAACAGTATCAGTGTAGTCGTCAGGACATTCAATTAATTATCAGGCAATATGCCGAGCCAGCAAACAGGTGTATGTACTCTCTCATCTATCATTGGGAATTACGTGCTCAGCTGTGGACATGTGTCTGGCCTGCCTGCACTGATTAACTCTCCGACATTATTTAACATCTGGGACCATAATTACTCAGAAACAGTATCAGTGTAGCCGTCAGGACATTCAATTATCAGACAATGTGCCGAGCCAGCAAACAGGTGTATGTACTCTCTCATCTATCATGGGAGTGACGTGCTCAGCTGTGGACAGTACCTGACCTGGCCTGCCTACACTGATTAACTCTCCAACATTATTTAGCATCAGGCAACGTCATACTCAGGAACAGTATCAGTGTAGCCGTCAGGATATTCAATTATCAGGCAATGTGCCGAGCCAGCAAACAGGTGTATGTGCTCTCTCATCTATCACGGGGAATTACGTGCTCAGCTCTGGACATGTGTCTGGCCTGACAACAATCATTTATTTATTTTGCAGTGTCGTTTCCAAAGGACAGTCATAAGGCATTTCTAGAACACTATTCAAAGTTAAGCTCTTCATATGACTATTTATGATACTATAAATAATACACGATGACAATCATATCCACAATAATTATCGTGGTTAAAAAAAACAAAGGATTTCACTGGGCTTCCATTGTTGAAATATTTATTTTAAAACAACGAGCCTTTGTTTAAAATATCTGTACTAAATGATTAACGTGCCTTGTTATTATGAAAGATTAGATATGATATAATAAGATCCTTACAGTTATGGATGAACACTAAACGTCAAAACTGATTGTAACTGGGCAAGCCACATGTAATCTCAATCCCCACGTAAAAAGAAACAATTTTATTGATAGTTCATGTATCAATAATTTATCGGGCATAGGACAATGTAACCAAACAATGGAGATAATTTGCTTTTATACAAATTCAAAGATTTTTATTTTGATATTAATTTAGAGAACAAAGTTTTTGGAAAGCTTATATAATACGCTATTTTTTTTACAAGAATTTAGCGTATGGCCGATAATGGAGTTTATCGATCGTAACAGAAGTTATAAAAGAAAATACTCCTTTATACGGAGCGAAGAGAAAGGAGAAAGGTAGAGAGTGTTCTTTGGTATAGCAATACAGTTCAAATTGGTGTAATCTAACCATATGGAGGTTGTGTCTAACAATGATCATCATCCGCACAGATCACGAGGAAATCTGATGTCCTATCTACCTTCTCTACACACACAATGTGGGTGGTGACCAATTACCCACTTTACAAACAAATTAATTTGTCAGATGAGGATATAGACCTAGGCTACATTTAACTTGGTTGAATCATGAATATTAGAACTCTTTAGAACTAACTTTTATTTATCATAGAACATAAAACAGATAAACTGTTTTGTAAAAGTTGCTCTTTATATTGCATGGACTGGCCACTCTTACTGTTCTTGGCGAGAACCAGGATAGTATCGATTTACATCGTATCGAATGATCCCACCAATTTGAGGTGAAACGTCGTATAAGATTTCTCTTCTTTTCAGAACCAGATAAGTCGCTACTCGAGTTTTTATGCAGTTTAGTGTCGGTAGATTTCTAAAATAATCGTTCTATAATATTATTTATTGAAAACAATTTATAACTGTACTGCAATCTCGTACAAACAATATATAAAATAAATACATTTAATTGATTTTTTCTCAATTACAATCGATATAAAGGGGCCTAGGGGACTAGACATAAGTGCAGAGAAGCCTGAAGAATGAGTCATGTCAACGCGGGACTTGAAGCCATCTATCTTCATCAGCACTAGCCTACCTCAAGACCCTCACAACATACATCAACAACAGTCATACGATCACAATCAGCTGTGTTTATGACTGCTCATGATTTCAACTTTTTTGAGTTTTTTCTTGATAGGAAAAGAGTGAAATCCAAATATAACAGTTTAATGTTTCGTTACACGACTTAACACTAAAAATATTTATACAAAGCAAGTCTCCTACATATGGTATGTAACTTAGTTTCCTAATGCTTTCAAACCTGAATAATTAGACTACAAGTGGTTCTTAGTAACAGGGTACCGATACTAGTAAATTGTAAAAGGAACCAATAAAAATAATACAAAACATGTCATTTTACATATATTTTTGTAACAAAGATTAGTGGCAAGTGATGACTGAAGTTAAATGACCCTTAGCGTCTCAAAAAGAAGTTTAATTGGCAACAGGAACATAAAGATTTATCATACTTCTTTTAACACCAAAATTAATTAGAAAATTTAACATGTAAACACTTATAATAAATAAAACAATGATTAAAAGACAACCATACAAGTTCCCCGACTTCTTATTGAGTCTAAAAATATGTAAATGCATAAATAATACATACTACTACAATTGATTACCAAAAATATGTCCTTATCACAACTCACGAAAGAAGTAACGTTTGAATTGACACCTCTTTATAACTAACTAACAATAGCCATTCACGAGTTACACTAGATTGAATTTAATTTATATTATGTATGAGTGAATTTTGAATGAGTCACCTCAGCTATAACAGTGAAGTCAGCTTGAATCACAGGTACACTTATATCAACTATCCAGTTGAGCAAAACAAACTAACAGAAGCCGTTCACTAGTCATAAATTCTTTGAGGGAAACAATTAAGTAACTATGATTGTGATATGTTATAGTGAACTTAGAATGTTTACTCCACTTTCTCGACAATAACAGTAAGGTCGACGTGACTCACAGGGAAACTTATATCAACTATCCAGTTGAGCAAAACAAACTAACAGAAGCCGTTCACTAGTAAAACATTCTTTGAGGGAAACAATTTAGTAACTATAATTGTGGTATGTTAGAGTGAACTTAGAATGTTTACACCACTTTCTCGACAATAACAGTAAGGTCGACGTGAATCACAGGGAAACTTATATCAACTATCCAGTTGAGCAAAACAAACTAACAGAAGCCGTTCACTAGTCATAAATTCTTTGAGGGAAACAATTAAGTAACTATGATTGTGGTATGTTAGAGTGAATTTAGAATGTTTACTCCACTTTCTCGAAAGTAACAGTAAGGTCGACGTGACTCACAGGGAAACTTGTATCAACTATCCCGTTGAGCAAAACAAACTAACAGAAGCCGTTCACTAGTCATAAATTCTTTGAGGGAAACAATTAAGTAACTATGATTGTGGTATGTTAGAGTGAACTTAGAATGTTTACACCACTTTCTCGACAATAACAGTAAGGTCGACGTGACTCACAGGGAAACTTATATCAACTATCCAGTTGAGCAAAACAAACTAACAGAAGCCGTTCACTAGTCATAAATTCTTTGAGGGAAACAATTAAGTAACTATGATTGTGGTATGTTAGAGTGAATTTAGAATGTTTACACCACTTTCTCGAAAGTAACAGTAAGGTTGACGTGACTCACAGGGAAACTTATATCAACTATCCAGTTGAGCAAAACAAACTAACAGAAGCCGTTCACTAGTCATAAATTCTTTGAGGGAAAACAATTAAGTAACTATAATTGTGGTATGTTAGAGTGAACTTAGAATGTTTAAACCACTTTCTCGACAATAACAGTAAGGTCGACGTGAATCACAGGGTAACTTATATCAACTATCCAGTTGAGCAAAACAAACTAACAGAAGCCGTTCAATAGTAATAAATTCTTTGAGGGAAAACAATTAAGTAACTATAATTGTGGTATGTTAGAGTGAACTTAGAATGTTTAAACCACTTTCTCGACAATAACAGTAAGGTCAACGTGAATCACAGGGTAACTTATATCAACTATCCAGTTGAGCAAAACAAACTAACAGAAGCCGTTCACTAGTCATAAATTCTTTGAGGGAAAACAATTAAGTAACTATGATTGTGGTATGTTAGAGTGAACTTAGAATTTTTAAACCACTTTCGCGACAATAACAGTAAGGTCGACGTGAATCACAGGGAAACTTATATCAACTATCCAGTTGAGCAAAACAAACTAACAGAAGCCGTTCACTAGTCATAAATTCTTTGAGGGAAAACAATTAAGTAACTATAATTGTGGTATGTTAGAGTGAACTTAGAATGTTTACACCACTTTCTCGACAATAACAGTAAGGTCGACGTGAATCACAGGGTTTGTTTACCATCCAGCAGAGCTAAAAAAACCACCAGTAGCAAATCATGAGTCACTCCTATTCATTCCAGGGAAAACAATTGATTGAATGTGATTGTGGTATGTATGAATACTTAGAATGTTTACACCACTTTCTCGACAATAACAGTAAGGTCGACGTGAATCACAGGGTTTGTTTACCATCCAGCAGAGCTAAAAAAACCACCAGTAGCAAATCATGAGTCACTCCTATTCATTCCAGGGAAAACAATTGATTGAATGTGATTGTGGTATGTATGAATACTTAGAATGTTTGAGCCGCTTTCCCAGAAAAAATACTGAAGTAGAAGCGAATCACAAAAAATAGTGAAGTAGACGCGAATCACAGGGATTATTTATTATATGGTGGAGCTCAACAAAGTAACAGTAGCCGTGCACGAGTCACTTCCATTCTATAAAGGGAAAACATTTGATTGAATGTGATTGTGGTATGTATGAGTGAACTTATAATGTTTGAGTCACCCTCCTCGGCAATAACAGTGAGGTCGACGTGAATCACAAGGATGATCTATTATCCAGTGGACCTCAACAGCTAAAATGTATATTAAAAGTAACAGTAGCTGTTCACCAACTGTCCCATTCATTACGGCGTAAAGCGTACACACGTGATAGTTGTAGTCTACGTTATATATATTTGTAGTCCGTATTGAACTGTCCATGTAAAGTGTGTTGTGAAGTACTTGCTACAGATTCTGTACATTATTAAGTACTAGCTTTGTTTAATGGACCAGCCACCAAGACATATTCAATTATTATAATTATTACATTTAATCTAATTTTGTGTGACAAAACTCGTAATTTCTTAAATAACAGAAGCTGCAATAATTAACCATTCGTATATTATATTTAACCTTTCAACAAATGACTGAAATTTAGTTCAACACATATTATTATTATGTTTGCTGTAAATTTTTAATTGCAAACTCATGTCTACATTTGCATTCAAATTATTGAATTTAATCTGGGAAAATTATCTAAAAATTACATTATATCAATATGAATTGTTTTAAAACTCACAACTATAATATGATTTACCGAGTAAATAGTTTTTCCTTGAGTAACCTCCGTCGCAGAGTCGTAAAGGGCCTCAGCGTGCTGAGCAGTACCGGGCGTTTGTCCCCCGTCATATCACACACACACACACGCCACAGCCCTCGCGAAACTACACGACTACACTGGCTGGACTGAGGCTCTGGCTCTGCCCTCTCCACAGCTATTCCGCACTGCGCCTGCGCCCTAACCTTAATGCTTTCCAACTGTTTACGGAAAAAACACGCAGGCGTGTGGAAGGATGGACAAATCTAGTCTATTCATGACTAGAATCACATATTTTGATCAATCACGGCAATATTCTACATCTCGTTCAGTAACATTTTGTGACGATTGTATGTAACAGTCGGTATAAATAAAGTCACATTTAAACTGTGTCACCGACATATTTGTTATGTTTGATAAACTGATTCAATTTTTGTACGGCTGTTGTGTCACTTGATTGAACACAGTCAAACAGAACGCGTCATCAATTCTTTGAGAGAAAACAAAAGTACCGGTAACTATGATTGTGGTATACATTAGTGAACTGAGAAGAATGTTAATCCACTTTCTCGACAATAACAGTGAGATTTAATTAAATAAAGTGTTTAATAAAATAATAACAAACAAATAATTGTGTT
Source organism: Stictocephala bisonia (assembly GCA_035578905.1). Lineage (NCBI taxonomy): Eukaryota > Metazoa > Arthropoda > Insecta > Hemiptera > Membracidae > Stictocephala > Stictocephala bisonia. Next base: position 1,753,283 of record JAQJVL010000067.1, on the reverse strand, counting down.
TTACTATTTAATTTATATAATAACGTACAATAGTTGTAAAAAGTATAGATACGTATCTCACATGAACAATTTAATTTATATTTACTGAAAACCTAAAACAGGCAAAATTAATGTACGGTACATAGATTAATTGTAGGTATTTTTTTCTGGTAAGTTGCTTGTTCTTTTTGCAGTGATATCATTAACCAAACATTACATAATTTGCCAAGTTATGACTAAAGCCAGAAAATTGTGTGATTCAGAAAAAATTCTGTACAAGGCATTATGTTTTAATCAATAGAGAAATCAATTTTATTAAAAGAACAGACTATACAAAAAAAAAAAAAAAAAAAAAAAAAAAAAAAAAAAAAGAAACACACAAATGGGTTCTTATTATTAGAAAATATTAAAATTAAATAAATTCAAAATTAGAAACTTTAGATAGATTCCGTTTACATAACATTAAATTTTGACTCGAAGACGAAGTAATAGTCGAGTAACTAATTCAAAATAATGGATTAAAGTTTTCTGTTTTCTTAGCTTTAACTGGTGTCAGTTTTAAGTTTTTAATTTCAATTCTGTATAAATTCACCCTATAATTATTTTTTTAACACAACTTTAAGTAGAGATTAGTACTAAAATTTGGATTGTTGGACTATGACGCTAAGATCAAACTGGAGTAATTTACTATCTAAAAATGTCGAATGGATTAAATCTAACTCCTTAAACTGCTTGGAAATTGTAATTAAGTACCTTTAAAATAAACCAGAGAATTAAACATGAATGATTACTAACAAACAGGAAAGAAACATACACTGTTGTTATTTTTCCATATAGAATATGTGTCATGAGCTGATTACTGTTCGCACGCTTCAACCATTCCTACATTACGTTAGCTAGTTTCATTTTGTTATAATTCGAAATATTTTGTTAACCTGCCAAACAAAGTCTTAAAACTAGGGTTAAAACATTTCAGTAACTACTACCACTAATTGTAAAATTATCCGTAGCCAATTTGTTGAGGTAAAATAAAAATAAAAAAAAAAAAAAATAAAAAAAATAAAAAAACAAGGCTGGATTTTTTTAAGTATTATTCCGAACGAACATATTGAACACACACTACAATTATTTAAAAACAAAATCAACTTTTGCCTAAAATACTGCAGAAAATAATAACTATTTCATTATACAATAGCTGAAGTATGATATTTTGTAGCAAAGAAAAACATATATGTATTTCTTCATGTCATTTTACTGTTTGAAAAGAAATAACACACTACTTATAAAATGTTTATAAAATTAATAGTTACAAAATATAGAAAACCAAAATATTAGATATTCTTATTGTAACATTAAACCCTGAAAAAGTATTAGGATAAGTAGCCCTATAAATTAAGGGCTGACATAGCTCACACCCCCCAACCCCGAGATGAGACACACAACGCTGACATGCGACACCCGTTATTTGAATTGTAAGGGATCGTGCGCTACACATCAAACGGGCCAGTTAACATGTTTATGAACGCCTGTTCTATCTACTAATGCCCTCCTCTAGTGAACGGTACCAAATGGGTCGAACGGTACCGAAACATCGATTGATTCGCCGGATAATTTGACCGTTTGACATCAAATATGAAGGATGTTCTATTTTGATAAGTTACTGAATGTAGGCATACTAAATAAATGATAACAATGCGGTATTTGTAATAAACATACAATTATTGTAAAATATGTGAAGATGACATTCCGGGATACGTGAAAAGTTGCTTTAGCGAACAAAAAATTGTTATTCTGAAAAAGTGTTATCCTAAGTTGATTGGTAGTCACCCTGGGGAACCAACTTATCTTACAAGTGTTATTCCAGGACCAAACGTAACTGTTTCTGAAGCGGACAGTTTCCTCACAATATTATTATAATAATGAGCGACTCTTGTTGTGTTTCTCCACACGAAGGGTTTCTTACATTGGGAAAGCTCGACATGTTCAGATTGTATTCCTCTAAAGATAAAAATACTTACAAAGCGATTGTTTGGTTTACAAATACACCATACTGTCACGCTCTATCGAGACATCATTTATTTATCAAAGCATCTACTCAATGTTAACATATAATATATTTAACAGTACACGATTATATTATGTAAGAAGTTACTATGACAAGTTGTTTGTTGACTAAGGGTGGGGGGCAAGTTGCATAGACATATTGCTTGTTGTAAGGTGAACGCCATGTATACATTTATATAAACAAGATAATTGGGCATGTAGATCGCTTGTAATAAGGTGGTGTCGGTGTGTAGACCTTTATCTAAATATGGCAAGTAGGAGTGTAGACCACGTGTAATAAGGTGGTATCGGTGTGTAGACCTTTATCTAAATATGGCAAGTAGGAGTGTAGACCACGTGTAATAAGGTGGTATTGGTGTGTAGACCTTTATCTAAATATGGCAAGTAGGAGTGTAGACCACGTGTAATAAGGTGTTATCGGTGTGTAGACCTTTATCTAAATATGGCAAGTAGGAGTGTAGACCACGTGTAATAAGGTGGTATTGGTGTGTAGACCTTTATCTAAATATGGCAAGTAGGAGTGTAGACCACGTGTAATAAGGTGGTATTGGTGTGTAGACCTTTATCTAAATATGGCAAGTAGGAGTGTAGACCACGTGTAATAAGGTGGTATCGGTGTGTAGACCTTTATCTAAATATGGCAAGTAGGAGTGTAGACCACGTGTAATAAGGTGGTATCGGTGTGTAGACCTTTATCTAAATATGGCAAGTAGGAGTGTAGACCACGTGTAATAAGATGGTATCGGTGTGTAGACCTTTATCTAAATATGGCAAGTAGGAGTGTAGACCACGTGTAATAAGGTGGTATCTGTGTGTAGACCTTTATCTAAATATGGCAAGTAGGAGTGTAGACCACGTGTAATAAGGTGGTATCGGTGTGTAGACCTTTATCTAAATATGGCAAGTAGGAGTGTAGACCACGTGTAATAAGGTGGTATCGGTGTGTAGACCTTTATCTAAATATGGCAAGTAGGAGTGTAGACCACGTGTAATAAGGTGGTATTGGTGTGTAGACCTTTATCTAAATATGGCAAGTAGGAGTGTAGACCACGTGTAATAAGGTGGTATCGGTGTGTAGACCTTTATCTAAATATGGCAAGTAGGAGTGTAGACCACGTGTAATAAGGTGGTATCGGTGTGTAGACCTTTATCTAAATATGGCAAGTAGGAGTGTAGACCACGTGTAATAAGGTGGTATTGGTGTGTAGACCTTTATCTAAATATGGCAAGTAGGAGTGTAGACCACGTGTAATAAGGTGGTATCGGTGTGTAGACCTTTATCTAAATATGGCAAGTAGGAGTGTAGACCACGTGTAATAAGGTGGTATCGGTGTGTAGACCTTTATCTAAATATGGCAAGTAAGAGTGTAGACTACGTGTAATAAGGTGGTATTGGTGTGTAGACCTTTATCTAAATATGGCAAGTAGGAGTGTAGACCACGTGTAATAAGGTGGTATCGGTGTGTAGACCTTTATCTAAATATGGCAAGTAGGAGTGTAGACCACGTGTAATAAGGTGGTATCGGTGTGTAGACCTTTATCTAAATATGGCAAGTAGGAGTGTAGACCACGTGTAATAAGGTGGTATCGGTGTGTAGACCTTTATCTAAATATGGCAAGTAGGAGTGTAGACCACGTGTAATAAGGTGGTATCGGTGTGTAGACCTTTATCTAAATATGGCAAGTAGGAGTGTAGACCACGTGTAATAAGGTGGTATCGGTGTGTAGACCTTTATCTAAATATGGCAAGTAGGAGTGTAGACCACGTGTAATAAGGTGGTATTGGTGTGTAGACCTTTATCTAAATATGGCAAGTAGGAGTGTAGACCACGTGTAATAAGGTGGTATCGGTGTGTAGACCTTTATCTAAATATGGCAAGTAGGAGTGTAGACCACGTGTAATAAGGTGGTATCGGTGTGTAGACCTTTATCTAAATATGGCAAGTAGGAGTGTAGACCACGTGTAATAAGGTGGTATCGGTGTGTAGACCTTTATCTAAATATGGCAAGTAGGAGTGTAGACCACGTGTAATAAGGTGGTATCGGTGTGTAGACCTTTATCTAAATATGGCAAGTAGGAGTGTAGACCACGTGTAATAAGGTGGTATCGGTGTGTAGACCTTTATCTAAATATGGCAAGTAGGAGTGTAGACCACGTGTAATAAGGTGGTATCGGTGTGTAGACCTTTATCTAAATATGGCAAGTAGGAGTGTAGACCACGTGTAATAAGGTGGTATTGGTGTGTAGACCTTTATCTAAATATGGCAAGTAGGAGTGTAGACCACGTGTAATAAGGTGGTATCGGTGTGTAGACCTTTATCTAAATATGGCAAGTAGGAGTGTAGACCACGTGTAATAAGGTGGTATCGGTGTGTAGACCTTTATCTAAATATGGCAAGTAGGAGTGTAGACCACGTGTAATAAGGTGGTATCGGTGTGTAGACCTTTATCTAAATATGGCAAGTAGGAGTGTAGACCACGTGTAATAAGGTGGTATCGGTGTGTAGACCTTTATCTAAATATGGCAAGTAGGAGTGTAGACCACGTGTAATAAGGTGGTATCGGTGTGTAGACCTTTATCTAAATATGGCAAGTAGGAGTGTAGACCACGTGTAATAAGATGGTATCGGTGTGTAGACCTTTATCTAAATATGGCAAGTAGGAGTGTAGACCACGTGTAATAAGGTGGTATCGGTGTGTAGACCTTTATCTAAATATGGCAAGTAGGAGTGTAGACCACGTGTAATAAGGTGGTATCGGTGTGTAGACCTTTATCTAAATATGGCAAGTAGGAGTGTAGACCACGTGTAATAAGGTGGTATTGGTGTGTAGACCTTTATCTAAATATGGCAAGTATGAGTGTAGACCACGTGTAATAAGGTGGTATCGGTGTGTACACCTTTATCTAAATATGGCAAGTAGGAGTGTAGACCACGTGTAATAAGGTGGTATCGGTGTGTAGACCTTTATCTAAATATGGCAAGTAGGAGTGTAGACCACGTGTAATAAGGTGGTATCGGTGTGTAGACCTTTATCTAAATATGGCAAGTAGGAGTGTAGACCACGTGTAATAAGGTGGTATCGGTGTGTAGACCTTTATCTAAATATGGCAAGTAGGAGTGTAGACCACGTGTAATAAGGTGGTATCGGTGTGTAGACCTTTATCTAAATATGGCAAGTAGGAGTGTAGACCACGTGTAATAAGGTGGTCGACCTGTGGACCTTTATTTAAATATGGTAAGTGAGAATGTATACCACTTGTAATAAGGTTGTAGGCGTGTAGAATTCTATTTAAAAATGGTTAGTGGGAATGTAGAGCACTTGTAGTAAGGTGGTCGGCAAGTGGACTTTTATTTAAATATTTTAAGTGAGCATGTAGACCACTTGTAATAAGGTGATCGGTGTGTAGACCTTCATGTAAATATGATAATTGGGCGTGTAGATCACGTGAAAGAAGGTGAGTGAGAGGGTATGCAGACCCTTACGTTAAAAAAGTGGGTGGGCATATAGACATATAAGTAATAAGATTTGTAGGCATGAAGACTTATTTAAGTAAGATGAGTGGGAGTATAGACACATTTGTAAACAGTCGACAGGCATAAGTGTGACAACAATTTTAAATTGATATATAGGTGTTTAAATATTATAACAGAAAAACCAGAGTACCATTGTTTTAATTTTGAAGAGTAGTAAGAGAAAGAAATAAAAGAGAATCAGCAGCGGACTGACGAAGAACAATAAACCGTTTAAGCTTGAGCTTTGCACAAATCCTCCGTTCATCCCTGCAGCACCCAACAGGGCGCTAAATCCCAGGTTACGCTCCTGTGCTCTTGATCTACACGACCAACAGAAGAGTTGCACTTTCCTGGCAAATACTCGTATACCAACAACGATTTCTTTGCCAGTGGTATACACTCCTACCACTGTAACTTATCGTGGTAGTTATGAACCACCACGATAAGTTTCGTGAAATCGGTAGGCTTTTTCGGTAAACACTGAACCGATCTCTGGATCGGTGCAGGAATACCTGTTGTGATTCAGAGAGAGCAATAACGACTGGAGAATACAAATTTATGTTATGGACAATTGAAAAAAAAAAAAACAAAAAACTAATAGATCGAAAATAACGGCATTGCATAAAGAAATATAAAGAGCTGCGTAAAAACTGCCTATAACGGTGTACTATGAAAAAGTGCCAACAATTAAGTTCATTGCAAAAGTATCATGTGTTTTAGTGAGGATACATAAATGTAGCATATAAAACTGAAAAAGTTATTTCTACAGCTGTTATTTTAAGTTGAAACCAATGTTAATGTTTGAGTCACCTTCACTTTGAATCGACCAGTAATTAGCTTCGTATCTCATTAAAAAGGCCAAATTAAAGGCCGACGCCAACACGTAAATATAACCAACTAAACAGGCCCACGCGATAACAGACTAATTTGAAGGAGATTATCAGCGATATGACGTATGAAGTTATGAAATCAAGCAATAACTTTGTCTCAAATCTAATACGAAGGAGGAATGTGTACCAAATACCAGACTAATTTGAAGGATTTTATCACCTCGTTTGTTCGCTATGACGTACGAAGTTATGGAATACTGTAACCTTGATGAATATAAGCAATAATAGCGTTACAATCTAATACGAAGGGGGAATGTGTACCCAATACCAGACTAATTTGAGGGATTTTATCACCTCGTTTGTTCGCTATGACATACGAAGTTATGGAATACTGTAACCTTGATGAATACAAGCAATAATAGCGTTACAATCTAATACGAAGGGGGAATGTGTACCCAATACCAGACTAATTTGAAGGATTTTATCACCTCGTTTGTTCGCTATGACATACGAAGTTATGGAATACTGTAACCTTGATGAATACAAGCAATAATAGCGTTACAATCTAATACGAAGGGGGAATGTGTACCAAATACCAGACTAATTTGAGGGATTTTATCACCTCGTTTGTTCGCTATGACATACGAAGTTATGGAATACTGTAACCTCGATGAATACAAGCAATAATAGCGTTACAATCTAATACGAAGGGGGAATGTGTACCAAATACCAGACTAATTTGAGGGATTTTATCACCTCGTTTGTTCGCTATGACATACGAAGTTATGGAATACTGTAACCTTGATGAATATAAGCAATAATAGCGTTACAATCTAATACGAAGGGGGAATGTGTACCCAATACCAGACTAATTTGAAGGATTTTATCACCTCGTTTGTTCGCTATGACATACGAAGTTATGGAATACTGTAACCTTGATGAATACAAGCAATAATAGCGTTACAATCTAATACGAAGGGGGAATGTGTACCAAATACCAGACTAATTTGAGGGATTTTATCACCTCGTTTGTTCGCTATGACATACGAAGTTATGGAATACTGTAACCTTGATGAATACAAGCAATAATAGCGTTACAATCTAATACGAAGGGGGAATGTGTACCAAATACCAGACCAATTTGAAGGATTTTATCATCTCGTTTGTTCGCTATGACATACGAAGTTATGGAATACTGTAACCTTGATGAATATAAGCAATAATAGCGTTACAATCTAATACGAAGGGGGAATGTGTACCCAATACCAGACTAATTTGAAGGATTTTATCACCTCGTTTGTTCGCTATGAAGTACGAAGTTATGGAATACTGTAACCTTGATGAATACAAGCAATAATAGCGTTACAATCTAATACGAAGGGGGAATGTGTACCAAATACCAGACTAATTTGAGGGATTTTATCACCTCGTTTGTTCGCTATGCCATACGAAGTTATGGAATACTGTAACCTTGATGAATACAAGCAATAATAGCGTATTCATGTGAGGGTCAGTTAAAAATTCCAACACTTAAATAATTACTAACAAATACCCGCCCGCCCACCCATACACGTGCAGTGGTATAGACCCACCCGCCCACCCATACACGTACAGTGGTATAGACCCACCCGCCCACCCATACACGTACAGTGGTATAATTACCACTGTACGTGTAATTAATACCACTGTTCGTGTATGGGTGGGCAGGTGGGTTGTACTACTGTACGTGTATGGGTGGGCAGGTGGGTTGTACCACTGTACGTGTATGGGTGGGTTCAGGTGGGTTGTACCACTGTACGTGTATAGGTTAGATTGTTCGTATTACAATCTAATACGAAGGGGGAATGTGTACCAAATACCAGACTAATTTGAGGGATTTTATCACCTCGTTTGTTCGCTATGACATACGAAGTTATGGAATACTGTAACCTTGATGAATACAAGTAATAATAGCGTTACAATCTAATACGAAGGGGGAATGTGTACCAAATACCAGACTAATTTGAGGGATTTTATCACCTCGTTTGTTCGCTATGACATACGAAGTTATGGAATACTGTAACCTTGATGAATACAAGCAATAATAGCGTTACACTCTAATACGAAGGGGGAATGTGTACCCAATACCAGACTAATTTGAAGGATTTTATCACCTCGTTTGTTCGATATGACGTACGAAGTTATGGATTACTGTAACCTTGTTGAATATAAGCAATAATAGCGTTACAATCTAATACGAAGGGGGAATGTGTACCAAATACCAGACCAATTTGAAGGATTTTATCACCTCGTTTGTTCGATATGACGTACGAAGTTATGGATTACTGTAACCTTGTTGAATATAAGCAATAATAGCGTTACAATCTAATACAAAGGGGGAATGTGTACCAAATACCAGACCAATTTGAAGGATTTTATCATCTCGTTTGTTCGCTATGACGTACGAAGTTATGGAGTACTGCAACCTTATTGAATACACAAGTAAAACCATCGTCTCAAATCTAATACAAATGGGGGATACCAGACCAGTTAAAGAAGATTATCGCCTCCTTTGTTCCTTACAACATATGAATTTATGGAATACGGTAACCTTGTTGAATACAAACAACATTGTATTCAATCCTTGGCGATACCTCTGGTCTGAGGAAGGTAAACGTGGTTCACAGAAATCGGCCAACATAATATTTGTACTCTTTGTACTTATACTGTAGTACATTTGTTATTTGACGTTCTCTTTTATTGAATGTCTATCAACAAGTAGCCTAATAAGCTAACAATGAAACTATTTTAGAGTGAACAACAAGTTTCACAAAACTATAGGTCTACTTTTACGAAACTATTATTTTTGGCTGATACATACAAATATTTTTATATATACATATACATTTATATATATATATATATATATATATATATATATCATATATATTTATATGATACATACATACATTATATATTACAAACTGAATACATAACATACAAAAATGATAAAATATAGTAGGAACCGGGCGGGTCAGAACAGACTGTACACGCCATGTGTGTAGGGGGCGTGTTACAGCCCCCAGGGACACGGTTTCGCCTGGCGTCTCTATCGGAGCGGAAACCACATTTTTTAGCTAACGTCGGTACTGTTTGTAAAATTCTATGTTTTATTATTATCATAACTTTACTTTCCAAGATACTCAATCACAGATGTTCATAGGCTTGACCTTAACTTTTAAATATTACAAGTTTCTTTAAAATATATCTTTTGGTAATTGATCTGTGCACATTTCTTAATATGCAGAAAAACTGTTTCAATTTCCATAATCACAATTTTGTTAACATTTTATTAAATATTAAAACACTATTGTTTGTATACACTGAAAAGTTACTTTGAACCTAAACCAAGCTTTGTATTTTGATCACTCAGGGTACTTTGACCACGGGAATCATTAGCCCTCAACAAATCTTTACAAACAATTTCATAACACTAACGGGTAATTTTGAAAAATGTTTGCAATTAAAAAAAATCTTCTAAAGAAGAATTGTAACAGTGAATAGATTCTTACCTAGCAAATATAGGTACTAAATGTATGCTACTTAAAGTGCCAGTGAAAAGCATGTTGAATATTTGTATTACGGACTTAATGATCTGGGTCCATCGCAATGGAGGAAAATTATTTATTTTTTCAAAATAAGTTTACGTCAAGTTCGAGTAAAACAAAATTGGATTACTGTACTACCAACAACGAAAAAACACATTTCAAGTATTAGAAATGATTTTGATACAATTATTTCAATTTTGTTGAGCAAACAAAAATATATTATTATGTTTTGAATAAAATTAAAGAGACTTTCCTTTAACAACTAAAACAAGTTGAACTAAATAGTTTCATTTTTTAAGAAAAAGCAAAACGAAACTAATTAACAATTCACAACAGATTCTCTGGCCAGAACCCTTGACACCAAGAGCCAGTGGTAAACATTGCCTAAACTGTACTTTGGCTATTCTAATATTGACCCACATGGTTGGAAACATCTAACTCTTGAGTCAATAACATTCATTGCTATTCATAGTCAATATTATAGTTGGTGCAAAAGCTGGTGGCGTCTGAGCGATGAGGACGGTCGGGGCGGCGAGGTGTTGTTGTCCCCACCCCTCATTAGCCTCCGCGTGACCGCTTCGTGTTTTGGCAATGAGTCACCTAGTTGGCTCAAAGTGCGGTCGGTACAGTTTTTTTTCTGTATGTCAAATATTTTAATAATAACGTCATTATTGTAATCTGAATCAAATTACAAGGAAAGCAAGCCTAAACACGACGTGACGTAATAGTGTCAATAATACGAATTAGATAATTTAGATTTTACCTGGTTAGGCCTGGGTTCAGATGACTCACATACTGCTGTTATTGAGTACACATTGATTTTACCTGGTTAGGCCTGGGTTCAGATGACTCAAATACTGCTGTTATTGAGTACACATTGATTTTACCTGGTTAGGCCTGGGTTCAGATGACTCACATACTGCTGTTATTGAGTACACATTGATTTTCCACTGTAAAAAAACCCAACGATCACCACGAGGAAATCGGTAATCTTTGAAAATTGGTTTTTTATTGTTTTGACTCCTGCCACACCTCCTCATGGAAGAACAATAATAATGGACAACATTCCATGCTCCATAACATTCACATGTGAATGATAAAGCACCCACTTCATCCTCAAGAAAATGTGAAATGTTTGACTGGCTGAGGAAAAATAACATATTATTTCCCACTACGCCTAGAAGTCTGAGCTGTATAACCTCGTCAAGATGCACAAGCCAACTCTAAAGTTATATGGATTTGATAGTAAAGCATCTGAACCCGAGGCTAATGAGGGGTGGGGACAACAACATTAGTTATACTGTGAATACTGACATTGTAGTTAATACTGACAACATTAGTTAATACTGACATTGTACAATTATTTAGCTATATACTCAATGTATAATATTGACTTAAAGATATATTGTCAATTGTGCCTAATAAATGATTGATTGATTGAACACCTCGCCGCACCGACCCTCCTAATTGCTCAGGTGCCACCAGCTTTTGAGCCGACTATAGATAGTATCATGAAAATATTGATGTGTAGTCTGAATTACAGAATCTATGTTTAAGGAAATAAACATTATCCTGCTTATATATTTACAATATGAACAACCAAGACTTAGTAGTTAAATGACCCAGTTGAAAAACAATCACATTATAATTTACACAAAATAACTTTCATAACCTGATAAATATTTTTGTAACTGGTTAGAGAGCATCATAGTAAAAAACGTTTCAGTAAAAGTCTTGATTATATACACCTACAATGGATATCTAATTTAATATGAGTATATGTGCCAGTCCTTTGGTTAGTTAGTGAGGTCTGCTTCTACCGCTGATTTAAACTGCATTATACTTACATGGGACTACACTAGTGCTCCACAATAAACCACAAAAACAGCTGATAATTTGAGACACAAATTTAATATTGGATGAGAAATCTATTTGTAAGCACAAAAATCAATGGTAAGAATCAAAAAGAGCTTGAAAAAGATCAGCTGATTATTACAGATTATTCATTTGTCATTTTGCTATTAATTACTTAACTTCAATAGGAAAATCTATCTCAGTTTGTAACATCCATCATTGTCAGAAATATTATTTTGAAAATTCAGGAATTTTCTGTTGTTTAAAGAAACATAGGATGATATGTCAAGAAGAGATACACAATAAATTTGAAGACTTCAACAATCAGATGAAGTATTGTTTGATGTAGATTCCGTAGTGAAACTAAAAAGTTCAGGAAATATAGTAAGACAAAACTCCTCATATGAAGTTATTTATTTTTGTTTTAATTCTCACTAAGATGTGATGATCTCTAACAACCAGAAGAGTTATTTTTTATCATAATTCAAGGTCTAATCATCCAAAAACTGCCCAAAATACATACAGTTTTTCTTTGTTGCAATCAGTAGTTCCCCTTTAGTAACAACTGTCAACACTACTGTGTGGGTCAAATAGACCCAGCCTTTATGTTAATGTACCTGTTTTTTGTTATCAATGTTTTTACTTATTTGTAAATTTAAGCAAGGATTGCTAAAGAAATAATTGAAAGAAGTATTGTTTTATAGTAAAAGAAGGTTCGCATTCCACTTTAAAGCTGTAGGTCCCTTAGCTGCCATGGCTGTTGGGCTATTAATAAATAGCTCTTTCTGACCTTAGTTAGTAACAATGACTACACATATTCGCCCATATCTTGACAATCTGTGTCTTAATAATGAATTGACATTCAAAGATTATTACTTGGAAACAATAAAAATGAATATGATGACTTTAACACTGACCCATCTGTTCTTGCGGTTGAACAGAACATGAAAAATGTATTCTTATAATCCAAAACGTATTTTTTATACATTTCATTTTCTTCTTTAGTTAATAAGATTATGATACAACACTCAGTAATGTTTGAACAGCAAAAGTGTACATTTATTTAATTTACAATATATTTTACTAAACATTTTTACAATTTGAAAAAAAAAATTATCTAAAATGTTTTTCTTTTTTGTTTAGAGTGAGTATTTCTGTCATTGGTTTAGTTAACTATTTGTCTCTCAGTAAGAGCTTTAGATTCTTTGAAAAAAAATTTGTACGTTAAGAATTTTTTTTGAGCACAGATAACTGTAAGTTTCACTACGGCGCTAAAGTAAAGGTTAAGGCGCTTAAAGTACGCTGTTAACATACACTTTTCATTTTATATTATCAATCGTTGTTTCAATAAAACGTGAAAAAAATTAGAATAGGGTCTTTTAGGGTGTGTGAGGGCCAGAATGTACATGAACTTAGTTTTATTTTTACATGACCATCATAGGGCTAAGAATTACTAAAGAAATATGTATTACAACTTAGGCTCAAACCATTTCAGCATGCTAAATCTGTTACAAACATTTACATTTCAAAATACTTCTTAATTCCATATACTAAAATTGTATTATATAAAATTGTTCAAATTAATATAATTGAACTTAAAATATAGCACATAAGATTCATGTCAAAAGTTACAGAAAAACTGAGCCGGTAATGGGAGATTCTACCTTGATTTATTTGCTTATTGACACACATTTTTATAATAAGCGATGAAAACTACTCAATTCAATAGATTTAAACTAATAATTTAACTGCTAAACAAAGTTAATTAAAAACATATAACATATTTTATAATCACTACAATTGTTAAGATCATAAAACAATTACCAATTTATTAAAATTTATCTCAAATAAATTTATTAAAATTACAAATTTTCACTTACTGGGCCATTGCAGATTGTTTTAAATCACTAACAACTCTTTAATGAAACAACAAGAAAGTATTATGAACAAAACTTTTATGGTAAAAGGTAATAATTAATAGTTAGGTGACAGATTTATGGCTTTCTATGCTAACTTATAATGGATATTGTGAAGCTGGGCAGCAGAGACTTGTCACTTCACTGAACCTCAACAAAGTTAATTGAAAAAAATGCAAAGCAGATCGAATATTAAGTAAACACATTGTTTTGTAAATAAATGAATATATTTGAGAATAGTTTTAATGACAATTCAACGACTGTTTATTACTGTTTATTTAAAATTAATCTGAAAATGTTACAAAAAATGAATACTTCAACTATATTAGGATTATGTGAACAGGTTTTCAATTAATTCTTCGATTAAAGCTAAATAATGTACGATGGAGTGGTCTCTTACTTTATATTAAAAAAACTAAAAATGATATCAATATGTTTTATTCATAACTGAGCGTAATTTCAGTTGGTTTCACCCAATTATGTAAATAAGTTTGATTTTTTTTTTATGAAAAGAGAAAAAATCAAAAATGTATTATAGATCTAAGATTTATACTCAATGATGTTAAAAACAATGTTATGTTATATTTTGCCACATATAGATGGATATTGTACATAAAAGTATAGTTAACTAGCTGTACCCGCCCGCTTCGCCGGACATAATATTGAGTTTTGATTGTATCATTGAAATGTGCAGCAACCTTTCAGTTTACACAGTATCCAATTTACAACAGCTGATGTTTTGTGTAGTTTACTACTGTACTCAATTATTTTTAATTTTGAAAGTTTTGCCTACCACAATTTTATTCTATTTGTTTTTATTTAACAGCTGTTAATCAAATAAATCAATCAATTAATATAGCTTCACAAGAAATCAAAACATAAAAATATAAACATTTAAAAAAATTAACACATGGTTTAATTTAATTTTGACATATTTAAAACCCACAGCTGATTTTCTTTTTATATTTGACTTATTATACCTTCTTGCATCCTGCTATTTGATTAACATTGAAACTTAAGAAGTCCAAGGGATGGATCCCTGAGGGATTAAAGAAACGGGAATAGGACAGAAACCTTCCCTGGGGTATATAGAACAACTTCCCCAAGTTTCATGGCGATCGGCTGGACGGTTTGGTGGCGCATAAAGGACAGACAAATATACATTGGATTTTATAGATATAGATTTATGTTGAAAATTAGACTAAAATATCTTTACTGTTTATGCTTTACATATTTAAAAAAATGTGTAGGGTAAAAGAACTACTAAAATATTAAAACTAATTAATTCCAAATATTCTTAAGTAATCTTAAATAACAAAGTTAATTGTAACACTCTGTATTTTAAAATTTTTAGATACATATTTAATAAAAGAGAAATGAAAGAAAATTCACAAAGAGAGAATGTGATTTATCAATGAAAGAAAATTCACACAGAGAGAATGTGATTTATCAAATAAAAAGTAGAGACTAAAGGTTTGTCTTAAATCAAAGAATATAAAAGGATTAAAAACTTATGATAATGAAATGAGCTTTATTTCCTTCAAAGGGCAGGTGAGGTTTTTCCAAAGGCTCAACTTAAGTTAAGAAATGGAGCTTGAGAGACAGGCTCCAAATCGGATTAAATGTTTTCAAGGAACAACCTTGAGAGTTTCAGACAGGAAACAAATCCTCATATTTTCTTTTAATAAACAACATTAATTGTTATTAAAAGAGCAAACTTTATAATTATATTACAACTCTTTTGTTTAATTCTTTACAAACATGAACCAAATTATCATTTGCCCAATACTAAAGCTCATTTCTTAGCATTTAAAATGTTGTAGATGTTTTTTATTGTATAATTTTTAAATGTTAAAAAGGATTTAAGCTTAATTATTTGGACGGTCTCTGGACTACTGCTATTTAACTAAAAGGATGATTATCCTTCCACTACAAAAACCTGATACATTTTTTTTAGCCTTAACTATAGGATGAATTAAAGCTTTAAAATTGTCCAAATGTTTTCATAACCAAACTCGGCAAATCATATGACAGTGATCTTAAAACAACTTTCCAGAGAATTAAATAAAGTTTTAATATTCGTAACCAATTTTAAGTGATAGTACAGTATAAGGTTTTATCAGAAAACATACTATAATAATAAACCAAGATTATTTTGTACGGTTGTGAATAGTTGTTATTCAAAACTCAACACAAACATTTAAACATATTGTATCTTTATTATTGCTGATAAAATATGTAATTACATTTCACAACAAGTTTATAAATAAAAGTAATTATAAAAATTAAAAATTCATCAAATTATATACATAAGTGTAAAATTCTGTACTGTGTGAAATTAACCTTTATATCATAGTAAGCTAAATACTACAGGGTATCATACAATAATAAAAGTGGACAATCTATCATTAACGGAGTGACAAGTTAATATCTAGTCCACTTAGTATCAGATTTCATCGGAAGGATTGCTGAATGCTTGATCAAGCAGATAATTGCAAACTGAGATAAGAAAAATTTAAATAATATATTCAAAGAACAGACTGCATCACATGGTCAGACACGTGATCTTTGTAATGCTGAAGAACAAAGAGGTTAATTTATTTTCAGCCTAAACACGTCATTCAAAACTTTGCTAAACATACAAATTGACCCATGTCAACAAAACCATTTTCATCATTTACACCATCCACACAATTCAATTTTGATAATCTTCGTTAAACCTATGTGTAAGGTACTGGTGATCCTCCCACCTCCTACACACCTAACATGACAAGGCCTTCTCTAAACCTATGTGTAGAGTACTAGTGATCATCCCACCCACCTAAACCTATTCCATGAACATGGCCTTCTATAAACCTATGTGTACAGTATTGTTGGTCCTCCCACCCACGTACACCTATTCCATGAACATGGCCTTCTCTAAACCTATGTGTACAGTACTGGTGATTCTCCCACCCACCTACACCTATTCTATGAACAAGGTCTTCTCTAAACTTATGTGTACAGTACTGGTGATCCTCCTACCCACCTACACCTATTCTATGAACAAGGCCTTCTCTAAACTTGTGTACAGTACTGGTGATACTCCTACCCACCTACACACATAACATGAACAAGACCTTCTCTAAACTTATGTGTACAGTACTTGTGATCCTCCCACCCACCTACACCTATTCCATGAACAAGACCTTCTCTAAACCTATGTGTACAGTACTGGTGATCCTCCCACCCACCTACACCTATTCCATGAACAAGACCTTCTCTAAACTTATGTGTACAGTACTTGTGATCCTCGCACCCACCTACACCTATTCCGTGAACAAGACCTTCTCTAAACCTATGTGTACAGTACTGGTGTTCCTCCCACTCATCTACACCTATTACATGAAGAAGACCTCTCAACTTATGTGTATGCTAATGGTGATCCTCCCACCCACCTACACCTATTACACGAAGAAGACCTCTCAACTTATGTGTATGCTAATGGTGATCCTCCCACCCACCTACCCATGAACAAGGCCTTCTCTAAACTTATGTGTACAGTACTTGTGATCCTCGCACCCACCTACACCTATTCCGTGAAAAAGACCTTCTCTAAACCTATGTGTACAGTACTGGTGTTCCTCCCACTCATCTACACCTATTACATGAAGAAGACCTCTCAACTTATGTGTATGCTAATGGTGATCCTCCCACCCACCTACACCTATTACACGAAGAAGACCTCTCAACTTATGTGTATGCTAATGGTGATCCTCCCACCCACCTACACCTATTCCATGAACAAGGCCTTCTCTAAACGGACAGGGTTGAACTGCACAGGTAGACCCTGTCGGCTACCTGAATTGGGTCTTGCCCATCCAGCCACTGGGTGGATTGGAAGTCACCCTCAAGCCGTTTTTTACTATTTAATAAGTAAAAATTGTACCAAAATAAAGTCCTTACTTAATTCTGCAGGATACCATTTGTAAGTACACTTTTCTTTACTACAGGAATTTTGTCCTTCAAGGAGTTCCATATTTTAGGTCGAATACACAATGATGCATTCCATGTGATAAGACAAAGAGGGTGACAAAAGTTGTTAGTTCCATGAATGTACAGCCTCCTGGGCATAATACTATCTGGTTAAACTATTTTCTAACAAATGTATTTATTTGTTATGTTGTAAACATATTTGCTTGATATTTAGTTACATTATTTAGGAAGAGGTGATCACTCTTAATCTTCTTAGTTCTAACTAAACAAATGTAATATGTATGTAGGCATAAAACCTGATGCTGTCTCTTATCTCTTGTCTCTTATCTCCATTTTTAAACCATAGCAAAATGTAACAATGTGAAGTCTAAGACATAAAATATATGAGAGTTGTAATTTGAGTGTTTAGTGAAATTGCAACTTTTATAATTTCATTTAACATGTAAATTATAAAAATTAAAAATTGTTTAGCTTAATTCATTATAATATGAATTTTGAATATATATATATATATATATATATATATATATATATATATATATATATACAGTAGAATCTCGGTTATCCAAGCCCCGATTAACCGAGCCTCCGTATTAAGTCATCAGACGATGAAAAATAAACATAAAGCTATTAATAAAAGGACTATAGCGCGACATATCATATAATTGTTTAGCAAGTAATCTGTCTTTGTTAGCTGTAGGTGCTAGGCGCTGCAGGGCCGTCAGAGACGTATTTATGATATTGTACCTTATTATACGAATAATATTCCCACACAAATGCATTCACTCATGACACATCACCACCTGACACCATCGTCTTAGTCGACTGCTCTCGCACTAAATGTGGTTGTTTTAGTATGTTGACTTTCGTAATTTTAAAATACAGTATTGGAAATATTGTTGTAACTTATTGTTGTTACTGTTATTGTTCAATATTTTATTCAAGTGTTTTGATATGAGTAGTAAATGGTTGACAGTTGCTTATAACGAAATTGAAATGATGAATCAATGACTGTTTTGGTCAACAATGTGTATGACAAATACGGTATTGGTACGGTTATTATGTTCCTTTATAATTTTTAATGGTTCCATGCACTATTAAGAGAGTAAGGCAGATTGCTTTAAATGACAGGATAAATACGATAATTTTGTTTGGTAACTAGACTGAATGATACCCTGCACTTAAAACGAAGACGTGAATACTACCGTGGACCGTAGATAGATTAAATAAAAAAATATTTTATTTATTCATAAGACGCCGATCGTCAAGATATGGGCGAATATGGATTTCAATTGAGTGTGATGAGTGTAGATGAGCGAATGTAGTCATTGTTACAAACTAAGGCCGACTATTCCTTAGAAAGTGTCATAAATTAATAGCCCAATGACAAATGAACAGCCATTTTTCATTGTCAACAAATGGAACGTTAAGAGGAAATTGCCCACCCACAATACTGCCTATGGACATTACATTAGATTATTAATATTAAATTCTATTATTGTAGTGTTTTACTGACTGTTGTAGTTTTAAATGGAATACTTATTCCCAACTTCTTGTCATCCTGCGGAAATACAACTTTTAAAAGACATAACCTTATGTTCCTACTTTTTTACTGGACTGTACAATTGTACAGGATTGTAACTACATTTACATCATTTTGCGTTTTTTCTTATAATAAACTAGTTTTGTACTTTTTTATGGCTTTTATATTATTTTGACCATAACCTCCATATTGTCCAAGTTTTTACGAATCCGAGGTGGTCCTGGTCCAATTACCTCGGATCACCGAGAGTCAACTGTATATAGAAAATTAGTAATGCGAAGTGGACAACTTGATTAAGAGCGCCAATATATACACTATGCCATAATAGTAATAATATCTTTAATAATAATACATTTATTGTAGGTTCAATACATATTAAAAACAATAATTTTTAAAATATAGAACATACAATATTTCCATTTAAATAAAAATTCATACAATCTCTAAACCAAAATACAATTTTTATAGTATAAATAAAATAATATAAAACAAAGTAAATTTTGAAAATAATTATTATATATCAATACAACATCTATTGCAGAATGTACAACTGCTCCCAAAACAGATCTGAGGGAGGTGGAATTTTGATCCAGACCGTAATAATAATCCTACATAATCTTTTGCTGCTTAAGCGATGTTTTGATCCGCAAAGGAAAAATTGAATGTGTGAGTGAGGTACAAAGAGAACACGAAGAATTTTGGAGTGATTGGCCGCGTGTTTACGTTCAATTGGGGAGTCTATCCAAACTCATAATTATTTACTTAGTGTTAAAGATGGGTATATAACAATTAAACAACCATTAACTTGAGACATAAAACTGACGCCCTACATTAAGGAAGTGACAAAAAATATATTAAGATCGTTATATTTACTTTAAAGTAAGAGAAAACTACACGTTTGAATATAAATAATTGTAGAAATTAATTGGTTGTATTAGGTATAACTGGTTATAGAATATTTTGACTATAACCAGTTATACCTAGGTTCTATAATTTGATTCCCTTACAGGGAGTCAAATTATAGAATATAATGTGGCGTTTAAGCCACAGTTTAGGTATTATTGTAACTATTATAGTAAATTTAATTCAATGAAGGTCAAAATATCACAAAGTAGATTAAGGGAATTTATCTTTATTGACATTTAAATTGGTCCGTATATTCTTTTACACCTTTAATGTAGTTAAACAATTCTATTTATTATATAAAATACAGACGGTTGGTGTCCGTTTGCCTAAACATTACACCCATTTCCTATGCTAACTTTAATGTTGATTTTTACATATAACTTGCTATCTGACATTTAGTTATAATTTGGATTTATAACTAATATAGATTTATTAGAAAGTACATAATGTTTACTTTCTAAATTTAATTGCAATTGCAATGCAACGTAGGTTGTTTAAAAAATAAATCTTATCGTTATTACTGATAATAATGATAAGGGTGATTATCATTATTATTAAATGCAATCATTAGATTAAAAATTCAAATACATTCAAATCATTTCATTTCATTTCATTTCAAGCCATTGATCGATAAAGTTGTATTATACATAGTCAATAATGAAATAAGTAAATAAATCACTCAGGAAGTAATTATGATCAGTTTCAGGCCAGCTGGTATATAGATAATGTCACATTGTTACTTTTACTTTAATTATGATCAGTTTCAGACCAGCTGGTACAGTATATAGATATATGTCACATTGTTACTTTTACTTTAATTATGATCAGTTTCAGGCCAGCTGGTACAGTATATAGATATATGTCACATTGTTACTTTTACTTTAATTATGATCAGTTTCAGGCCAGCTGGTACAGTATATAGATATATGTCACATTGTTACTTTTACTTTAATTATGATCAGTTTAAGGCAAGCTGGTACAGTATATAGATATATGTCACATTGTTACTTTTACTTTAATTAGGATCAGTTTCAGACCAGCTGGTACAGTATATAGATATATGTCACATTGTTACTTTTACTTTAATTATGATCAGTTTCAGGCCAGCTGGTACACTATATAGGTATAT
The DNA here is from genome assembly GCA_035578905.1 of Stictocephala bisonia. Classification (NCBI taxonomy): domain Eukaryota; kingdom Metazoa; phylum Arthropoda; class Insecta; order Hemiptera; family Membracidae; genus Stictocephala; species Stictocephala bisonia. The sequence goes on along the minus strand of JAQJVL010000067.1, from coordinate 1,731,984 downwards.
GTCACATTGTTACTTTTACTTTAATTAGGATCAGTTTCAGACCAGCTGGTACAATATATAGATATATGTCACATTGTTACTTTTACTTTAATTATGATCTGTTTCAGGCCAGCTGGTACAGTATATAGATATATGTCACATTGTTACTTTTACTTTAATTATGATCAGTTTCAGGCCAGCTGGTACAGTATATAGATATATGTCACATTATTACTTTTACTTTAATTATGATCAGTTTCAGGCCAGCTGGTACAGTATATAGATATATGTCACATTGTTACTTTTACTTTAATTATGATCAGTTTTAGGCCAGCTGGTACAGTATATAGATATACGAGGTACGTCCAGAAAGTAAGTTCCGTTTGGTAATAAAAATAATTTGTCTACAGATACAGAAAAAATATTTATTGCACTAAAATCTACAACTCTTAAACTACTTTTCTACATAACTGCCGAAATTTTGCAGGCATTTGTCATAGCGTGGCACAAGTTTTTCTATGCCTTCTTCATAGAAGGTTGCCGCCTGTGTCTTCAACCATTTGGAAACATTTTCTTTCAGCTCTTCGTCATCGTTGAAGTGTTGACCGCCAAGGAAAGACTTCAGATGTAAGAACAGATGAAAGTCGCTAGGAGCGAGGTCAGGGCTGTACGGAGGATGGTCAAACACGTCCCAGCCAAATCCCTGTATGAGGTTTTTCGTCACATTTGCAGTGTGTGGTCGTGCATTGTCGTGAAGAAAAACAACACCTTTGGACAGAAATCCTAGGCGCTTATTCTGTATTGTGCGGCGCAATTTCCTCAGTATCTCGCAGTAAACTTCTGCATTGATTGTTTGACCTCGCGGTAAGAAATCAATCAATAAGATGCCTTTCCTGTCCCAAAACACTGTGCACATGATTTTTCGAGGTATCAAGATTTGTTTCGGCTTAACCTTTGCTGGAGATGAAGTGTGCCTCCATTCCATTGATTGCCGCTTAGTTTCTGGGGTGTCATAAGAAACCCAAGTTTCATCTCCTGTGACTATCTGTGACAGAAAATCTTCACCGCCTTCATCATAACGGTTCAAAAACTGAAGTGCACTACCCATCCGTTGTGTTTTGTGTTGCTCAGTAAGAATTTTCGGTACCCAACGTGAGCAAAGTTTTCGAAATTTCAGTTTTTCGGTAACAATTTCATGAATTAATGATCGTGAGATTTGGGGGAATTCCATAGCGAGAGCACTCATTGTAAACTTACGGTTTTCCTTGATCTTCTCATCAATCGTGTGAACCAGTTCTTCTGTAATCTAAGATGGACGCCCACTTCGTTCTTCATCATGCACTTCATTACGTCCTTCATTAAACTGTCGGACCCATCTTCTCACCATTGAATCACTCATCGCATTTTGTCCGTAAAACTCGCAAATTTGCCGATAAATGTCCATCGGTTTCACTTTTTTAGCATTCAGAAAACGAATCACAGATCTGAATTCACAAGCGGCGGGATTTTCGATCAACACCGACATTTTAAACAAGCACAACAAAGCGTACGAGACTGACAGCGATCTCAAAATGGCGCACGTTTCTTCTCCTTGATACAGAGCGTCTGCCGCGCATGCGCGGAACTGCGATCGCAGCGCTGCAGCGGATATAATGGAAACGGAACTTACTTTCTGGACGTACCTCGTATGTCACATTGTTTACATTTTAATTAGGATCAGTTTCAGGCCAGCTGGTACAGTATATAGATATATGTCACATTGTTACTTTTACTTTACATCAGTTTCAGACCCGCTGGTACAGTATATAGATATATGTCACATTGTTACTTTTACTTTACATTTTAATTAGGATCAGTTTCAGACCCGCTGGTACAGTATATAGATATATGTCACATTGTTACTTTTACTTTAATTATGATCAGTTTCAGGCCAGCTGGTACAGTATATAGATATATGTCACATTGTTACTTTTACTTTAATTAGGATCAGTTTCAGGCAAGCTGGTACAGTATATAGATATATGTCACATTGTTACTTTTACTTTAATTAGGATCAGTTTCAGACCAGCTGGTACAGTATATAGATATATGTCACATTGTTACTTTTACTTTAATTATGATCAGTTTCAGGCAAGCTGGTACAGTATATAGATATATGTCACATTGTTACTTTTACTTTAATCCTACTACCGGCGGCTATATTTTCCTAAACCGGCGGGCTGTTTTTCCTCATTTCGTTAAATTTTTTTATAAAATTCATAAAAAATAGCAAAATATAATAAACATGGTTGTATTATATATCCTTGCACTCACAATGAACCAGGCAATCATATTAGCATGCAAATTGTGCATATAAAATATGTATGTTTTTTTCTGACGTTTGAAATTTACAAAAATGCATTAGTAAAAATAAAAAAAGGGTGAGGGTATGCCTATAAAATTATATAATACTTATAAATTTTATATTCCAAGATAGCCAATTTGTAGCAAATGTTATCTAGTTTTAGAAAATATAAAATATATAGAGATATGTTTATGAATAAAAAAGTTGTATAATAATATCCGTGACTACTACATAAACCTAAAATTTTGTTACCATGGAAATCATTGTAAATAAAAATTCATAAATAATTGACTATCACATCTACAGACTTATAATTAGTCTTAAAATTACCATAATGGTATTTTCTAACATAATATAAATAGTTATATGAGAATATTTACAACAAATTACAACACAATTACAACAAAAACAACACAACAAATGACTGACAGCGTCTACTTTGGAGTAATGGTGACCGGTCCCAGATGTTTCTTTCAAAGTTTCTTCTTTTTCATCACTTTGTAACATCGATGCAAATACATCGAAACAATAATCGATGTATACCATCGGATTTGGTATCTTTCGATGATTACAATGGTGAAAGAATCATATCGATACAGCTAACGTTTATTTTGTGACAAGTGATTATGTCGCGTGCTGTCAAACTGCGGAATTTCCGCAGTCTACCGGTTTTAAGATAAGACAAACTGCGGAAATTCCGCAGCGTACCGGTATTAGGGTTAATTAGGATCAGTTTCAGACCAGCTGGTACAGTATATAGATATATGTCACATTGTTACTTTTACTTTAATTATGATCAGTTTCAGGCCAGCTGGTACACTATATAGGTATGTCACATTGTTACTTTTACTTTAATTAGGATCAGTTTCAGACCAGCTGGTACAGTATATAGATATATGTCACATTGTTACTTTTACTTTAATTATGATCTGTTTCAGGCCAGCTGGTACAGTATATAGATATATGTCACATTGTTACTTTTACTTTAATTATGATCAGTTTCAGGCCAGCTGGTACAGTATATAGATATATGTCACATTGTTACTTTTACTTTACATTTTAATTATGATCAGTTTCAGGCTAGCTGGTACAGTATATAGATATATGTCACATTGTTACTTTTACTTTACATTTTAATTAGGATCAGTTTCAGGCCAGCTGGTACAGTATATAGATATATGTCACATTGTTACTTTTACTTTACATCAGTTTCAGACCCGCTGGTACAGTATATAGATATATGTCACAGTGTTACTTTTACTTTACATCAGTTTCAGACCCGCTGGTACAGTATATAGATATATGTCACATTGTTACTTTTACTTTAATTATGATCAGTTTCAGGCCAGCTGGTACAGTATATAGATATATGTCACAGTGTTACTTTTACTTTACATCAGTTTCAGACCCGCTGGTACAGTATATAGATATATGTCACATTGTTACTTTTACTTTAATTATGATCAGTTTCAGGCCAGCTGGTACAGTATATAGATATATGTCACAGTGTTACTTTTACTTTACATCAGTTTCAGACCCGCTGGTACAGTATATAGATATATGTCACAGTGTTACTTTTACTTTACATTTTAATTAGGATCAGTTTCAGGCCAGCTGGTACAGTTTATAGATATATGTCACATTGTTACTTTTACTTTACATTTTAATTAGGATCAGTTTCAGGCCAGCTGGTAGGTACAGTATATAGATATATGTCACATTGTTACTTTTACTTTAATTATGATCAGTTTCAGGCCAGCTGGTACAGTATATAGATATATGTCACAGTGTTACTTTTACTTTACATCAGTTTCAGACCCGCTGGTACAGTATATAGATATATGTCACAGTGTTACTTTTACTTTACATCAGTTTCAGACCCGCTGGTACAGTATATAGATATATGTCACATTGTTACTTTTACTTTACATTTTCACCGTACAATATGATTTGTAGGCTAGGCCTCGCATACCTGCTTTAAACAAAGCTGCATGGTTCGACATTACCCTAGACTTAACCACCTGCGCACCCCGACCAATTAGTTAGGGTAGTTATTGAATTCTGAGGACCTTGTGCAGTTTGACCACACCACTTTAAACCTTTGACTAACTGTCCTGATGATCCTCCATCTACTTACACACATTCCATGAACAATGCCATTTTAACCATATATGTGTGTTTGCAGCTCTATTGTCCTTAACGCTTATTGCAACAACAGCCCTCTGATCATCCTACATATGTGCGACCATTCAAAGTTTTGGTGTCATAATATATATATAATTTATTGTATTATATTAAAATATACTGATGTTGCATGATATTTCACTGATTACTGTTAAATAGATTGTTATACTAAAATAATACAGAGGAAAATATGACTCAGCTAACAACATTTTTAGATAAACATCAAAAAGATAATATATTTATTGGAAATAGCAGATTGGCAGCTTTGAATTGAGTTAACAGTGAAAAGCAGATTAACCAGTTGATAAGACATAACTTAATTGAAATTCTCAAGCCTCCTTGCCGTGAAAATCAATAAAAGAGGAAGTTAAAACAAATTGACTCAACACACTTGTGTATAAATCTTTCTCTGCTATTTTTACCTCGAAACTACATTTTCTATCTAAAATTTTAATTTAAAGCATTTCCTTTTAATTCATTCCTATACCTTTCACTGATTCTTATTTTTCTGATCTATATTTAGAATATTGATTCTGAAAGGGTTACATAGTGAAAAATATACTATGTTTCAATTTAGATGAAAGAAAATAGTATTTATTTTAAAGTTTTGTCATATATTAAGATAACAATATTTATGGAAATGAGATTTTTGACAAATAGGGAGTTCAAAATATAAAATCTTTTGTTACAACAACCTGAATAACTATTTCCACTCTCAAAACAATACACAAAGAAGACAAATTACTAAAGACCCTGGTACGGATAATAAACACTCTGACATGTAACCAATTTTAATGCATTGCTTCATAATTAGCTTCATTTTTTACAACACAATCAAGGAAAAACACTCACAATAGGTAATTACTCGCAATAATCTATGTACTGTTCATTATGTATGGGTAGCATGAACAAAATCAAAAGTTACTATTAACAAGTTTTTAATCTCGAAATTTACTATGGAGATTAAATTTGTAATCTCCAAAAAGTTTGTTTTCATCTTTTTTATTATTTAGTGGCTGTATTTAAATAAAATAACACTAAGCTAGCTGATCATTGTGTAACCTTTCGTACCAACGGATCATTATATTGGAATACGGCAATTGAGCAAACATTGCCACTGTATGTCAAATATTCTCTTTAAAAATATTTGATATACAAAGAAATATGAAAGTATGTTATCAGTACCTAGTAGTGAGTTCAGTACCTAGGGGTGAGCTGCAATGTGTGTTCAGTACCTAGTGGTGAGTTGCAAGGTATAATCAGTAACTAGTAGTGTTTTAAAAGGTGAATTTAGCACCTAGTGGTGAGTTGCAAGGTGTGTTTAGTACCTAGTGGGAGTTGTCAGGTGTTTAGTACCTACTAGTGAGTTGTAAGTTGAGTTCAATACCTTGGGCTGACTTGCAAGGTGTGTTCAGTACTTAGTGGTGAGTTGTCAGGTGTTTAGTACTTGGTGGTGAGTTGCAAGGTGTGTTTAGTACTTGGTGGTGAGTTGTCAGGTGTTCAGTACTTAGTGGTGAGTTGTCAGTTGTTTAGTACTTAGTGGTGAGTTGCAAGGTGTGTTTAGTACTTGGTGGTGAGTTGTCAGGTGTTTAGTACTTAGTGGTGAGTTGCAAGGTGTGTTTAGTACCTAGTGGGAGTTGTCAGGTGTTTAGTACCTACTAGTGAGTTGTAAGTTGTGTTCAGTACCTTGGGCTGACTTGCAAGGTGTGTTCAGTACCTAGTGGTGACTTGCCAGGTGTGTTCAGTACCTAGTGGGAGTTGTCACGTGTTAGTACTTACTAGTGAGTTGTAAGTTGAGTTCAGTACCTTGGGCTGACTTGCAAGGTGTGTTCAGTACCTAATGTCGAGTTGTAAGGTGAGTTCAGTACCTAGGGGTGAGCTGCAAGGTGTGTTCAGTTCCTAGTGATGAGGTGCAAGGTGTGATCAGTATCTATTAGTGAGTTTTAAGGTGTGTTTAGTACCTAGTGGTGGGTTGCAAGGTTTGTTTAGTAGCTAATGGGAGTTGTAAGGTATTTAGTATCTAGTGGTGAGTTGTAAGGTGAGTTCAGTACCTAGTGGTGAATTATAAGGCCTTTAGTACCTAGCGGTGAGTTGTAAACTATAAGGCGAGTTCAGTATACCTAGTGGTGACTTGTAAGGTGTGTTCAGTACCTAGTTGTGGGTTGCAAATTGTGTGTTTTAAGTAATGGCAACTTGTTTATAAATTTATGTAGTTAGTTTTTGCTTGTGAATCCTCTGGTTTTATTATCTTTTTAATTTAATAGTTTTTATTTTAAACTTCATTTGCCAGTTGACATGGGCCGACAGGCTTGTGAGTTAACTTTATTCTACGAGTAAAGTACCGAATGTTGGCTCAGTGGGGACTTGAACCTTGGACCCAACCCTCCACAGTCTGAAACCTTAGCCACTGAGCAATAACGAGTGGAGTATCACAATACATTCAATAACGTGTAAACAGGGCTGAGATGTAAATCATCAGCTAGTGAAAGAACAATGCTGTATCAAGTGTGAAGAGAGGGTAGTGTGTGTTTCATGTGCTACACCTGCTGAACAAAGCAGGCTGTGAAATTTTGCATTAGGATTAGGCTGAGTATTTTGTAGTAAAAATATTTAGGTTCATAGTTTTACTGATTAATTAGTTGATATCTTATGCAAGCTAACCAGAAACTCAACATATTAATTAGTTGATATCTTATGCAAGCTAACCAGAAACTCAACATATTAATTAGTTGATATCTTATGCAAGCTAACCAGAAACTCAACATATTAATTAGTCGATATCTTATGCAAGCTAACCAGAAACTCAACATATTAATTAGTCGATATCTTATGTAAGCTAACCAGAAACTCAACATATTAATTAGTTGATATCTTATGCAAGCTAACCAGAAACTCAACATATTAATTAGTTGATATCTTATGCAAGCTAACCAGAAACTCAACATATTAATTAGTTGATATCTTATGCAAGCTAACCAGAAACTCAACATATTAATTAGTTGATATCTTATGCAAGCTAACCAGAAACTCAACATATTAAGTGAATTATCTCTATAGTATGATACTGCTACATGTTTGGTGAAAAATTAATTGTCCAATAAAATATGAAAATCTTTTAAAGATTGTCAAGGAAAGATTTGCAAATGAATGTACGTACTGTCAGTAATATGATCATACGATGAAATACATTTTGTACAAATCTATACATTTTTTATAAACGAGGACTACTTACAAAAACAAAACAAAATTTTATTTCTTGAAATTAATTGCGTTACAATATGTAAGTCACAGATAATTATGGATCTTTGACTTACATACTGTGTCAAAGATCCATTGGATACAAATATATGAGAGTGAAACTTTAATGCTAAGCAAGAAATGGAAAGTAAGAGAACTGACATAAGTATTAACAGACTTGGTTTATAGTTAGGAGTAAAGGAGGGCCCTATAGCCACAAACTCACCATTTGTGTCATGTTTTTTGTTAGAAAAATAAAAACATTTTCATTTCTTCTGTATTGGCAAACACAGAAGGCCAAATGGCAAAATGCTTGGGAAATTTTACAAGAAAAGCAGGCTCAAATTTTCATAAGGCACTTCTCTAACAAATACATAAAAACTAACACAACAGGTTCAAGATCACAAACGTCCTATCTGTGTTCTTGATGTGTATTTATTCAAAGAGGTAGACTTACAAACAAGCTAAACCTACTTTTCCTGTCTATAATCCCAAAAATACTGACATGAATATTTATAATTTAACTGATTATACCTCATTAAATGTATCATCAATTGTAAGATTATCTGAATTATTCAAGAGGTACTGTTTTATCATAGTTTAAAAGTTTGTATATTTATTTTATAAACTCTATAACCAATAAATAACACTCTTTTAAAGATTAAATTTATTTTAGAGCATACTGAAATCAATATGTCTTTTCATTAACTGAAAAAGGCTTAATTTAAACTAAATATTTGCCAATAAACTTGTGCACAAAAGTAGAAAACAACAATTTGACGATTTTTACCTCATAATAGAAACCATACATAATATATTTTATTATTATTGTATTAATTTATAGTTATTAATATATTTATGTTTATTTTGGTGTAGATCTTTAAGAGCTTATCGAATAGTATAGCTCTAACTTATCAAGGAGCAGTTAGTTGAATCGAAAATAAACAAATATTTAAAAATTAGGTTACCGTATGAAAGAAGTGGGGGGAGCAGCAATACACCACCTGACCATAACTGAACATGTCCACCACACAACACTGACTGACTGGCCTTCCTCCAGATACTGCTTAATATTCCATGTGGGAGTCCCACTTCCTCATACCTCCATCGGTCTAGTCACAAACACCCTTTGCCTCTACAGAGATAGTTCTATAGACAATTATTTTTAACAATGCCACTCAATTATTATTAACCCTAGCTGTACTGTCTGGTTTTACCAGCAATACACACCAGATTTGTGTCACTTTGTAAGTCTTGGGATTATTTTTTTTTTCACCTACTAATAAATATCAAACTATATGTTGTTATATATCATTATTTTCAGAATTTAACGAGAAATAAAAATAAAATAACATCACATTTTTTTAACTGTTCAAAAATTAAACAAAAATAAAAAAGTCAAAAATTTGCGAAATTTTTGAATTTTTTTTTTCGTTTTACCCCTGAAATGTGATAATAAACAAATGTTTCCATGGTAATCGATATGTTTTTTCTATAGAACAGTTTATCTACTTCAAAAATACGTATAATATGATATACTTTATTCAATGAATATTCTCAAAATATTGCACGCAGTAAACACAAACAATAACACAAATCAGCTGACGAAAAATACTGTTGATGTTGTAGCAAAGAAAAAAAATAGCTGCTTCACTCAAATTGTTGTAATAGAGTACCAAATTAAAGTATGCTTCTTTCTGCACATTTTGAGTACTATAACAACCGTTCCATACCAATAGATGACTCAATAACGGCAAATTACGAAAGGCATGCACATCGACGTCAGAGGCGTCGACGGTATCGGCAAGCAGGTGCCGATACCGTACTGGTAGGGTTAAAAAACTTAGAAACATTAATTACCAATCAGAATAATTAGTATATTAGGACATCAGCAAACGTACCTAAGAAGACACGTCTACTTACACCTTACAGTTGTAAACCAATAAAGGCATTTTTCACAAATTCTCAGTAGCATAACACTAACTCCTAGCCTAGTGCCCTTTAATATAACCTACAATCAGTAGAATTATACTTCCAAACATAGAGCACTCAATGTAATTATTTGAAGAATGTATTTATAAATTAAATGTGTATATGATTATAACAACAACGTGTCATTTCCATGGTTACGGTACACTTTTAGTTTTTTACTTATAAAACATAGATATATTATAACAACTTCATATATGTATATATTTCAACTCAGCACAAGATTTCCAATATAATGGCTATCTCACATTTTTATGTGGTGTATAGGGTCTGATATAGCCCTATTGGTCGTGCAAAGTTTTCATTTCAATAATAACATTTTTGTTTTCAATTTAGTAATAACATATGATACATCTTTTTCTTACTAATGATTGTACTGTTTCATCACTCTACAACTCAAGACAAACAAATGTATATACAACTTTAAACTATATGGTAACCATAGGTAGATATTTTATTTTTTATCATTTTAAGACATGCAAAACATGTAAAAACGGCTTATCCTTTAGGGAAAATATAGTCATCAATTCTAGGGTTAAGCATTTGGAAGTCTAAAATAAAATCTGAACATAAGTAATGTTGCATATACAACTCAACATTCCTCTTGGTTGTATACAAAGTAAACCTCACAAGACTACATCCATTCACCACCGCTATAGATACATACTATTTTGAACATTGCTGTTTGTACAGATATTTGTTGTACATTTGTAAATACAGTGGAACCTCGATACCACGAATCTCAAGGGAATTGAAAAATATTCGTCTTATCGAGGTATTCGCGATAACGAGGTTCGTGTTAGCGAGGTTCAAATGAGTGGCATTCGTGTTATAGAGGTTAGCATTTTATACGGCGACGGGTTGAAATGTAATTCCAAATAAAACATACGTAAAATACATACATCGTACTGTACATTGTAATTTACAAATTAATGACAGATACAATTAATACATAGGAATATAAATAGCCAGCACAATAAAAAGTAAAAGGCCAAATGAGTATGACTTAGTAAATTACATAACCTAATCAACATTTTGAAATACAGTACTGGTAGTAATTTAGTAAACATAAATAAAGAGTAACATACGAAATTGTACTGTAGTATTGTACTACACTGTACTAAATAATACACCATTGGACACGCCCGCCATATTCACTAATCACTGACACAACACTACGTACAAAGAGAGGCTAAACTGAAGTCAATCGGAACTGACAGTACAGTCTCATGCCACTGCAGTGGCGCGACAGACGGAAGTTAGTTTTCATGTCTTGACATGAATGAATTGGAAATATAAATACGTCTTATTGAGGTTCCACCCGTGGGAATTCGTCTTATAAAGGTCAGATTCATGTTATAGAGGTTTTTGGCTGTTGAAATTCGTGTTATAGAGGTTTCTCCTGGTCTTGGAAAGTGGAATAAAATTCATCTTATCGAGGTAGTTATATTCAAATATTCGTGTTATAAAGGTACTTTTAACATTGAATGTTATGGGCAATTCAAGGGGATTTTTTAAATATATGTGGTATTGAGGTTTTCGTGCTATCGAGGTTCGTGCTATCAAGGTTGTACTGTATTTGTAATCTGACGTTGTCTATTGCTGTAAAGTTTAATGACAATAAAATTATATTTATATTTTATTTTTTTTACTACTTGACAGTTCTACTAACCAATTCAAACACACAGTTAACAACACAATCAAAACACCTATCTTTACAAGACTACAGTATTCCTTCCATCACTTCTAAAGAAGTAAATTATATTATATTTTTCATAGTCAGATAAAAAAAACAGCGATTTCAAACAATGTGTTAATTTCCAGCCAAATAAAGCAATTAGTTTGTTGCAGTAAAATTAAAGCAGTAAGCAGCGAGGACCAGTGACAATATGTCCCATATCCCTTTTGGAAACTGTTGTTATCTCCCTCAGAATTACAGTATGGAGAATGGCTGTCTATCGACAACCAATGCCAATAGTAAGTAGGGCCTGTTGATAGTTAAAATGAATTGATAGAATAGTTATTGAAGTAATACTGTACATTGATACTGCCTAAGTCATATTGCTGACAACCCTATGTTGAACATTCAGTTGGCTACTGAACAGGTGGTAACTAGCTTTCTATTACCTTTCTATTCATTGATAAATTACTACGAAGTGAACTAAGACCAGGAGAGTTTAATGACACTTGAGATAACTAGTTTTCATTTGTTTCTTTTGAAAAAGTTTAGGTCAAATTATAGCTTCTCTTAACAAGTAAAAAAATGATAGGTCCTCAAATTTAAATAACAAATGATGGATACCAATTTTTCAAAATAGAACAGTCTATTATAATTTTACTGTACAGAACAACAATGCCACATGGATAAATTTATATTAACTGTAATATATATGCGTAGTAAATTGATGAAAAACAGCAAATTCTGGCTTTTGGGAATTAACAAATAGTCCTTTCTCAAGATAAGTTACCCTTCTTAGTAACAATGACTGCACTACTTCACCTAAACTCATCACACTCATTCGCAATAGCTTTATGATCAATGTCTAATGATAAAGTAATATATAATCTAGTACCTATTGATATTATCATAGCATATGTTATACTATAGTTTAGAAATGGATTTTCAAAAGCAAATGCCAATACAAGGGTAGAATTGAACTAAAGCGGACATTTTAATGAAAATTCGATTGATGAATATTTACACTCAAGCCACTCCCATGATCTGAAAAACACAAATTTTTAGTCAAACTAAAAAAAGGGACTTGTCTTGCAAGCAATATTGAACATAACTGGGCATCCGTGTTTAATAAAAGCTGTACAGTAGACTTTCTCTTAACTGGCTGTCTTGAAAATGGAGGTCTGATTGGATTAAGATTTGACTAGGTAAACCGAGGTGCTCAAAAGCTCTAAATTTATTTATATATATGACATACTTTGTTTTTTTAAATTTGTTAATAATGGAGTATCAGATGAGAGACAAAGGTAGTTGGACATTTGCCATCATTACGTGAAAATTACAGCTGGTAATTTTTACGTAATGATGGCAAATGTCCAACTACCTTTGTCTCCCTCATATATGACATAACCTAAAAATTACATAGACATTACATTTTTCCAAGTGTTGGGTATAAAATGATATAATTTATGGTAAATAAATAAGAATATCTACTGTACTCAATTTAGGTGTATATTCACAAAACATTTAATTAATCACAAAGGTACACAATTTAAACCAAGATAATCTAAATCTATATTTACATGAACTCTAAAGGGCAACATGCCAAGGAAGCTGTAGATAGATTACTAAAAATGTTATATTTCCTCAGAGAAATGAACCAGACAACAGTGAACATGTTGTAACAAGTCTATAAGAATCATAGATATTATAGTGATTTATTATCAGCCATAATCATTGCTGTCAATTTCCGGCCGATCATAACCAGTTAAAGCGATGACTCATCGAGAACTAGCCGGTCAAAAAGTCACTATTTTGGAAAAAGGGTACATTGATCAAAGACCAGTATCTCAGAGCTGGCATCATATATTCCTGATTACATATTTTATTACACTAACATAATTTAATGTTATAATAATTTATATCAATCTTTCTTCCTTGAATAAAACAAAATATTTTGAATTCTTAAACTAAAATTCTAACTGTTTCAGTTACTAGAGAGTTAAAAATGTTTTGTAAATGTTTAAAAGTCGTAAGGATTTTATGAATTTACTTTCCTGGTTTCAAATTGTTGAGATAAATGTAATTAAAATCTAAAACAAGACATTAAACTTACTGATGCTATATACAAAGGCGTTCATGTACATGCTATAACAATAAATATGCACTTTCTGATTTTAAAGCTTTCACATACTGTTCACAGATAATTTCATCTCAGATAAATCGAGTTTGACAAAACCATTTGTTTGGAATCAGCTTTGATAAACTAATCCTAAATAATTATTTCACAATTTGATGTTGCATTTATTGTGTTTAGCAAAATCAAACACATGAGAAGGGACTAGTGTGGAAACACTAATGGAGTACGTAATAACCAGATGTTAGCCAATGGGAATATGCACTGCAAACCACATTGCAACTGCAAAAAGCACTGACTGGTGGAAACAGTTTCTAAATTGCAGCCTGTCATCCATCTGAATATCAGATTTAAACACTCAGTAAATGTTCTACCATCATTGCCCACTATTCAGTGGCAGATGTATGCCACAGTTTTGATGGGAAATATAATCTTAAATGTTTCCATATCATTAACTTAAAACATTATGGATACTTTAAAATCTATTTCCCTATTAAATGTAAGACTTTACAATACAATGTAAGAACTTCACACTAATAGCTGTTTTTCTTGCTCTCTTAGTTAGAAAGAAAAATTACGCATGTTGAAAAAGCAACTGTCATATTTCCTACTTAATTCTGTATTTAATATATTTCTATAATTCAGTATTTGTTGTTTATTTAATAAATAAATAATTTAATTGCTTGGCAATAAATGCATCAGAAGTTACAAAATGTTATAATTACACAGTTTATATGTAAAATTAAAAAAAAAATTACATTCATTTAAGGCTAGACGAAATATGTTCAAAGAAATACCGTATACTGATGTTTCATTTTTCTATAAATATACGGTCAATTACTATTTTAATTATTAATGTTATCTTAGTTATCAGTCTTCTTTGTAGCAATTTTAGAATACACGTTTTTTTTTTAAATTTGTCACTTTTTAAATTTATAACATCCAACAATGCCATGTAAAGGAATATTGATGTTTATAAAAAGATGTGCTGTTTCCTGCATTCTTAGCTGCGTACAGTAAATTGAAATAGTTTTCTTTTTTAAATGTATGTACATTTTGTTTAACAACTATTGCAGTTTCATAAATAAAAATATTGGGGTTTAATATAAGATTCTATTTAAAAATATTTCTGCAGGATTGTCTCTAATGTAATCTGAATATAATTCTTAAATTTGCTTTTTGTAAAGTAAACATGTGTTTTGAATCACTGGTAGCCTTGCTCTATATAGGAATTGCATATTTCATATGCAGAGTTAGAGGGGAATGATGTACAGTTAGGAGTCCTTCTTTGTCACATAATATTACCAATATTCTTAATATAAATATTCCTCTTGTTAATTTATTGCAAAGATAGTCAACGTAAAAATTAAAATTGCCTTTTGTTCCAATTTCTTTTCTTTGCAGAGAATACTTTCTTTGGTAGAGGCTATATTTGAATTTTGTAGGAAGAATTTCATATAAAAGGATTTTGATAGATTTATAGCAATTAAATTGTTTGATAACCACCAGAGAATCACATTTGAATCAACATACGTTTTTCATCCTAGTTATTGAATAGAACCATTTGTCGTAAAATTGTTATATAATCTGCAAATAATGACATTTCGGACAGTATAGATGTTTTACGATATATCATTTATAAATAGATTAAATCCTATTATGGAACCTTGAGGACTCCAGGTAGTATGGTAAACAAATCTATTACGTAGTTTCTTTTGAATGTACGTAAAAATTATTTACCATACTTTTCATCAATACATTAAATCTCAAATTTCTTACTCTTTTATTAACGTGAGCTGTTTCTCAAACTGGCCTAGGAAGTTGACAGTCCTTCATTAGCAATGCCATTTTATTGTCAGAGGCCAAAACATGCTTCTCTATTTCAACTGTAGGGTTCGTGTTTATTACCGTAATGAGTTATAGTAAACCCTCTACCTAATAAAGAATGTAAATGGGGTAGACAGCGTTTAGTAATTAGAATACCTTCAAGCTATCACTACTTACATAAGTTGGTATTACGAGTACTTTAATACAAAGTATGACACTTCAAGTTTTACATATTTAACTGTGAAAAAAAGTATATAAACTCTCAATTTTTTACAAAAACCAACTTTGGATCCACTAGAACAGGTTGTCACCTTTCAAATGACACCTAAACTGTTACAATATGATTATTACTACGTTTGTTGAAAGAGAAACCCACGTTTTTTGGGTTTTTTGCAGAGGGAAACGGCCCCCTTAAGGAATGATCTGAACCACTCCAAAAAACTCATCTA
This sequence comes from Stictocephala bisonia, assembly GCA_035578905.1. Classification (NCBI taxonomy): domain Eukaryota; kingdom Metazoa; phylum Arthropoda; class Insecta; order Hemiptera; family Membracidae; genus Stictocephala; species Stictocephala bisonia. Next base: position 1,716,163 of record JAQJVL010000067.1, on the reverse strand, counting down.
ATTCTATAGCTATAAAAATTTTCACAAAATGTTTAATATAATTAGTTCTTAACCCCTTTAACGCCGACGTGCGCCGCGAGCGCACGTCAGAGTTTGTTCGAAAAATGCCGTCGTGCGCCGTGAGCGCACGCCTCTCGGTCCCGCTAAAACATAGCGCACGTCAAGTTTTTATTATATTGTAATTTTATTTGTCGACCGAATGCTTTCAAACTTGACATAGGGATTGAAGACAATATGCCATATGGCAACAAAAAAATTATTACTCTACTGATCGTTGTCATGATGTAATAACAGCTGTTTATCAGACGTTTTTACCAATTTTGGATAGTTACTTGTTTTTTCAAAGATTTTTATATCTACTATGTTTTTGAATGTAAGTGTTTTAATTTTTGTATGTGTACTTACAATTATATGTAGATTAGTCTCTATATTTTAATACTGTGGTTTAGTTTATACAAAAAGTAGTAATGTATGTTCAAACTTGAAAAAATAAAAATAAAAAAACTTTTTGAAACTTTTTGTAATATAATTTTTTTTTAATCTGGTAAATAACCCAAAATTATATTTTCTTTACTACAAACATATTATTACGAACAAAACAAGACCCCATTTGTTAATTTATAATAACAAATAAGAGAGCTATGAATGTTTTAACAAAATATGTCAAAATGGCCTAAAGTTGCCTGGCATTCTTCGCACACCCTTTATGAAAATGGGTTGGCATTTTTCGTAAGTACCCCAAAAAACTGTCTGGCACTAAAAGGGTTAAAAGAGGCTTCAATATTTTTCTACTCATATGGTGTACTTCAACAACTAGACCTAATTATTACTGACTATTAAAGTGGCCCATAATAAGGCATATTGTTGTTTTCTTATCTCTTAGGTGACAGATAACTATGAATTTTACGTAGCTTATTATCATTATTAACACTATAAAGCAAGTTGCCATGTCACCCCATAAAGCCTGCTCCTTATTAGCTATTGTTTTGTTGCAAGTACTGTAATTCCTTCAACACAAACTCATCTCTTATGATTAGTTTGAGATATTTGTCATCTTGAAGCTGTTTATATGTTTGTATTTTGTTGAATTCATGGCCTTCTTTTGTGCTGTAACATTGATATTTATATACTTATTTCATGAAAAATTATTTTATTTTTATTCTCTGAAATATTTATCTGTTAAAAGCAAGAATTGAACTTCCAAACATTATTACAAAATGAGTTCTGGTCACCAATATATATATATATATATGGTCACCTATATATATATTGGTATACCAATATATATATATAGAAACCACATCTTTAAATAAAAAATATAAACATTTTCAGAATATTCTTGTTGAGTTAATATCAAATACTTACAGTACAGGGAATAAAAATAACATAATGTGTAAACAAAATGAATTATAAAATACTACTGCTTCACAGCCAGCGAGCACAGAATTTATTTTTTAAAATAGAGAGGCCACTCAGCACAAAGTTTGAAGCCAGGCGATTTGCTGTGTTCACCACCAAATGATGGCAGCCGACATTGAGCCACCACCCTAGTCCCGAGTGTCTGAGCGCTCTTAACAGAACTGCGTCTTCATTTTACCAGTGATTGGGCCTGCCTCCGGTCTGTTTTCGTGAGACACCTGTCAATCCTCTAATGACTGTCTCAGTACTACTAATAAACAACAACTACTGTTCTAACAAACCAAACTTAATCACATGTAAAAATAGAGCTAGGCTTTTTCAGCCATCTGAAGGTGTTCGTTAAGATCTGTTTGATTTGCGAGGCAGTTTTCAAAAACTGTATAATGGAGGAAAAATTACAACCACAGGAAACCTCATTGATCTTTTGATTTCCAAAGTGCTCAGTATTGGTGTTAATTTGTCTCCAATAGATCACTTTAATGAGCAAGAGCATGAACAAAATCATTTACTCTTATTAACAAAGGCGTTAAGCAGAAGATATTTCACAGTAAGAATTCATCATTATAGCGAGAAATTTAATGATTCGTTGCACTACCACAGAGTAAGTTAACACCTGTCTAAAGTAGTCACATTTTTAGCTCACATTCTAGCTTTAAGAAAAAATAGTTCAAAAATTCATGTCAAAGGTTTATTGTAATGTTTCTAAAAGTATCATTTTTGCTATATTGTTCATCCATACAGTTTTATATTTGCTCAATTTAGATAAGATCATTATCAATTTTATATTTGAGCGTTTATTTATATTTATTGTACAAGTTTATTAGTATAGTTATAGAAATATTTAGGACATCGCAGAATAACTTTTTCATGTAACAAATAATGATTTAAAAAATTTGTTCAAATATCATTTAATATAATTGAAATATAAAATATTTTTAATATTTCACACTACCGTCAGTGTGAAGCACTAAACTACATTCTATGTTCAAAATTGGTAATTTAAGGTTGATTCTAAATATGTATTATCACAGTTTGTTTGAAAAGTGCACATTGGTTCTACCGTTTTTAGCGGCAGATTTTGCGCCATAAAGTACTTAATGGCAGATTTGGCTTCACTGCCGGTAATGCTTGTTAGATAGACACATCCCCTTATTCTGTGATCACTGTACATAAAACAATCTACAACACTATAACGCATTTGACACTGATGATTGGTATTTTGGATTATGCATGAATTTAATTTAACCAAATATTTTAAACTTTAAATCTGTAATTCTAAGGTGCGGAAGAAAATCTATATAGATATACATTTCATTAAAAACCCATAGACATTAAAGCAGGGATACTCACTATGCGGCCCTCAACACAATTTTCTGCGGCCCTTAACATTTTTTAGAACTACAATGGTTTATTTAAAGTGTCAACCATATTGGTATTATAAGCCAACAAAAATTGCTCAGAATGGTTCGTCTTTGTTACAATGCAATAAATACTAAATTAATAGCAGAGAGACAGACAAAATGCAAGCTAGAAAACATACGAAAAACTATATGTATATGTACTTGCGGTCCTTAGATTATTTTGAGAAAAGTAATAAGGCTCTTCATGAAATCCTTGTGAGGAACCCTGCATTAAATTAATGCTCAAACATCCATGATTTGTTATAAATAATAAAATATTATGAAATGTTTCATTAAATTTTTTTTCATAAAAGTTTACAACTGTTTTGTAAATGATTTATATCTAGTAATGGAACAGTATTACAAATAATATCAATAGAGAAAGAGCTCATACATAAAAAAGAAAAGGGTGAGCATTTAAAAAAAAAGTGTCCTTTTCAGTAACGCATGTAATAATTACTTCTTTTTATTAATTAAAACCCTCTTTTTCTTAAATAAAACAATAAAAGTGATGAGGTAAAATATATTTATATTTTCACTGCTTATTCCTTAGACCATAATTTAGTTTATCAGCTTTAAGATTAGTTTATTCAGATTATACTCGTATATAATACTTTATTAATTACTTGTTCATTTATTTGTAAATTATAGCTGACATAATTTATATGAAATAAAATTCATTAATTCATTATTTTACATTTTCCAAAATTGTTTACCACCGTTGTATGATAATGTATATTGTATCACATTTCTTTTTAGTTTTTATGAAATCATTATATCTTTCACTGAAAACGTCATTTCTAAAAATCAACAAAATAAAAATTTAAAGAAAAGGCTATCAAATTTATAAACAAAAATTGTTATTTTGAGAACAAAACAATAATAACAAAGAGATAAGTACTCTTTAAAAGATTTTTGGTGTGTAAGGGCTACAATCCAAGTTGGCAAAAACATTCTACTTTGCTGTCAGCTACAGAAGTGGCATTTTTCACAGAGGCAGCGATACCGAGCAAAAAACTCAAGGTATTTTATTCTCATCGGTTTATCCCTGGCTCATGTCCCACATTCTGTCCTTCACATTTCCGCATAATGCCATTGTTAATACTGTCTCAGCAAACAAATTGTCATCCTTCATCAACTTCATTCTAGTATACAAGTGTTACCTGAGGTAACAGCAAACAAGTTGATGTAAAAACCAACATAACCAATTAGACGAGACTTTAATGCAACATATCCTTTATGTATCAGTCTTCTATAAAGAACCATATGGCAGTTGAAAAATAACTTGAATTTGAAAATGAAATTACTTAAATAATAATTTAATAACCATTAAAAATATCTTAGAACTACAAAGATTATTTTTTACAAAACGACAAGTGTCTAAAAAATCCTTTGATATATCCTTTGAATTTGACACACAAAAAAGTAAAATACAAAATAATAAAACACTCATGGTTGTTTGATTTATGAAGTATTATGGCTATTCTTGATGTTATATTTAAAGATCAATTAGTCTTTAATGAGCCGTCTTACGAGATGTGTTGACGATAAGGTCAATGACAATCTTATTATTTTTCAGTTTTCATGATTTTTTAAGTTTAATTTTGTGTTTCACTTTTTTGTGTGTGAGTAACTTTCAAAGGACTTTCTAAAGAAGGTTTTTAAACTATGCATGTAAATAAAATTTGAGAATAAACTTAAAAATGACCATTCAAAAGCAATCATAAACAACGTCAAATCAAATCAAAAACAACGTTAAAAAGTAAACAAGTTTTTTAAAGTGGTTGTTAAAACATACAAACTTTCAATCGTTTGGGGATCCTATACACACAAAGTGGTAGTAACCATCCCACCCACTCATACGGGTACAGTAGTAATGACCCACCCACCAACTCATATATGTACACTGGTAGCACCAGCACCACCCTGCTACCCACCCACCCATACACTTAAAGTGGTAGCGATCATCCACCCATACACGTGCAGTGGTTATTACCCTCTACCCACCCATACACGTATATTAGTAATGATCCGCCCACCCACTCATACACGTAAAGTGGTAGCGGCCCTCCACCCACCCATATGTGTACAGTGGTAGTAACCTTCCCATCCACCTATATGTGTTAAGTGGTAATGACCATTCTACTCACCTATATACATACGTACAGTGGTACTGACCCCCCCCCAACCACCCTTACACGTATATTATATACCCACCCATATTATAAACACTGAAAAAATTATGCATGGAAATAAAAAATTTGAGAAATAATCTTAAAAACTAACATTCACATGTAACCATATAAGTACAATGTCAACAAGTTTGTTATGTTGTTGTTAAAACATAAAAACTTTCTAATGTTTGGGGATATAGTCACAAGAGTTTAATTCAGATAGCCTGATTTTACTATTTGAATGGTGGCTAAATAGTAAAATGAGATTTTAATTTTGCCACAATTCAGATAAACTTTGTACATAGCTAATGGCATCCATTATCAAATTAAGACAAAGTTAAATGTAAAAAAAATACCATTTCAAGATTATTATCAAACAAAGGTTTCTGAATAGAAAATTGTTAAAAACAAGTATTAAAATGCACCTTTAATTCCTGATAACCAGAACTGATGTATGCAGAGTAGATAGATGGATCACCAGTCAAGTGGTAATTGTATAGCCCAGTTAACAGCCACATACTTGAGAAAACAAAAGCAGACTGCATATGAAGTCTCATAACGTCTCTTGTCACTGGAAATTTTTATATAGTATTTTAGATAAAATGTCAAATGACTTACCTGTTTGAAACATCTTCTACACTGACGGCTCTTGGTGTTGGAGGATGAAGCTGAGTTGTGGAGGCATGGATTGAGTCTTGGACTGCTGCAAAATAAGAAGACTTACAATAATAAGAATATAAAAAAAGTTGTATGGCTTTTTCAGTAAGGAGAGATGCTCAATTAAGGCACAGTTATACACACCTGCTTAGGCCTAATCCATTTTTGTCTTGTAGCCTTGTTGGTACACAGGCTTTGGAACCATGGATTTTTAAAATAATATTGATAAATATACACAAGTAACAATTTCTTCGTTTACCAAACATTTTTCAGTTAATTTATTATTATTAATTTTTATAAGTACATAAAAAATGAGCTTCTTTTTAGTTAGGTTTCTGTTTAAAAATAAACTATAATAATGGTTTAAATCTTAAAACATTTTCTTAAATTAAAACATTTTAAAGTTATTGAATAAGATAAAAGAGGTCCTTAACCTTAAATGAAAGTAAATCTCCGGGAATAGACGGAATAATGTACACGGATTTAAAGCTTCATATTACGGGAATGGTAGAATTTATTCAGATGCTATTAATTTATCCTTAAAAACAGGAGTGTTTCCAGATTGCCTAAAGATAGCAATTATTCGGCCGGTTTATAAATCAGACAGAAAAAATTATTTGAAAACTGTAGGCCTATAGCAATTTTGTGAGCACTAGATAAAGTAATTGAAAGATATATAGAAAAACATTGAAATAAATGTCTAAAAGAGAATAGTATCAAAAGTCCAAGTCAATATGCTTTTTTTACTTTAAAAAAGGTAAAAGCACAGAACAACTATTTCGGCACTTAAATGAGTTCTTAAGAGGGGGCCGGATAGAAGCCGGCCGCCGCGCTCTGACTCCAGCCTGTTTAACAAGGGAGATATATTTAGTTTCTTAATTACCGCCTAACCGACGGTTATTTGAGAAAAATGAAGAAGTAGCCCGAATCTACGAGTCATTTACTATTATTAGAGGTAAATAATTTAAACAATAATAATTTATATTTGTTACAAATTGAGTTTTAAGAGAACGTTTTTCCCATTTAAACCTACGAATAATTGACTAATTTGAAATTACTAGTTAAAAAGTTATTTACTGTGATAAAAATATAATTTTTGCATCATTAGAATCCTTATTATTTTTAGTACGGCGAGACTTCGATTTTAAAAAAATAATAATTTGTTAGTCGTTATTTTTGGCAATTCTAAAAAATGTTTGCATGTAGACGTTACTCATCGGGCGGTAGAAGTTCAGAGATATCCTCACAGAGCGCTGCACCTTCGTTTGTAGTCTGCACTCTGCAGTCCTGTCTATTCCACGCGAGGAGTCAGACTGTCATTGATATATTTTAAAACATATTGATTGATTTCTATCTTATGAGAATACATTTTACGTGAACATAATAATTAATTGTGTTTAAATCTAGTACTATAACACATATAGTAAAGATTTAGTTCTCTATAGTAAAAATATTTCCTTATGTGCATTTTTTTTATTCAGTAATATAAATGTAATAGTTATATATATGAAACATATAGTTTTTTAATGTTGATAATATATAATAATAGTAGCAAGATCATTATTATTGTATATTATTACAATATTAGTATTTTAAAAACATTAAAGTAAAAATAAAACAGTGCTAGAAGGTATTTACTTAATTTTCTACCTGTATTGATCGAGGCTGGCGGATTACTATGTAACAATTCTTTGTGTTAATATATGTCACGATTGTATCTGACAAACTTATTCTCAGATTATTAACATTTGAAATTAATAATTAGGCCAAAATGTCTGTGGTGGTAGGGAAGTTTAAATTAATAATAATGTTACATCTAAAGGAGTATGAGAATGTTTATCTGGAGGTGTATATGTACCGTTGTATAACATAAACTGTGTGAACCCTGTCATCGCAGTAACATATGGCGACAGACTTTCACAGATTTACAACCCATGCCGGATGTACGAAACAAAGCCAAGAGGGTAGCGCGGCGGCATCCAAACATTCCAGTCACAAGTGTTACTAGCCTTTACCAACTGATCGTGAGCGAGGTTCGATTATGTATTGAAACAGTTTAGACTACGAAACTTGTAATTACTGTCCCTGCAACCAATAAAGATTTGTTATGAGTCTCTTACTGACCCTTTTCTTATAAAACATGTTTATAATCAAGATATAGTAATTTTAATTATATCAATCGCCAAAGAAGATGGTTTTCTCTAGATTTTTGATGTTTTAATGACTTACTGAGTGATATAGTGATCACAGAAAATAAAAGTCAAGCTATGTACAGTGTGCTCAAACACTGTGCTCTGAAAACAGGAAAACGCGTTACAAAATACGGAAATCGTCAGATTGATGAATTATAGCAGACGAGCCATAAGACGTAAATAAGACATTACTTGATAAGACATGAAGACCTTACTACGCAAACCCATGAAGACCTTACTAGGCAAACCCATGAAGACCTTACTAGGCAAACACATGAAGACCTTACTAGGCAAACACATGAAGACCTTACTAGGCAAACCCGTGAAGACCTTACCAGGCAAACACATGAAGACCTTACCAGGCAAACACGTGAAGACCTTACTAGGCAAACACATGAAGACCTTACTAGGCAAACACATGAAGACCTTACTAGGCAAACACATGAAGACCTTACTAGGCAAACACATGAAGACCTTACTAGACAAACACATGAAGACCTTACTAGGTAAACACAGGAAGACCTTACTAGGCAAACCCGTGAAGACCTTACCAGGCAAACACATGAAGATCTTACTAGGCAAACACAGGAAGACCTTACTAGTCAAACACATGAAGACCTTACTAGACAAACACATTAAGACCTTAATAGGCAAACACATTAAGACCTTACTAGGCAAACCCGTGAAGACCTTACCAGGCAAACACATGAAGATCTTACTAGGCAAACACATGAAGACCTTACTAGGCAAACACATGAAGACCTTACTAGGCAAACACATGAAGACATTACTAGGCAAACACATGAAGACCTTACTAGGCAAACACATGAAGACCTTACTAGGCAAACACATGAAGACCTTACTAGGCAAACACATGAAGACCTTACTAGACAAACACATGAAGACCTTACTAGGTAAACACAGGAAGACCTTACTAGGCAAACACATGAAGACCTTACTAGGCAAACACAGGAAGACCTTACTAGGCAAACACATGAAGACCTTAATAGGCAAACACATGAAGATCTTAATAGCCAAACACATGAAGACCTTACTAGGCAAACCCGTGAAGACCTTACCAGGCAAACACATGAAGATCTTACTAGGCAAACACAGGAAGACCTTACTAGTCAAACACATGAAGACCTTACTAGACAAACACATTAAGACCTTAATAGGCAAACACATTAAGACCTTACTAGGCAAACCCGTGAAGACCTTACCAGGCAAACACATGAAGACCTTACTAGGCAAACACATGAAGACCTTACTAGGCAAACACATGAAGACCTTACTAGACAACACATTAAGACCTTAATAGGCAAACACATTAAGACCTTAATAGGCAAACACATGAAGACTTTACTAGGCAAACCCATGAAGACCTTACCAGGCAAACACATGAAGAAATTACTAGGCAAACACATGAAGACCTTATTAGGCAAACACATGAAGATCTTATTAGGCAAACACATGAAGACCTTACTAGGCAAACACATGAAGACATAACTAGGCAAAACCATGAAGACCTTACTAGGCAAACCCATGAAGATCTTACTAGGCAAACACATGAAGACCTAACTAGGCAAAACAATGAATGCCTTACTAGGCTCCTTGTATCTTGGTACATTATAATAGGCTAGCATATACATTTATTTATTTTAAAATTGTATTAGGTTAAGATTTTATCCACATTCTAAATTTATAATCTAAATTTATTGTATAGTATTATTATTTACTTACTTTTTAGGTGTTCAATATTTAGTTATATTCTTCTTGTGTGTACAGTTTACATTTTCTAGAGCCCGAGTATGTTGGTTATATAATGATTTTATTTTTATTGTATTTAGTTAGGTGTTCCATGTCTGAAAACAGGAAATCGTAACTGTAAAAGTTAGAAAAATAAGTTGTGTCAGTTTTATCTCTACTGTTGTCTACTATAACGGTATAATTATTTTACTGGGTTATTTATATTATTATTTTAAACTTAGTTTTGTAATACGTCTTTAAATAAGTTGTATTAAGTTTCTTATAATTGTTAATACATAAGAATTTGTTTAGTCATTAGTATTGTAATAGTAAATGATCGTGTAATGCTATACCTTTTGGTGTATTTGTAGTGGAATGATAGCTAAGGAATGGGTGATATTGTTTAATGTAATAAAGAAGTAATTTTAAACTCGTTCCGTTCATTTATAAAGTACATGTTTAGTAGTACAGTCAGGTTTCATAACCAAAGTATGGTGTTATTTGGAGTCATTTTCCTATAGTTTTGTAAGGTTTTATCCGCTGTCAAATTATTTCAATATGAAAATAATTAAGGTCTACAACACCGACAGAACTACAACTAACCGTAGGCTTACCACTCAACAGCTAGGACTCAGGCTTGTGACTAGAGTGACCTTGACTCAAAAGATAAACAAACTGCCACGTATCAACTATCAACCCAACAGGACGGTAACCTTTTCATCTTCCAAGCAGAGTTAGTTCGATATTCCAACGGTAGTGGGAGTTCATTCGTTGGATATAGACAACAAATTAATTACAAATAAGTACATACAGATAATATAACTACACATTACTTTATTGTAGAATGATACAAACGAAATATGACACATTGGGTTTTTAATTATTGCGTACAAAGTATAACCTAAACACATGCGCGATGTAGGCTACACTTGCCGCTTGTCTGTAGTTGTGAAACGGTGAAATAACGTAAAAGCTGTGTTGTTTTCTATCTAGTATTCATTTGGAAGTTGGCAATGTAACGCATCTATCATTTATACTCGTTCAAAAAAGAAAAAAATATACTAGCTGAATAATATAATGTAGGATAAAAGTACTTATAAATTAAAAACAGAATAAAATAACGTTATATGGCTTTTTGAAAATTGTCAGGTGCACAAGTAAAATAATAAAAAGTTTCATGAAACACGGTAATCTTGTTTTCTCGTGAAAAGTAAACATAATAAGCGTTTACTGATAAGACATAGACATGGGAATGGATATAATGATCATTTCGAAGTCAGGGTGCAAATCAGTATTACTTAATTTATGTACGTCATTTACAAAAATACTTATATCATTTTATAGATTTAATAACGTAATAGCGACTATAGTGCATATTGATTAAATTATTATATGCTGATGCAACATTTACTCTTATTTTTAAAACAGGTAGTACTAAATGAATGTATGCTATTGCTATTCGCGGGTTAAAAATTAATTGCAATATCCTTTTTACTTAAGCTTTGTAGAAGTTAGATTGATTATAGTTTGATGTTTGTATTTTTATGAAGACAATATTGTTAATATTATTTGTGTTATAATATTAAAAGATTAAAATATTAAAAACGTGTGCAATATTTTAAAAACCTGAGTCCACTAAAAATATAAAAGGTAAGGCTTGTTTAGATTTAATTGTACTAATTTGTGTCATTCATACAATGACTAATAAGCAATAAGGACTCTATTATCATTTTTCAGTTGTAATTGAAAAATGGTTTAATGATATTGAGCTGCATAGTCAATATTTTTGTCACGCCATTATTGTCATCATACTATTATATTTAATTTAAATTATCAGATACTCTAATTAATTTCGGTTATTTCACATGTGTACCTACTTGAAATTTGTCATTAAATTATTTTTATTTTATTTTCTGTTAGTTTTACATTTAGTCATTCACTTTTATGAATTGGTTTCATTCGTTTGTGTCAGTTACTTGTAAATATTTTAAATATCACAAATTCTAATTTTGTGTACTACCGAAGGAATGAGGACAAGCGGACCGCGGAAGGCCCCAGACATCCCTGTTGACTGGCGGTGTCAGTCACTCGTCCCTTCCCTTCTGTTGTTCTATAAAAGATTAGAAAGAAAGTGAAGTGATGGTGCAAGGGGCGAACGGCCGAGCAATAAATAAATGCCTTGGCGGCCAAGCCAAAAAGCGCCCCTAGTGCCTAAAACGCCAACTACCAACACAGACAACGTACTGCACTAAACACCGGTCCCTGTGGCCGTTCGCCAAACTAAAATGCGATTTTCAATCTGACTCCGGAGCCCTCTTAATACTGTAGTAATAAAAATGAAGCATCACATGTCTTGGCCTTTTTTTTAGATATATCTAAAGCCTTTGAAACCATTGACACAAATGAAATGGGAAAAGCTTTAGTTATAATTGGAGTAAGAAATAAAGAGCTTTTATGGTTAAAGTCCTATTTAAGTAATAGAAAGTATGTAGTAAAGAAGTGAAAAATATAGTGAAGACAATGAAAGCAATTATGGAGTGCCTCAAGGAAGTATTTTAGGGCCTATCTTGTTTGTTTGTAATATTGATAAACTATATTTTTAAGGAAATAAAATATGGAAAAATAGTTATAAAAGCTGATGACATATTATTGATGGAACCTCGAAAAGACCTAAATATGGTAGAAAGTCAGTTACAAAACGATTTTGATGAAATAATAAAGTATCTACATGACAAAGTCTTAGTTATTAATCCAAAGAAATCAATATTCATACACTTACATTTAAGAAATAATCAATATGAAAGAACACCAAAGATAAAATATCATGACTGCAGATGTCTAAAAGAAAAAGAGTGAAAAGAGAATTATAACTGCAAATGTGTGGAAATAAAAAAAGGTAGAAAGTTGTCAATACCTATGTGTATTGATAGATAATGGACTTACATGGAAAGATCATATATTTAAATTACATAAAAAATTGAGTACATCTTTAGTGGCTATGTACAGAATTAATTACGTTTAAGATATAAAATTGAAAATTGTTTTGTATAAGACACTATGTGAATCGTTAATAAGGTTTTTAACGATGCCATTTTTGGGAACCTACCGTAAGCATAACTTTCAGTATTTCAAACAGCCTGTCACAATTTCAATAATCGCACTTCTTGACACTTGAAGACACACTACATAATGATGCAGTTGTAACGTGTCTGTTTTCTCTCACTTTTTTCATCAACGTTTTGCACCAAGTCATTAGTAATGAGAGGTTTCCATTTTGATTCGTCATCAAGCACATTCACACAATCTTAAAAGCTTTCATCCATTTCCATACCATCCCATCATACATTCTGTTTTCTCAATAAACTTCACAGATCTCTTCATGAATGTCAGCTGCTATCATGCTTTTAGCGTTACAAAAACTTAACACAACATGTATTTTACAGTTGGCGGCATTTTTAATCAGAGGAGGAATTTTAAACAGTCATAAGCGACCTTAAATACAGTCAAATGGGTCCATAACGGCGGCTGTGGCTTGCCAAAAGATAATAGTATCTTTTGGCACGCGTACGCTGAACGCCGACCTATTAACTTTACTAGAAAGTATCTTAATGAATACATACACAAGTCACGAAGGTGCTTGTTGCTGTTGAACTTTGTTCTGATACTTTTTTGAAATCATTATTACAAGAAATAACATAACTATACTTAATTTTTTTTGACTGGTTTCCAATTTGAGCCCACTGATAATAAAAATAATAATAATAATAAAAAAACAAAAATGTTAGGGCATGTAGATCAATAATTAATAGATAAAAATGCACTCGAAAACTCTGGACATGTATTATGTACGAGTTAGTTTGACTTAGATAAGTCAAACTAACTCGTACTTTACTCCACACATCGTAAATACTGGTGATGGTCCATCCACTCACCTACACACGTACAGTGGTGATGACCACTTGTCCGTCCATACACATACAGTCGTGATGATTTACCCACCCACCCAAATACATACGGTAGTGATGCGTACAGATCTTCTGACAAAAAGGTTGTATACAAACTAAATAAGAACAAGAGAAGCCCACAGCCACTATTAGAAGTTTCAATGACTTCAAGAGTTACATGAGACGGTCACAGCTCTTCCAGTTGATAAGGCAGACGGTATTGATGACATCTTTTAAAGAAAGCATGCTGGTACACAAGTAAAAAATTAGTTTCTAACAATCTTCAATTCCATATACATACAGTCTTTACAAGATCTAAAATAATAGCTGTTTTGAAACAAAGTAAAGCCAGAATGAGCCAAAAGCTACTGCTTTATAGCTCTTAAGTGTCAGCTATAAGTTACTGGAGAGGCTGAATTTACAACAGAATTCTCATTGACAGGATTCCGGTTGAACAGGCTGGTTTCAGACCTTGTTGATATTGCTGTGAACCAGGTTTAATTGATTTAATTTAATTTGAGTGATTTAATTGGTTTAATTGCTGTGAACCCATTCTTTGACATCTTTAATTGAGAATGGGTTTGAAAAGAAAAAGAAAACATCGGCAGCATTTGTAGATCTTTCAGCAGCCTATAACACAGTCTGGAGAAAGATCCTTGATCGTTGCGATATCTGAATTTCACCCTCAGCAACCTGGTGACTATATTTTTCCTACATCAATAATATTGATTTGTTTGAATGTATTAAAGGTGAACAAACAATTAAAATAATATAATGTTGAAAAAAAAATTATTACAAACATATTGGAGTGGGCTACATTTAATTCAGTACGAGCTTTAAATGCCAAAAATTGTAGTACTTACAAGGCTGCGGACTTGCTGACAATGGAGGAGGTGGCGGTAAATACACTTGGTCTAGCTTCCCAACTACTAAAATAACTCGCTCATGAGTAGCTTTCAGCGTTGCTACTGCTTCTTCATGTGTTACATTCTCCAGATTTCTATCGCCTTGCTGAAAAATAAAATAAATAAATGAAACGGACATGAAATATTTGCAGATAAATTCTGCATAACAGACATCTTGATGCTATGTTGTCAGAGCTAACGTATCAATGATCGTAAACCTTGATCTCATCCCATAGTGTCAACTTATATTAGAATGAAAGTTAACCCAAGTACTTTATGAATGAGATAACTTATTCAGATGGTTTGAAGTGGGGAGGAGTGGGGAGGAATGGAAAACTATGAGTTGTGTTTCAATTGATGACTATTTTAAGAAAAGAAGTGACTACAATGACTTCTAATTTAAATACGAACAAAATTCATCTTCAAAACAAAAGAATTACAAGTAAAGTTAGACTGTAGAACAATATCACTAAAAATGGCAGTAATTAACCAACTATAGTTATATGTTTAGGTGGTATGAGACCTAAACAGTGACACACTTGACCCTCTCCCAGTGACACATTCCTAATGCTACTTGAATGAATTAAATGGGCCACTCAGAATTAATTAACAGTTCAACATTTCTTTTTCATTTGATTGATTGAAATTGTATAAAATGAACAAAACTATTATGTATTATGTTAAAGCTAATTTGTTGATTTATAATTATAAATACATTCTAATAGCATAGTCCTTACGCTGATCAATTTCACAGTTACATAGGCTACAACAAGGACCAGTTTAGTTTAGCTTAACGAAACATTAATTTTTTTACGATAAAAGTATTATTTTGCCATATAGTAAATACATGAAAATCATAAAGTGTATATAAAAAGTTGAAATATTAACAACTTATATTATAGCAATAGTAATAGCAAGTTAGCATTTCTAGACTCCAGTGGAAATAAAATTTATAACAAAAAATGAAACAATGTTTGAAATATTTCTTCTAGGCTGCGACAAAAAGTAGAAAGTAGATGTTTATCACAGAACAAAATAAAAAATTCTAATAATTACTGTAAGGTAGCAGCAGTAAGGGGAAATGAGAGTCAGTAAACCAGTTGGATGCCCACTAAGGGGTTTGGATTTTAGCCTCAAGTGGAATCTCGAGAACTTTGACGTGAGAGGATTGAACAACTGGCTTAGGCCAATAATTTTATTACAAATTTAAATGAATTTAGGAGTTAAAAGGAATGAGGAAGCAAGTGTACAACGAATGTGGCAGATCTTAAGCTAATAGTGCTGAACCAGCATGCAGTGTCGTTTACAATCTTGCTCGTCATTTTAGGTCATTTCTTGTGAATACCAAAAGTATTGGGATTACAGACATAAGAGAAATTAAGGGTCTTTCACTTGTCAAAACACCACACCACACAGCACCTGGAATGGAGAGTTAGTTCTCTTGGCTGCCTATTGGAAGTTTTATGGGCAAGAATGGAGGTTTCAAACATTTTGTCCAAAAGTTATGGTGAGGCTAACAATAGATAGTCAATACTACTGTAAGTATGTGAATGAGTGGTTGGTGGGTCAATACCCATCTAGACATAAACAGTGATGTTGACCCACCCACTACCCCAAACATGTACAGTAGTTTAAGGACCAAACACCTTTTAAGTCTTTAGGATTCTTTGGAAATAGGACCAAAGAGAGGAGTAGATTAGTATTGTCTGAAGAATTTGGAAGAAATGTGCTTAAAGGGTGTCACAATAAGCAATATAGCTGAGTTGGAAGAAACCTAGACCTCTAAAAAAACTTTAACAATAACTATATAAATTATTTGTAACTAAGAGTGCTCTATACTTCAAATGACAATCCTAGTAAAGTTTGCTTCAAATTTTGTATATCTATTTTAAATTTTTGAAATTTTCCAAAAATTTGTAATTTTTAGAATTATGGTTATGTGCAAATTTAAAGCAAAAAAAATTATAACTATACATTTACTTCATAAAAGCTAGTTTATTTTGTACAAAATAAAATTACCTTTCAGAAAATAGAACATTTACTTAGATAAAATGGATATTATCATTTTATTATACTAAAAGAAATACAATTTTTTTAATTTGAGAAAAAAATTATTTTGTATAAAGAGTTGAACAACTATGTTCCAGTGATCTAAAAACTAAGTTTGTAAGTAAATATATGACTGTAAATCAATATAAACACATCAATAACACAAAACCAAACATAAAACATAAAAAGAACAATACATTACAAACAATTTCTAAGATTTACTCATCGCAGTCGCTTGCACTGCCATGGGCCCTTTTTTGCCATCTTTGTTGAGGAGGACTAAAATGTACTAAAATGGGAATAGATTGTACAAATAAACTACCTTTCACTAATAAAAGTAATTACAATAAAATAAAAAAAAGACTGTAACCGTAACTGTAAAACACGTAAGCATAGCGTAGTGGCCGACCAAAATAACTTAGATGGCTAAACAGCCTGGCGCGCAACGGATCATTCGTCTTTTACAACAGCTGAAATAAACTAAATTCAAGATATAAACAGGCGCCTTAAATATTTATTTATTGTTGACAACTTCAAACAAATCGAAATATATAACAATCGACTTTAGAAACCATACTGTTACTTAGTAACAGCTTGAAAACAATTTGATACCAATTTGGTATTGTTTGCCGATACAGAAAATAAAAAACATAGATTCAAATAAAGCTCGAATGACATTGCTACTGACTATTTAGAAAGAATACAAACATTTTGCTTTGTTGCCTAAGAAATTCCCAATTCAGAGATGTAGCTCTCTTCTATTCCATACAAAAATTACCTACCGTAAATATTAGGGAAAAGTTTATTATTTTGCCGTAAACGCTCAAGCGAGGAGAAATTTGTTGAGTACAAGTTTTGGACTTAGTCTTATTTCTTTTTTTGCAAAATTTCTGTTTGAGGTATATTTATAAAAATAAAATATTTTATTCTTGAGAATATTCTGAGTTGAATGATATATTTTGATATGATATGTTTTGAAGGTTATTTGTGTTAAAGTAGTCATTAAAAATGGGCTTGTAAATTCGATACCAATGGTATCGTTTGCCACTGGAGAAACAAGTAAAATGATACCAACGGTATTCTTTGCCACGTCTAGAGTTAAAACATGTCAATACATTGTTATTACACATATTGAATTATTAAATATAATATAATTAACAACTACTTAATAACAAAAAAACCTAATATCACCCAAAAAGTAAATATTTTGACAAAATCAAGGCAGTGTTACAATCTTCTTTCAGATTCTTAAATTATGCTGGATAAGACCATATAATTTTCAAATAAAAGGATTCTCATGTTATTAAATACAAGGCAGAAACAATTCAACATAAATTTTCACAGTATAATGGTTACAGCTTAAGTAGACATTGAAACATTTACAATGAGGCAAGGAAGAAGCAACTAGGCAGAGAATAAATGAAGCTGAGGATTGTGGCGGAAAAGGGAAATGATTCATCAAGAAGCACAATAGAGTGCCCTGAGGCAGTAATCTCCCGGGAGCTGGGAGTCGGGTGCAACAACTCGACCTGTCAGCTCCCTCGACAAACACCCGGACGACACTATTTGTGCTGCAAACATTTGTCCAATTCCATTACTCTATTCAACCCCACCCAGCTAGGTCCTCTCGAAACAAAGCAAGGTTAGTCATTAAGACTTGACACCAAAATAATCTCTTTCAATTTTCTCTTAAAAATACTGCTCAAACTAAAAAAAGTTATGATAAATAAATCAAAATAATGTTATGTTATTGATCTCATTTGTCCAATCTTAGCACATTTCACTCAAAAAATTCATAAAGTCAATTAAAAGGATATAAAAATTGTTTCATACAAACGTTTCCTTCCTCCCCAGTAAAACTAAATGGTGGGGATTGAATGGACGCAGTTTCTCAGATCTATCAACTACTTAGGGCCTGGCTAAACCAGATCTATAAACTACTTACGACCTAGCTAAACCATATCTATCAACCATCTAGGGTCTGGCTAAAACAGATCTATCAACTACTTAGGGCCTGACTAAACATTTTATACTACAGAAATATAATAAATTGTTAGTATATTCCTGAGTATATATATATATATATATACTACTCCTGTGTATTGTTTTAAAACTATATATAAAACAAATAATTTTGGTTTCAGAAGAATTTTTTTTACAGATAATTTAAATATGGTAATTTTAATATAATTTTCTTTGTTCCATATTTACTTTGATACAGTAAAAAGACGCAATAACAAATGAAGGTACAGCAATTGTTTCAAGCACATCTATTATTTAAAAGTTCTTTTTGGTATTCTGCTTAGGCCTCAGCACTAAGCTCATAATAAGGGCATGTAGTGAAAATATATCACATATAAAGCAATATTAGGAGTAAAGTCATTGTCAGCTATAATTAACAAGAACAAGAAATACAGATCAGAATTAAAACATTTGATATTTTTCCAAAAAATATGGAATCCAGCTAAAACACACACACACACACACACGCACACGCACACGCACACGCGCACACACACACACACACACACACACACACACACACACACACACACACACACACACACACACACACACACACAAAATTTGTACTTTACTAAACAACAACTGATATGTGAAAGCTATGGAGACTAAATTAGGGATTTTGCAGCAAAGAAATGAAATAATGGGAGTTACATAAAAAAAATACAAATATGCACAGATAATATCACTTGTTATTTAGAATATTTCAGTTACAATAAATTTATTTTTGCATTCATGTCATAAAACTGTTAATTCTAATGTGTTTATGGCCATGAAACTTTACATCATTACATCGCAATTTTGGCAACTGATGCCAATTAGTGTTCAAGGGAGCAGCATGCCTGTTTAATAGCATAACTTGTGGAAACTTTGGGGTTATAAATACAGTGTGATTACTGAAATTTACAATGTATAGTGGAGGAGGGGAGATGGAGGTAGTACAGTATGTAGGAAGCTAACTACCCTGCCATCAAAACTTCAACACATTCATTACAGAAAACAGTCTGAATATCATTAACTCCTGGCTACACGGTCTTAGCCAATATGAGCCAGTACAATGCCGAGGTACTAATCAAGGAATTCCTCAAATCAATATTTTTAAGTTCTTTATTTGCTACATAAATTGCCTAAACATTTTTATTATTAATATAATTAATTATTAACATTGATTTCTTAACAAGGAAAATATAATTAACGATTTTTTAAAGACCACATTTTACATGGTATTATTAGAAATGTACATGGACTGCCCATTTGCTATCATCAGTATAATAATTGATGTGTTCCAATTATTATTGGAATTATTATTCACAATTATTATTAACAAAAGTTTGACTACTATTTGTCAAGACAAATAGTAGTCAAACTTTCGTGAAGGAACTTTTTATTTATTTGCATTAGCCTTCAATTTTTCAAAGTACTGGAAATGCTTGATGTTTATTATCTATTTTATTTATTTACTTAATTTGGTTAGATATTAGTTTGTCAAAATCGATCATCATAATATTTGCATTTTTACTCATATCGTAATAAATTAGTGTTGTATGACGTTCACTAGTTTCGATCCAGTAATACACGTATCCTGCTGAAAATGGAAAGTATATTTCCAATGATTACACTTAGCTCTATTGTAAAAATGAATTCCATGTGACTAACTAACCCTATAATTGAAATTATTAACTACATAGGGATTTATTGTATATAGCTATATGACACGACAAAAGAATCATCTTTTAAGAATCTAAACATCTATTTTTGTTGAAGGATGCTGTTAGGTTTTTGTGTTCAAATTGTGTTAATTATTCACATTCCAATTACACACCCTAACATATTTCTTGTGCTTCTTCGTTATACGCAACTAACTAACTGGTCAAATGATTATAATACTCCATGTTTAATGATTTTATCAAAATTTGCTTCTAATCTGTCAAATTAATATAATTTTTGGAAGAAACACATTACAGCAGGAACCTGTAAATTTGAACTAATTGGAACCAAGACTAGCTCAGAATGCAACATTTTCGGATTAAACGGATTATTTAACAAAATGCTAGTAAGTAATGTTATGCGCCATAGCTAGGCTACAGCTATGCATACAAGTGTTACAAGTGCACAGTATCTTGAGGAAGGTCACCAATACACATGTGCTTGCTATGGGAAGGAAGCGTGATACACATTTCACCGACTCTCACCACTGTCTTTAAAGTTGACAGCTACTCATTGTCGCCTGCTTACTTCACATGCGCCAATATATTATTATGGGAGTTTTATTTATTATTAAAAAGTTAAAGTTAAAGAAAGTCTTCTTTTACCAGGCGAAGTTACTCTAATACATGACTTGGGTATCAACAGCTTTTCTTCATTGATAGGCTTTCATGGTCGTCACTATCACTATCAAATTCTAGGTCTTCGGTGTTCGACTGCGTCACTGGGCTATGTACAAACATTGCCGACATTTCGGCCACATTACTGTAGGTCATCCTCAGGGCGAGACGATTTCTGTATCACAGAACTCGATTGGCAGGGACAGGCCGGGCTCGTAGGTTATATACCCGCCTGGTGGTGGAGGGGGTGTTCTGATAACTTCCATACCGTTCCAGTCTTTCTTGGCTCCAGCCGCTTCTGGAATGTTCTTGATAATTTTTTATGTGTGGGGACTGCTAGCCTCCTGTTATGCATTGTACTTTTAATTTGCTTAAAATTGGTTTCCACGTATTACTTAATTCTATTCCACTATCTTTATTAAAATTGTTAGTATGCTTTCTTATTTCAAAATAACTATCAGAATTTACTAAAACGCTAACTTTGCCAAATTCTATTGCATATTTGTTTTAAACGAATGGTCGGCAATTGCAGAATGTTCTATATCATCATTTTTAGTGCACCTGATGTGTTCTTTTATTCTAGTTGAGATCAGTCTTCCAGTTTCCCCTACTTAGCACCTGCCACAGCTACATTTTATATGGTAAACACCAGAAGTTTGTAGCGGAAATTTCTCTTTGGTTGAATATAAAAATTGTTTTATTTTTGTAGGTGGTTTGAACACGGTTTTTATACTATGTTTATTTTTTAAAAATGCTCATTTTTTCTGTAATCCCTTTGACATATGGTAAAATGGTGTAGTTTTTCTTCCTTCTTGTTGTTGTTCTATGGGCGCTCTTAATTTTGCTTGGCTTTACATGACTTTGGAACCATAGGAGCGGTAGGGTAAAAACTGTTACACTCACATCTGAAATCAAACCAAACCAGCTGCACAGCAAGCCACCTCCTTACCCCTTAGGCCGTTCCTATTCTTAGTTAGTGTACAATAAGTTGTTACAATTATTTACCAAACCTAATTTAATTTACCTTGCCAATTCGAGTATATACTACAGTACTGTATTTTAAGTGCTTTTATAATGTCAAACAAACATAAATATACAACACGCTAACTCAAAGACAAACTGGAAGTGATAATGAAAAAGATGCATTCCTTATGACCAGCTGATCTCACACAAAGATGTAGCAGTGACGTTTGAACTTATAAGTTATATCGTACAACAACCCACCTTGACCAAGCAGACGTGGTATTTATACAATGGTGGTGGAACATTCTGCCATCAAAATGATTTTCTAAGTTGTGACAAAAAATAATGATAGAGTAGGCCGAAGAATAAATAAAGATGTTTCTAAATTAAAGTTTACAATTATGTTTTTAGCTATGTATTATACATTAAATACAAAACTACAATTTTTATAAATTTAAATAAACAAAGCTTTAACTAAAACCTTTTTTAAAATTTTTTTCCTTTTAGATATTGTTTGGATTAAATAGATTTTCATATTAATGTGGGTTTAGATTAACGGGGTTCTGCTGTATATTTCAGAATATATGTATATAGCCTATCTAAAAATATGAGAAAGCTTTAAAACGATTATTTATACATTTTTGCTTTCTTTTTCCAAACATCTCCACAAACTGTGGAAGACAGTACAGAATTAATTATACATAAAGAATAAAATTTTTAAACATTTCACATGATATTTGAACGAGATCTGCAAGAAAATTGCAGGAAGTGTCTAATTTTGTATAATATCTGATTGTATTTTATATAAAAAAAACATAATAATAGTTTCTACTAAAAGATAAAATTGTGTATATGACAGTTTGAACATACTAGTGAGATTTTGGTTCTCATGCATTGATGCATCCATAAATAAATCATACTTTAAAATAATACAAAAAAACTTAACCCTTACGCCTATATACATGGCACAGTAGTAGCACTGTTTCCGCCTATAACCGCTAAATGACTAATTCATTTTTAAAGTGCTTATTTTTGCATAATGCCAATAAAGTGTGTAGTTATATTTCTTAAACATACTTTGATATAACAAAGTCGGTACAAGAAAATAGCTATATAACATTGACTTGTTTATAGTAATAATAGCAAAATTACTCGTTGTATACTCTGTGCCGTTTGCGCCAATAGACGCTGCTCCAGTCGTCCGCTGATCGCGATTGCAATTGGCATCAGTTGCCAAATTCGGTTGAATAAATTATTGACTTGCACTTTCTTCGTTGTTTATTGTTATAATATTTGTTATTTGTGATTGTTATATATTTGTTATACAGTAATTGTTTGTTATTTAGTGAGGATATTTGTTTAGTGAGTATTAGTTTGTTTATTGTTGTAATTTTTGTAAATTAACAATGCAGCATTGATAATTAAATATTCTAAAAATCTGTCTAAAAATATGTTCATATTTTGTTTAATCCTACAGACCTCTACAATACTTAAAATAAAAAGAGAGTTGGACTTTATTGAAAAATATTTTTGAAACTTAATAGAGCAGTAGCTTTTATTTAAGTTTGGCGTTGTAAGGGTTAAATGAACAACATCTAGTACCACTCAATGATGGAATCAAATTAAAATTGAAGAACTAAAATTGGAAAATGGTTGACTCCTTTTTCGATGAGAGACTAGCAAAAGCAAGTATCACTTTTCAGAAGTGCTCAAAATAAACTGGTTCCAATGTGCGTGATGATGCAGATTCAGACAAGACAATCAGTAAGTGACCTGTATGTTTGCACTGGGTGTAATGAGTAGCCATCATCAAGTCTGACTAGTGTAAGCTGTGATAGGTTACTAACCATGGTGTTTCTGACGGATATCAGCTTGTCTCCGACAGCTAGTCGGCCATCAATCTGCGCTGCCCCGCCATCCATAATTTTGGTTACGTAGATGCCGTTGTCACCAGGGATGTGCTGATTGCCAATACCACCGGCGATGCTGAAACCTAATCCTTTGCTGCCCTTTGCCAACTCTATCTCCACTACCCTCATGTTCCCAGGACCCAGCCGTTTTCTTCTCACATACTGAAACAAGTTTAAGTTCAGCACATTAACAAAAATAGTAATTTTAAACCTATAGAATTTGGTTTCTAATACTGTCTACCTTACAAATTGATTACACTATCATTATTTATTGTAATGTTAAATTGCCAAAGTTTGAATTTTTAAGAAATAATACATATATACTTTAATTTACTGGTTTTGGTTAAAATAATGCAGTTTTGTCCTATCGCTATTAATACCAATAGCATTTTTACTTAGTTTCTAAACTTCATTAAGCTAAAACAGTCCAAAACCATCTACCATCATTTTCTTACACCTTTGTTTTCTGTGTTTTCTGAAAATAAATATAAAAAAAGATGTATTAAGGTGGCTGTTTCCAAACTGCTGAGCCAATGCTAGCAAGTTAACAATCCCATTAAGGCCTATAGCAGCAATGTATCTTTACTGTCAGCGGGGCAACGCATGCTTTTCTATTTCAACTGTACGGTTCAAGTTTATCATTATAATGAGTTACAGTGAACGCTACATAATTATTAAAAACTCATTCTACCACCATATGTTGATATTATGAGTTTCTAAATGTAAAATCATATAGATGTTTTTTAAAGTCTCACATATTGAACTGTGAAAAAATACAACAATACTCCCTTTTTTACAAAAACCAACTTGTTGCCCACTAGAACAGGCCTTCGCCTATCAAATGAAACTTCAAGTGTTACGATACTATTATTATTACGGACCGAATAGATAAATAGAAACCCATGTTTTTGGCGTTTTTAGTGGAGGAAAACAACCCCATTAGCTTTACATACACTTATTTATATAGGTTAAGTTTAGACGTAAACTTAGATTACCAATAATGACGAGTTTGGTTTTACGAAATTGAATCGTTATGAATTTTATTATTTCACATATGACGGAACATTTCCAAAAACCTTTTTGTACTGTGTAAGATATCCTAGCATTTTACACCATTCTCTTTCACTGAAAACAAAATTGCTAGCCACTAAGCTAGAGGCCTAATATTAGATATGTGAATTAGATTTAATATGTAGATGAAAAAGAAAAAAAAAAAAAAGAAAAGAAAAAACAGGCTTAAAGTTGGTTAACTCAAAAATTTCATTTCAAGCTGCAAACATCTCAGTTGTTAAAAAGTGCTTTGGAGAGTTTACACTGTAAATGGATGGTAAAATCAGACTATTTGTATTAGCCTGTATTTGTATAAATCAAAACTTTGCAAAACAATAGTGGATTACAAAAAAGAATATTGATTTATGTGTTTTCTGTTGTTTTTAGACATTTTGTGCAACATTGTGTAGTAGGTTTGGGTCAAAATGTAATAAATACATATTGGACCAGAAAAAATAAAGAATGGCGAGATATGTACTAAGACCTTCATGTGATTATACTTATAAGAATGAGATTGGAGGGACATGTTGCTCATAGAGAAGAGGACAAAATTATAGTAGGTTTGGGAAGGGGTGAGTGGACAGTGAATGCCCTGGAAAGACAAAGTTGAAAGGGGTTTAAGAAAGAGTGATGCTACCCTAGCCTTTAAACTTACCTATTTTATTTTTTTTTTTTGAAGCACAAAGGGTTTGACACAGTTTAGTTCTTATTTCAAAAACTATTTTTAACTTTCATTTTGGTCTGGCCCAGGAAAAGTGGGTATTTGGTCACTATGGTGGACGGACAAAAAACAAATCATCCATTCTCCATTGGAATATTTTGTTATGTAGAGCGAAAAGGAGCTCTCAAGCCGTTCAACTGGGCTCAGCATGGCATAGCACTCTTGCTTTCCACTTCCTATTTAAAAATAATGCAATAAAAGCTTACCCCGTGAAAAGCTTATTTTGCATTTATTCCATCGATGTTAATCCACGCCTTATTACAGTGAAGAACCTTAAATTACAGTGAAGACATATTTTGGTTATTTTAAGACTCTACAAACGCAGAGTCTTGATCATTGTCATAGCTCAGTTAGGGCAATGGAAAAAGATAAGAAAAACAGCAGGGAGAGGGATGGATGGGATATATCACCCTGCATATGGTTTGGCCTGTACCGTAGTCAACTTTTATGTAGTAAGTTAAAACGGTGACTGGCTTAAGAGAAGTGGATGTTGATAGTTTTAAGTGAAAGTGAATGTAAAGGAATTTTAAGAATCTTTAGACATTTGGGAGGTTGTAGATGATAGGTTCCATGCTCGGTCCTCATAATACTGATAAGGCATCCGCTCAGTGGTTGCCATCATCGTAGAAACTACTAGAGAAGTCTGGGCTGCCCATGTTGAAAGGTAGTCAAGGTTCAGATGTTGTGTAGGGAAGAGAACTGAGTGTCAGACTTGTCAGTTAGCTGAAAATCAGACCAACACTATACGTGGTTCGGATTCCACGTAAAGCTGTAAGTCCCATAGTTGCCCTGGCTGTTGGACTATTAATAAATAGTCCTTTCTGAGCTAAGTCAAACTCAGATAGTAACAATGAATACACTCGTTCATCTACAATCATCACACCCATTCACCCCTCATATTTCCTCCTATCTCTACGATCAGCATCTTAGAGACGAATAATGAATAATGAAGATTAGAAGACTTTTTTGTATTCACCCCTCATATTTGCCCTTATCTCTACCATCGGCATCTTAGAGCCGAATAATGAAGATTAGAAGACTTTGTTGTATTTCTAACTTTCTATGAGACTACTAAGGACTCTCAAAAGATTAAAAAAGGTCTTGAAAGTACCAAGACCTTGTAACTAATCAATTTAATACTTAAAAACAGATTGTCTTAAGTAAAATGATTAGTTTACAAAGAATAACACTTACCAATTTGACTGTGTTGCCAGCCCGTTTAAGGGCCTCAACGGCAGAGGCATGCGGCACATCGACCACCGACACCTCGTTGACTTGTAGGATGACATCATTGACACGTAGTCTGCCATCAGCCGCCGCAGCGCCACCAGGGATCAGCTTGGTGATGTAGATGGCAGTGTCGTCGCCGATGTGGGGGTTGTCTGTGCCACCAGCGATGCTGAAGCCCAGACCAGCACCTCCTCGCTCCAGGGTGATCTCCTCATATTCCCACTCGCCCTCGCCATTTACCTGCTACCCATATCACCCATTATACAATGACTGTTGCAATTATCACAATAAGTGCTAGACACACTATTTTTAATGTGAAAATATACATTCTAAATTATGTACGTGTTCTACATGGGAGTTAGTCATTTATATTCAACCGTGCTTTTTTTTGTCATTTATATATTCTTTTTTGACATAGTAATGATCTTTTTTTTTTAACTTAAGTATTTATCTAAAGTAAAAATAAATTAATAGAAATATATGTTATGATTTTTTAAATTTATAATCATCAATTTTATACAATGGTTTCTGGCTAAGTAATTTTGTACGGTCTTATTGAAGTAGTTTTTTAATTAGCATAATACGTGTTGGTACATATACAGTACAAGTAAACGTCACACAACACAAATTTATTACAATATAAGCACAAAATGCACAGATATTATAGTGATCGATTCTTTTGTGAATCCCTCTGGTCTGAGGAAGGTGAGCGTGGTTCACCGAAATCGATCACCATAATATTTGTGCATTTTGTGCTTGTATTGTAGTATATTTGTGCATTTTGTGCTTATATTGTAATAAATTTGTGTTGTGTGACGTTTACTTGTACTGTCTTATTGAAGGTATGTATGTTCATTTAAATTTTATATTACATATTGGTTAAATAGAGAGTTTTGGTATAATGTTTTCTAAATTATTTAATGATTTTAAGTGTGTATAACAATATCTTATTATATATATTACATTTGTTTCTTCTAGTGGTAATGTATAGGTCTACTACCTTGAATTAAATATAACAATAAAATTGTATAATTTTTGTTGTTGAAGCATTTGAAGTTTGATGTTTCAAACTTTTATTCTTGAAGAAAATGAACATGAAAACTACCATTACGTTCTTGGTTTGCAGGTACACATTTTCAATATGAAATTCGTCATAATTTTACGACTATGATACAGTAATGTGTAGTTTATTATTTTTACCAATCTATTGTGAATCTTAAATTTTTCTTAGTAAATTAATAATTATAATATCCGTTACTGAAACTAAGGCGCTGCTTCACTATGAACGGTTTTCTCTACTTGGAGTGAGCGATCCAGTCTCTAAAAAAACCAAGATTTTAGTTTTGAACTAAAATTAATAAAAAGTTTTGATATATAAACGTACCTATGCATAATTTTATTATTTATGAATTTATTAGTCACAATCGACACGTGAAATATTTCAAAAGTAAACAATCATCCAAATCGTTGAATTTGGAGAATGACTAATTGGAAATTAGACTAGTCAAAGTTTGAACTTTGATTACAATGAGAATGCTTTTATGAAATCAATAAACTTAACATTGCATATTTACTTAATTAATATAATGATAAACGTAATAGGCCCTTTGTAAGTTCTAATTTACTGTTTACAGCGAAATTAAGTTTAAATAATTGGCCTCTATTGGTTTTTGAAGCCAAGGGCCTATTAACCTATTTTGATTTTTGATGAGTTCATCGTGCATTGTAAATGATCACTAGCTAAAAAGTACACCTATTATGGTTTTGAGGCCATTCATTGTCCTCTGCCACAGAAACAAAACAATAGCTTCAATTCAGCTTAACATGTGGTTGGAGATAACTGGTTTAGTATCCAGTTGCACGATTTGTCCCACAATAACAAAGAAAATTAAATAGAGGCTTGCAAAAATATAGCTTCAATATCAGCCTAACATGTAAGAGTTAACTGGTTTAGCATTCAGTTGCACATTTTGCCCCACACTCACACTAACAAATGAAGTTAAATAAAGGCTTGCACAAATAATAGCTTCATTTTCAATTCAAAATGCTGGAGATAACTGGTATAGCATTCTGTTGGAAGATTTGTCCTCCATTAATAAATGAAGTTAAATAAAGGCTTGCAAATACATATCTTCAACATCATCTCAACATGTTGGATATGACGGGTTTAAAATTCAGTAGGCTGATTTGTCCTACTGTTTTTAAATAGTGAAGTTAAGGTTTGAAAATATAAAAATTATGAATATATTATATACCCCAATAATATACAGTAGATATATCAGACGCGGTTCAAACAACTTGTATTGTATTAGTGAGTCGTGACGAGAGGGACAATGAGGGTCATAACAAACCAACCAGCGGAAATAAAACGGAGGAAATAAAAGTGTTGTGAAATCACAAGCCCAGCCGTATTTATAATGGAACAATAGTCGCAATCATTCATACTTACACTACCTGCCTTGTCACATTCATTTTACAAGTTTCCGTCCGGCGGGGGATTTAATTTCACTCGGATTTATGTCACTTTAAGGCCTCGGGTAGTGTTATTGTTTAGGAACGCGGGTTTTAGGTCTCCCTGGGTGGAAGATAAATTAATCACAAATCAAAATTTACTCTATTTGAGATAAAATACGTCAAAGTATAGATAAATCAATCATAAGTTTCCCTTATAGTTTAAATAGTCTTATTTTAGTAAAAATATTGTGAATGATTAGTAGCCTAAAATTTTCAAACTTTTCGAGATGTAAAAAAAAGTATATTGAAGTATTACTCTTGATTATGTATAAAAACCTATTGTATTACTTCTTAGAAGAAATTTCCTTAAATAGCACCTCAGCAATTTACAGTTTAAACATTTTGTATTTGTAGTCACCAAGATTGTGAATGTGCTTTACATGATTATAATTTTACAAGCTAACTCTATGACTATGTCAATGCGCTTATTTTGTGCAGGACGACAGTAAAACATTCTTGATAAACAACAACTATAAATAGCTCATCGAACTGCGAAAACACAGACTTTTTCACGAAAAGGGAGGCTGAAAATACTTGAAATCCTAAATAAAAACGCCTGGTTACGATACGTGAAATAAAGGACAGACATGCGCATAAAGATCGAAATCACCGAGCGTAGTAGTAGGCTACCCTGATTTATTTTACTGTGTAGGCCTATGGACATCACTAATGTGGAGGAGAAACATTTGTTTCAAAAAGACCGAGATCCCAACATTACCGACTAGTAATTTTAGGTATAGTCTAGTTCTAATAACTGGACTGACAGAAAAAAACACAGTAAATGTTTGCAAGTTTCAGATAATATACCAGGAATGTTTGCAGACATTTCGAGAGAAAAAAAGCTTATTAAATTTAATAATACCGTAACAATAGAGTAACAAACATGGGTAAAAACAATACAAACTACCCTTACAA
Organism: Stictocephala bisonia; assembly: GCA_035578905.1. Taxonomy (NCBI): domain Eukaryota; kingdom Metazoa; phylum Arthropoda; class Insecta; order Hemiptera; family Membracidae; genus Stictocephala; species Stictocephala bisonia. The sequence goes on along the minus strand of JAQJVL010000067.1, from coordinate 1,686,025 downwards.
AACTGAGACCATGGACAAATGATAACCTAAACCTAATTGTAAGAATACATTGAACAAAACAGTCATTTTTCATTACGACAATTCCCTTTTAAAAGACGAGAAACAAAAAAGATCATAGAACGTTGAGATTATTCTCCGTCATCCACTCTAATGGAACTGTATGTCAATGATTGCTTCAAGAAAATGAAGACAATTATATGACATCAACTCAGTTCGCTGTAGTGTAATGGTGAGTAAGAAAACTCTCACCTATTTACACCTGATGAGACGAAACAACGTCGAAACAGCACACATGGAGACCATCTGGTCCACGTACCAACATCCTTTCGGTGTGGCCAATGCATATCGACCAACTGTTGTCAGAAGGTGCCTTAGCAAGCACTACTTGGAGCGCTATTACTTTTGTTAACGCAGAGTAACCCGTAGACTGTTGTCAGGCGGAAAACTGCAATCATGTGTAATAATTGATGTCTTAGCGACCAATGGTTGAGGTTCGCCCTCACATGGTAGCGAGTAATTTTGGACTCGTTGGGTTGGGTTAGGTTGGGTTGGGTTAGGTTAAAATTACTCGCTACCATGTGAGGGCGAACCTCAACCATTGGTCGCTAAGACATCAATTATTACACATGATTGCAGTTTTCCGCCTGACAACAGTCTACGGGTTACTCTGCGTTAACAAAAGTAATAGCGCTCCAAGTAGTGCTTGCTAAGGCACCTTCTGACAACAGTTGGTCGCTATGCATTGGCCACACCGAAAGGATGTTGGTACGTGGACCAGATGGTCTCCATGTGTGCTGTTTCGACGTTGTTTCGTCTCATCAGGTGTAAATAGGTGAGAGTTTTCTTACTCACCATTACACTACAGCGAACTGAGTTGATGTCATATAATTGTCTTCATTTTCTTGAAGCAATCATTGACATACAGTTCCATTAGAGTGGATGACGGAGAATAATCTCAACGTTCTATAAACTTACTCCACTACTAAGATCTTCGGACTAACAACTAGTCCATCTCGATTCAAAAAAGATCATTTGAACCTACATCATATTATCAAAAAATGTTAAAAAAATACCACCATCCTTTTAACGATTTATATTGACGTTTAAAAATCTGTTTATATTTATAAACATAAAGATTTTAGTCATTTAAGGAAAACATTCCAAAACTGTGGAACCTTTCCAATATCGAAATTGTGTAGCCCTTGTGACGTGATTAAAAAAGGTGAGTGTTGATAATCCATAGGACTTCACCCCAAGTTTGATGTACATCTTGTTCTCTCTTTCATATGACAGCGAAGAGTTTGGTTGACTTGTGGACATGAATGTTAAGATATTGCTCAACTGACCACTCACTAGGTCACAGGTTCAATATCGCAATAGACACACTCCTCTTGAATGTATTAGATATATTTGGTTGATTCACTGACTTGAAGACTATGAAGCATGATTTAAATATTTTTAAGCGTGAAAGATTATGCGGTAAGTTATATTCAAGAGTTGAATTACTTAGCTTCAATAAATTATATATTTTTGAATAAGCTCATGGCAAGAGCAACGGAAGCAATATATACGTCCTAGTTATTCATGAATTCATATCTCATGGAAATTGTGTTTTTGTTAACTTTGTAGACAGACTGGGAGTTTGACTCAATGTTTAAATAAAGATACAACAAGTCTAACAACCATGAATGTCTAACAAAAATCTGAAAAAAAACCTATTTACTGCAGTGTTTGTTTCATCTTATAACAAAACACCATGAATGTTATGAAATATGTCAAAAAATGATAAATTCACATATAAAATAAAATTCTAAGTGGTGGTGTCTTCGTTTTTGCTTATATTGGATCCTATAAAAGTGCAACACAGTTTTGTTGCATTATTTTAGTAACATTGAAGTATTAGAAGAAGTATTTAGATAAGAAATCTGCTTCAAACTATACATTTCCAACCAAAATGTGCAGTTCTTCATTAAAATTATTGCCCCTTCAAATAAAAAAGATTTCATTCCTTAGTAATAAACAATATTATAAGATTTATAGACTGTTTCTATCAGATCATTTCCTGTAGAGTTTGATCGACATGTTTTCTGCAATTTAACTGTTTGGTGACGTTGTATCGTTTGCTTCCTGCTCGAGGCCGCCTGATTCGTTCTATTGTTTTTGTTTCGATGTAATTATGCTGAGAGTAAATAGTTTGTCCAAAAGTGTTCAGGCCAGTTTTGCTGACCCCATTAGTTGAGTTATGTGCACCCCTTCTTATGGAACTGTTCTTCGTCTTTTTAGAAATTTTGCATTTTCCTACTGGAAGTTAGTCTCAGGTAAGAGGGAAGTACCGCGCAGCGTGGAGAGTTCGTTTTTGTGCGTCTGGCTGCCCTTTGGATTAACCTTGAATGTTCTCTCTTATCAACGCAAGTTTGAATTTAGTCTTTTCAGGAGTTTCGTAGTTAGTTTTGTCCCCTTCTCTTATAGATCTTCTCACCGATACCTAGAAAATTATTCTCAGATTTTCTTGTTCTTCAAAGAGCCGTTACTGTAGGATCAGTTTTATTAAACATTATTTTAAAAAGAAGCTTTGAGATCAAATATTTATTTTACTGAACAACTATAATTTAATTAGTTTTTCAACTACATTTTATTAATGAAGTACAAGATATTTTGAAATATTTTTCATTTGCTCCTGTGTTTGAGTAATTAAAGATAAACAATTGAAGCTATTCTTGTTTTTGGACAATACGTTACAATAATAAAGCATTCTATCATTAAAATTAGTATATTTAATTTCTATCCTATGCGCCTACTAGACACGACAAAATAAATGTAAATTTTGATACTTAAATAACGTTTAATGATTGATTTAACTTATTTATTAGATCAGTATTTCGTATAACATTCTCAAATCAATTTTTAAATCACACTGATCAATATTAGTTTTGCTGCCAAATAACGAGAACACGCGTCAATTTTAAAATACACAATTAAAAACGTTTAATCATGAATATTTCAAATGGATGGTGTAACATCGCTTCAAAATTTGCCAGAATGGTGAAGTCCATATTGCCTGTGTGGCGGCTGTGCTACATGTCATAGCCGTGCGGCTCACAGACAGCCCTCTGTCAATTACTGTAATGTAGCAGTCTCCGTCCCTGTTGGGGTTTCCATTAGTGCCTCGCTATCAAACAAAAGGCCTTTCCATTATCCCCCAACTGTGACGAGTAGACCTCAGCGCCACGTTCATGTGAAAACTGCGACAGTGAAAAACTCACTTTGGCAGATGATCACTGAACCACCATCCAACACACGCCAGAAAAATCCTTTCCATGTCTTGCAATTGTGACGAGTATACCTCGGCACCACGTTCAAGAGATAACTGAAACAGTGAAAAACTCACTTTGGCAGATAATCACTGAAGCACCACCCAATACACGACACAAACATCCTTTCCATATCTTCCAATTGTGACGAGTAGACCTCGGCACCACGTTCACGAGAAAACTGTGACAGTGAAAAACTCACTTTGGCAGATAATCACTGAAGCACCACCCAATACACGACACAAACATCCTTTCCATAACTTCCAATTGTGACGAGTAGACCTCGGCACCACGTTCACGAGAAAACTGTGACAGTGAAAAACTCACTTTGGCAGATAATCACTGAAGCACCACCCAATACACGACACAAACATCCTTTCCATATCTTCCAATTGTGACGAGTAGACCTCGGCACCACGTTCACGAGAAAACTGTGACAGTGAAAAACTCACTTTGGCAGGTAATCACTGAACCAACATCCAATACACGACACAAACATCCTTTCCATATCTTCCAATTGTGACGAGTAGACTTCGGCACCACGTTCACGAGAAAACTTTGACAGTGAAAAGCTCACTTTGGCAGATAATCACTGAACCACCATCCAACACACTTTCGCTGGATGTACACCATCCAATGATCGCTGAAACACGTACTAACAGCAGACTATATCGGACAGCCAGTTTTACTATGAAAGTAAATATGAAATAGCACACACATATCATACTATTTTGATTTAAAGAAAAGAGCCAAACCTAGTTTTTCTTTAAATATCGTTCAGATTGTCGTACTATGAAAGTAAACATGACGTTTCCAATCTACATCGGTTTCTTGCGCAAACCCTTGTTCCTGAGGTCCGGAGAGCATTAGAAAGCCACTGAGGGTCAGCCTGACCCGAGAAGTGTCGGAGTCACCGAGTATCCCCTTTGCCGCGAAAACTAACTGCCAGGGGTTTGACAGAGTAACATCTCTGGGCCTAAAGTTGAGAGTGCGGGTATTCGAGAGTGCCGTAGGAGCTAAACTCATGAAACTCAGATAAATGCAGAGCTAATGCAGTTAAAATTGCCATAAAATACCAACATCTTCATGGTTATATTTTGGACCACTTTCACTTTTTAAAAGAATAAACACAATTTTAGTAAAGTGAGTAGAAACATTACCTTTTATAGAGTAAGATGTTAAATATTTGTTGAGCTTTGTAATTTGAACTAGATTGAATATTATTAGTATAGTTCGCAACTGTTTAATGGCATTTCTTTGAAAATTATAATTACCGAATGCGATTAGATCCTTTACTGTATGTTTTAAAATAAGTTTTAAACAACAATAATGATTGTACGTTAATTATATCTTGTCTTTTTGAAACATGTTTAAATTTGAATGCTAAATTGGAACTGTAAGTGTTTAATAGTAAATAATGTTAATTTTAGTAATATTTAAAATACTAACACATCTCAGCTTAGAGTTTTATGGACGCAGCGATTCTGACACCGATTTTGGCATAGCAACACTCGGAAACTGCAATACTAACCCCAGAGGGTTATACCGGACCGCAGACAGGTCAGGTTGGACCTCGTGTAGAAGGGTTGTGCGCAAGTAACACGACACACTTGCATCATACTGACAACCTTGTTTCCAAATTTTCGCAAAATAGTTTATTCCACAAACATCGTACAGATTGTCTTACTAAGGAAGTAAACATGACGTATCAAATCATGTCACAGTGAAAATCTTCTTTTCAAACAGAACCTTTACGTTATTCCTTAAGTACCGTAAAGATATTCTTACTGTGAAGTAAACATTTCATATCCAAGAAATATTATAAATAAAATAATTGTCTCAAAGTATCATGCCATATACTTAACCCTTTAATTGTACAGTGGATTTTGTGTCACCTAACTGGTACAGTAGTGTCTTTCAAGACCTCAAAGGAAAAAAAATATGCTAACATTTTATCTGTGAGAATCTTTTGAAGTAAAAAAAGATTAACTTCTCCTGTTACTATACACAACAAATAGTAACATTTAGAACTAAAAAGGTTTTTTATAATTTTCAAATAAACTTTGAAAACAGGTTCTTCTTTTTAGGGGTCTCGAAATATAATCAATATTTACACTTTTGCTGTGGTTTGTTCAACTTATATACTATTCTACTTCTTCTTTAGGTTATGAAATAACTAGTATAATTCTTGTATAAAAACTATAACATGTGTATTGTGCGATAATATAATAAAATAATCATGTAGTGTAGTAATAGTGTATAAAACAGTTTTTGTGTTAAATGTGTTCAAATCAATTTAAACATTTTTTGAATTTCTTTACTTTTTCGAGAAATTTATTGCAGGTTAAACTTATTTATTTATCTATAATGTAAGTTAATATATATTTATTTCGATTTTTTTCATGTTTACTGTATTCACTATAAATATCAGAGAAATTATTGTCGTATTCTGCTAAAACATTATCATTAAACACAAAGCTAGGTATATCTAGTTTATCAATACGTTGTCCTTTGTTAATGTCAAAAATGTCATTGTCGTCCAAAAAATACTATTTATTAAATAGTGTCTTATAACTAAAAGTCACAAAAGTGGTACTTTGAGTTTTCTAAAAAAAAAAAAAATTGGGTGTGCGTCGGACCACACGGTGGAAGTTATACTTCTTTGGCCATTCTCATACACCCACTCACGCACACAAACAGACAGGATATATAAATGAAATATAAGACATTTTTCAATATTATTCAATATATTTATCTTCAATATATTATACGTGACTTCATTATTATATTATACACCTATATTATCATTATCAGTAATTTCTTCGATTAAATTTCTTCGATTAACAATCGATTAATCGATAGTTCTTAAAAATTTGTTCTTACTTTTCAGCGTGACGCGGTTTCTCGACCAACATCCCATCCCAAAGTGTCTAACGGTCGCAAAGAAGTATAACTTCAAAAATAAATAAAAAACACTTTTGTAAAAAAATTAAGACCAACGCGTATTAATCATCACACATATGTAGAAAAAACACAAAAGAAGAATATCAAACTGTGTATGATAAATGTTAATCATTTAAAAATAAGTAAAATATGTAGGTAATGTTTCCTTAGCCCAGTAGTCTACTCTTATTTTAGTGAAAAGTATGTCATATGCCAACTTTTTTGACAAATTAAATCTTTTTTTCTATATCCTGCTTACATTGATATTTTGATGATGTATTATAATATAAATGTTGATTAAAATGTTTCCCTATCAGTAAAAACTTATTCAATATATATTGCCCTTTACACCGATACTTTTTTATTTTCATCTTTTATATTCCATTAATAACTGTGTGAAATGCGATTATCTTCAGCATTCCAACGGAATTCTGAAATAAAGTTGAATGTTTGTTCTTGCAACGGTTTAAAGTAACATTTTTAGTAAAAATATGAATGCAACTTCGAAAGTATAACTTACTAAACTGGAAAGAAAATGTATAGGTGGCTCATCTGTTTAATTAGTCTGTAAACGGTGCGTATTTATATATTTTTGTGGCTTCTAACCTGTTTTCCTGTTTTCAAAGTATAGTTTTTGATAAGAGTTTGTGTACATGGTTTTACTTTTATTTTGTGTGATAACTCTATCACACAGTAGGCCTAAATTATAAATCAACCTTCTGTGGCGATCGTTATAATTAAAATTACGCTATCTTGACTATACAAATTCGTTATTAGAATAACGGTCAGTAACCGAATAATAACAAATTTTCAACGACTGATGGCGTAAATGAGAGTGCTCACGAAACGTTTGTAAAACAACATCTTGTGGTTTTAACCAAAAGAACGCTATTTATTTATGAAATAAACTGCATTATGGTATTACTTTCTACATGCAACCTACATAACACGTTAAATGTACCACATATAACGGTTTGAGTGGTTTTAAGTAAGTCTAGTGATAATTTTATTTCATCTCACTTTGATTGGTTATTCACCATATATTAAAATGTTTATAACTTGGGAGATAAGGGGACAGAATGTGTATGTTTTTAATTTGTTACTTGTTTACCGTTCTGGTCAAAGTAACACAACATTTGCAATTCATTTATTTCCAAATGGTGAAAAAAGCTCTGTGGCTGTTGCTGAAAAATACATATTTTTATATCTTTTTTCTATGTCAGATGAGACTGGTGTTTTATGGGTTGCAGGGACAGTAACTTCAGTAAAAGTCTCGCTTTTTTAACTGTTTCAAAACATAAACGAATCTCACTCACGGTGCAATGGTCAAGGCTATTGACACTTGTGACTTTAGTCTTTAATCTTTAAGTCTAGTTCCCACTTACAAACACGTTTCCGGAAACAGTGTTGCAAACTGTTTCTCAACTGTTTCCGTTTTTGTTATGTTTCCCAAGTTCACCCAAGAAAGAGGGATGGTTTTAGTTGGTAAAAAATCTAAAAAAAAATGGGTTTTTTGTTGGACTTTTATTTTTCAGTCCACATATCGGGAAACGCCGTCCTGCTAGTGTGGACACAAATGAATGACAAACATTTATGTTTCTCTTTTGTTTCAAAACAGTTTGCAAACATTGTTTCCAAGTGAGGACTAGGCTTTAAAATGCCGCTGCGCTACCTTCTTACCTTTGTTTCGTACAGCCGGGATGGGTTGTAGATCTGTGAAAGTCTGTCGTATATGTTGCTGCGGTACCAGGGTTCACACAGTTTTGTCATAAAAAGGCACGTGAACATCTCTAGATAAAAATTGTCATACCCCAACAACATTATTAAATTGCAACTTCCCTAGCACCACATACATTTTTACTAATTATTAATTTCAAATGTTAATACTTTGAAAATAAGATTGTAAAATGCAATCATGACACAACATAAAAAATTTAATATATTAATCTGTCAGCATCTTTCATTACAGGTAGCAAATTAAGTAAATAATTTTTCGCAATGTGTTTTTACCATATTTTTCTATACTAATACTCTTATAATATTATTAATATATAGTATGTAATAATAAAATCATAATAATATTGGTTTTACCAATTTCAATATTAAAAAATATATGTGTAAAATGTACAATTATTAAACTTATATCATAAAAAAAAAAAAAAATACACAAATGGCAATATTTTTACCTTAGAGAACTCAATCTTTACTTTTTTCTCGATTTGCCACAATAATCTTTCCTTACACCCAGTAAATTTATTTATTGATTATTACTAGTTGTGAAACATTGTTGTACATTAGTTTTGTTTTCCTTTTAAAAATACTGATGTTATTGTTCTTAAACATTTTGTTTGAAATTAATTGTTATTTATAATATGAAATACTTATTAGTAAATAATAGATTAAATTATTATTGCTTTTGTTTTTTAAGTTTATTATTTTATAAAACGAGACGAAGCCCATTACAAATTGTACATTGTTTATATTTTTTTTTCAAATAACCGTTGGTTATGTGGTAATTAGAAACTAAATATTATTCATATGTTAAATGGAATAGTCAGACCGCGCCGGCTGGCTTCTATCTGGCCCCCCACCCGGATATTATTTTTCTTAGAAATTCAAGAAAAATAGTAAATGAATTTCACTGGGGTCCTCAAAGACCCCCACCCCCCATTTACACGGGTTAAAATAAATGATTAAATTTGATATGAGCAGTAGATCTCATTTCTGTTACAAGTATGGCTCATAAATCTTTATTCCCTAATGCTGATTAGTGACTGAAATACCCCGACGTTTATGGGCTATCAGTGTAGGTGAGAGGAGATAGCGAAATGCTCTAACAATACTTCCTTAGCCTGTGGAGTATAATTTACGACTGTTTTACGATCGGTCGGCTGATCCTTGCCCGAGAATATACATAAAAATACATTAGCCGAGCAATAAAAAGTGTCATCCGCAGCTCACAAATACAGGTTAAGTATCTTTCCCCTACTTAAGTTCTGCATACGATATACATAGTTGCTTCCATACTTACATATTACAAATGATGTTACAAGCTTGTAGTAATTGCATATGAAAACTATATTTAATTATAAACTAAACAATTAGTTTTGATCATGAACCTCAGTGCATGTATAAAAAAAGGCATATTTGGCCGAATACATTATGTTTACTAGGTGCAATTTAAATGTAAACATAAAATACTGATTAATCAATCAACTACAACGCTTCTATCATATCAATTAAAAAAAGTAATAATTACGGAATCAAAATTATTTATAAAGAATTTTACATAGTGAATGTGCGCAATTCACATGAAAATTTAAAACAATTAAATAATTTATCTTAAAAACAGAACAGACAAAAATTAAATTCACACACAAATAATGAATAACATTCACAACATATTAGTGGGTGGAGTATAACACTATGGAAATTTGAACTCTTATTTTACTAACGGCGAAAATGGCTGTGGAAAGGCATATGGAGAGAGAAATAAACACTTAATCGGAGAGAAGAATGTCATGTTGTTACTAACATAAGAAAGTGAAAGGGGAATTGAAAAGATTACTTTGTGAAACGAGTATATCAGCTAGTATATAGCATGACACAAACCAAGAGATTGATACACGGAAAGAAAGGAGTAAATCAATAACATCAAATGTATATTTTAGCTGAAAATCACAATACAATGTAATGATATCACTAATTGAAGATTAATTTAACGAATACAAAATAATCACGAGCAAAGACACGTAAGGCAAATCACCACTTTACTGTCGGCGCAGAAGTTATGTGCACTTGAGTTTGAAGGTTGTTTTCTAAGGAACTAAGAGGCCTATGAAAACCCCAATCATACAATTTTTTTCCTTGTTTAATTGTGCCTTATGACGTTAGTTAAAAACATTTTATAATAAGTTCTAATAGCTTATATCATAGCTGGAACAACAAAAATTATCGGAATTTTAACTAGTTTGCACTGTACATAAAATTAAGATTGTTATTACTAAAAACCCGTTCATGAAGCGCATTTATAATTTAATACCTAGTCGATAGGATTTTTTTCTTTCAGTTTTATAAATTTTAACATTTTATGTTGCCTAGAAAAATTTTTTTTGTCAATTAGATGAAACATTGTTTTCTTGGCTTCTAGAGGTCGTAACATTAATTTGTTGGGTTTGTAGTAATTCTTATTGAATATACATGACTTTTTTTGATACATGACTTTTATTTGTGTAAATAAATGCAGTGATTTTATACTGATTTAAATCAAATTAAATATATTACTTTAAATCGATTAAAAATCACTGTATTTAATTGCACAAATGAAAATTATGTATCGTAACTATATGATGCGTAACTTAGCTAATATAGCAATCTGATAAATAATCATTGCACAAGAAAGTAACAAATAAGTAACCCTAATATATCGAACTACAGTAATAAGTGTGACCGGTCAGGAAACTACTGAAATAAAGAGCATGAAATAAAATAAAGGTTTATTTTCAAAATAAAGTACTTTAAATAATAAGCATTACAACAAGACAAAAACTTAATGTTACGACCTCTAGAAGCCAAGAAAACAATGTTTCCTGTAATGGACAAAGCACTTTTTTTCTTTACAACATAAAATTCTAAAATTTATAAAAAACATTCATATCAACTACGTATTACAATATAAATGCGCTACATGAACGCATTTTTTAGAGTAATAACGGTGTAACTTGATGTACAGTAAAAACCAGTTAAAATTATGGTACTTTTCTTGTTCGAACAAAGATAAAATATAATACAACTAAGATAACAATTAATATAGCATATAATACATTTAAAAATTTGTATGTCATAACGCACAATTAAACAAGGAAATTGGTATGATTGGAGTTTTCATAGACCTCTTAGTTTCTTAGAAAACAACCTTCCAACTCGGGTGCACATAATTTCTGCGCCGACAGCAGTCCTTGTAATGGAACAAATCTACAACAATGATTAATTAATACTTAGTATTTTTTTATGTCTCAATGTATATCAAGGTAAATATTATAAACAAATATACCAAAATATTTCGTTTTTGTTTAGTTATCTATATACATACGAATATATTATGAAAATGTATATATTGGTTAAACAATTACAGAAACGATGGGTTAAAATTAACTGCTATCATCAACTGAAAGTGTAACGATATTTATGTCTTAACTTGATTCAGAGCGCTCTTACTCGCAAATGCTGGAACTGCGAGGACCATTGGCGTGAAGATGCAAACCATGTGTAATCAAAGCAACGCCTTAACGTCTTGCATTGTTGCCCAGTTTCAGTTCTTTGAAAACAACTGTATTATAACCTACTTGTTTGATATTGTGAACTGCGAGGAGATGCAAACCACGTGTAATCAAAGCAACGCCTTAACGTCTTGTAACTGTATTATAACTGCGAGGAGATGCAAACCACGTGTAATCAAAGCAACGCCTTAACGTCTTGCAACTGTATTATAACTGCGAGGAGATGCAAACCACGTGTAATCAAAGCAACGCCTTAACGTCTTGCAACTGTATTATAACTGCGAGGAGATGCAAACCACGTGTAATCAAAGCAACGCCTTAACGTCTTGCAACTGTATTATAACCTACTTGTTTGATATTGTGAACTGCGAGGAGATGCAAACCACGTGTAATCAAAGCAACGCCTTAACGTCTTGCAACTGTATTATAACTGCGAGGAGATGCAAACCACGTGTAATCAAAGCAACGCCTTAACGTCTTGTAACTGTATCATAACTGCGAGGAGATGCAAACCACGTGTAATCAAAGCAACGCCTTAACGTCTTGCAACTGTATTATAACTGCGAGGAGATGCAAACCACGTGTAATCAAAGCAACGCCTTAACGTCTTGCAACTGTATTATAACCTACTTGTTTGATATTGTGAACTGCGAGGAGATGCAAACCACGTGTAATCAAAGCAACGCCTTAACGTCTTGTAACTGTATTATAACTGCGAGGAGATGCAAACCACGTGTAATCAAAGCAACGCCTTAACGTCTTGCAACTGTATTATAACTGCGAGGAGATGCAAACCACGTGTAATCAAAGCAACGCCTTAACGTCTTGCAACTGTATTATAACTGCGAGGAGATGCAAACCACGTGTAATCAAAGCAACGCCTTAACGTCTTGCAACTGTATTATAACCTACTTGTTTGATATTGTGAACTGCGAGGAGATGCAAACCACGTGTAATCAAAGCAACGCCTTAACGTCTTGCAACTGTATTATAACTGCGAGGAGATGCAAACCACGTGTAATCAAAGCAACGCCTTAACGTCTTGCAACTGTATTATAACCTACTTGTTTGATATTGTGAATTTGAGTGTAAGTAAAAATATTACGATTGATGATTTGACATTATTCTTTCTTAATGATTATATATTATTATTATCGCATTATCTTAATTCTTACTATTATATAACAATCTAATGGTATCTGTGTGTGTGTTTGCGTTTTACTCAATCACACAAAAACTACTGAACCCATTCATCTGAAATGTTGCATAGACGTTCTTAGGACCTCTGGTTAACACATAGGCATATCTTTAATTTGAAATTCCATCAGGAAACCACCCCAGGGGTTGTATGAAGTATCAATGCAACCCCTATGGCAATACGAATTTGATAATTTAAAGTTTATAATGGTTTCATCAATCAGCTGTTGGAATAAATAAAAAACTTACATAGTTCTGAAGTAAATACCAGCCAAACCTAACCACAACCACGGTAAATAGAAAAGACGGCAGGTATCACGACGAGAATGCGCAGTAGACTGTGACGTCATAGGAGACGCTCGTGATACCTACCGTCTTCTTTCCTAGGGATACTGTGACCACAACGCACGTTTGCATTATACAGATGCCAGAGGGTACATGTTTTGTATTACTGAATGCAATAAGCACAATATAAATCAACGTTAACCCCGTTCGAAAGTCGGTTACTGTGCTAGTTTATGTATATTGTTCTGTTGTATTAATGTTAATACTAATCATTAAAGCCAATGCAAGCTTAATTCTACTTCAACAAGTTATTATTGTCAGTCGTATGTCAAACGCAGTACTCTTGGCAAGTCTAAGCAGTGTCAGAGCTACAGTCTAATACACTAAGCACACTCTTGTCAAGTCGGGACATTCATTAAATATAGTAAAACTACTTATACAATCAATTTATTTGAAGAATAATTTTCTCGTAATTTTAAACATTATATTAATGACCATGAATAATTGACAGCTTTAGTAATATCAGACAATAATTTATATAAACATTAAATAATTATTTCAAGAAAAGACCAATCGAATATACATTTCCTCTACGATACACTTTAATTCACTTCGTAATATAATGCTGCATACATAATGTGATATTGGTTTTAATAACTTATAAAACCCAGTACAAAATAACTGCAGAAAAATTACCATCACCATCAAAAGCTTACTACGATCAGTTACTATTTCTAGCCCTGAGGTTTAGATATACAATATCACATCTAGGCTGTGAGGTTCAGATGAATGAATGTCCTTGGCATAGTGTACAGGCCCTCCGTGACCTTCCTCAACCACGTCGGACTGAGTGATACAGTTCCTACTGCATGAGTCTTTGGCAACCGGGGTGAGAGGCTTCAATGAATGAATGTCCTTGGCATAGCGTAGAGGCCCTCCGTGACCTTCCTCAACCACGCAATGAGTGATACAGTTGCTACTGCATGAGGCTTTGGCAACCGGGGTGAGAGGCTTCAATGAATGAATGTCCTTGGCATAGCGTAGAGGCCCTCCGTGACCTTCCTCAACCACGCAATGAGTGATACAGTTGCTATTGCATGAGTCTTTGGCAACCGGGGTGAGAGGCTTCGATGAATGAATGTCCTTGGCATAGCGTAAAGGCCCTCCGTGACCTTCTTCAACCACGCAATGAGTGATACAGTTGCTACTGCATGAGGCTTTGGCAACCGGGGTGAGAGGCTTCAATGAATGAATGTCCTTGGCATAGCGTAGAGGCCCTCCGTGACCTTCCTCAACCACGCAATGAGTGATACAGTTGCTACTGCATGAGGCTTTGGCAACCGGGGTGAGAGGCTTCGATGAATGAATGTCCTTGGCATAGCGTAGAGGCCCTCCGTGACCTTCCTCAACCACGCAATGAGTGATACAGTTGCTACTGCATGAGGCTTTGGCAACCGGGGTGAGAGGCTTCGATGAATGAATGTCCTTGGCATAGCGTAGAGGCCCTCCGCGACCTTCCTCAACCACGTCGGACTGAGTGATACAGTTGCTACTGCATGAGTCTTTGGCAACCGGGGTGAGAGGCTTTGATGAATGAATGTCCTTGGCATAGCGTAGAGGCCCTCCGTGACCTTCCTCAACCACGCAATTATGAGCTGTCCTCGGACTGAGTGATACCGTTCCTACTGCATGAGGCTTTGGCAACCGGGGTGAGACGCTTCGATGAATGAATGTCCTTGGCATAGTGAAGGGGCCTCAACGACCTAACTTAAACACGCAACAATCGGCTGGCTAGCCCTCTAAGTAATACATTTCCTTCTGCATGAGGCTTTGGCAACCGAGGTGAGACGCTTCGATGAATGAATTATCCTTGGCAAAGTGTAGAGGCCAAGGCCGTAGTCAGCGCGGGGGGGGGGAGTTCTGGTGGTCATAACCCACTCGAAATTTCAGGAAAAACTGGTAATTATGCACTTTTTTGCCTGTGTGTGTGCACTCTCTGAACACTTTATGCACGCTCTGAAAATACGATTTCATGTTTAAAAAGTGGTGAAAAATGAGTTTATATCTCTTGAGGAGTTTGATTACATCCAAGGAAAACTCGTTTTTTTCCGAAAAATCAAAAACTTGTTTTTTATCTAATAATGAAAAAACCAACTTTTTTTAAATCGTTATTTTTTGATACATTTTTCATTTCTTGTGTTTTTTTATGCTGAGCACAAATATATAACTGGTTTTGTAGTAAAATTATTTTTTCAGCTCGAAAAACGCATTTTTACTGACATAACCAAACATAACCTAACTTATCCTAATTGTCTATTTTCTCAACAAAAATTCGTAATTTGCGTTAAATTCGAGTGTTTGGCCTCCGCCGCCCATCACTCCGGCGGGAATATATGTGAATTCCGTTTTTTGTGATTAATAGTTGTATATAATGATCGCGTAATGGCCGCTAATCGCGATCCGCCGCGATAGTAGTTTTTCCATTATTTCTCGAGAAATATTTGTAATAGACCTAAATAGTTTTCAAATTTGTATTCAACGCAAAAAACACATCAAAATAAAAAAAGATGAATAAAATACCATTTAAATTAACGGAATTAGGACAAAAAATACTAAAAGTTGTGACATTGGTTTTTTTCGAATTTTTCGGTAAAATACGTTATTTCCGCGGAATAAAAAGCATATCTCGTGAAAATACAGCCAATTCTAGACCCATTTCAAGCAAAATGTTCCAAATTTGTTTGGTGCAAGAAACTGCATAAATACCGAAAAACTAAACGTTTTGTCAGAAACAAACAAATCCTATAACGCGAAAGAAATGTGCAATGTATTTGGTTTTCTGATTGGATTTAGATATATATTTTCACTTGTTTTCTGTAGTGAATGTATTGCGCTCTTTAATTTGGGAAAGAGAATATTAATACTACACGCAAGTGTGGAGCACGGCGCGTCTCGCCAGGCCGGTTACTCACATGTGAGACGCTTCGATGAATGAATGTCCTTGGCATAGTGTACAGGTCCACCGTGACCTTCCTCAAGAACGCGACGATCGGCTGTTATCCCTAGTCCTCGACTTAGTCATACAATTCGTACTACAATGCGGCTGTGACTACTGGGGTGAGACGCTTCGATGAATGAATGTCCTTGGCATAGTGTAGAGGTCCTCAACAACCGCTCTCAACAATACAGCGATCCGCTGTTATTGCTAGTGCTAGTCCTCGGACTGAGTGATACAGTTCGTACTACAATGAGGCTGTGACTACTGGGGTGAGACACTTCAATGAATGAATGTCCTTGGCATAGTGTAGAGGCCCTGCATGACCTTCCTCAACCACGCAACGATCGGCTGTTATCCCTAGTCCTCGGACTGAGTGATACAGTTCGTACTAAAATGAGGCTGTGACTACTGGGGTGAGGTGCTTCGATGAATCAATGTCCTTGGCATAGTGTAGAGGCCCTCAATAACCTTTATCAACAACACAGCGATCGGCTGTTATCTCTAGTCCTGTCATTGAGTTTTAAGTTTAAACTGCAATGTTACTGTGATAAATGTGATGAGATATTGCGATGAATGAATGGCATTGGCCTAGTTTAGAGCCTCTCTGTGATCTTTAAATTCCCCGATAAACGAATGTCAGTGGCCCGTTGTAGGTCCTTTTAGCGACCTACCTCAATCCCACAACACGATTCACAATCGTCATTCTGCTTGCAACGTACAGAAACAGTTCTTTATCTTATGGAGTAACTGATGACGTGTTACGTTGATAATTACTGTGTGACATCTATATGTGACAATTATAATTTTGAAGTTAATTTAATTGGAAATAAGACAATCACGAAATAAGGAAGCCAAACAACTACAATAGTATGTGCTTGGGCGGGTTGGCTGTAAAAACCACCGTACGTGTATGGTCTGGTGGGTAGGCATATCCTTTTGTACGTTTATGGGTGGGTGGAGGGGTCATTACAGCCAGCGAGCACGGAATAGTATATTATATTCTGTGCTCGCTGATTACAACTGTATGTGTATGGGCGGACGGGTGGGTTACTAAATTGACATCAGCCTACTACGTAAGTTGTAGGTCCAAGTTATATGCACCGTTTTAAGAACTACATTTTTTTCTTCTGAAAATAGTTTAAAATGATCTTAAATTTTCAAAGGAGATATTTTTGTTACCAGAAATAAAAAACTCGTTAAAAAGTAAAAAAAACCCGTTGTTACTAACAAACAGAAAAATTAAAAATCTTTTACTAAAATAATTTTTTTCACAGTTTGTTTAAAATGGCAATCAAACGAGCATTATGTTTTTTTAAGGTAAAGGGGTTTAATTTCTTACGACTAATCTACAGGACGTCTTGACATTACGATAATGTGTAGTGAATACTAGCGTACCACAGCTTTGTTCCTGGTTTACTCTACTAGCAACACCTCTACCATGGCTTTCAGTGCTGTACAACATAGTTCCGATACCAGAAACAAAACCCATTGGTCACCTAGTTTATAATTGCCTATTGCTTTATTTTCAGGGGGAATTAGCTGGTCATTATTCAATTAGACAAGCGGTGATGTTGAATGGTGGGTGATGAAACTTGGACTTAGGTATGTGACGGAACATTTTAACACTACGACACACGTACCTTTAATGTATATTATATTTAAGTTTCTTCCGATTGTAAATGTTCAATCCAGTTTTCAGTTTCTTCTTTTATTGTGATATTTGTCATTGACATGTAAATATAGTAGTAAATAATATACACATCTTTCGAAACAGGTTTATTATTCACAACTTAGTGGTGAGCTACAGGGGATATCTGATGTTTCTACATTCAGCTTGGAGGGAGCCACAGAGTGACAAAGTTGGAATAACGTAAAGTAATATTTAGCTTAGGCTTCAAGAATACTTTAATATTAATTTGAGTAGTTTGAAAACAGGCAGTTGAAAACGGAATCTTTCCCTCTTTCCAATGTGGTACAAAGAAGTTAAGGCCTTTGTGAGTTCACAGCTCTATGAATATGTAAGTGAAAAGGACGAACTTCGGCCAAATTGGTTATAACAACAAGTCGAGATAAAACATAGACATTTTTCAGCGTTAACTCAATGGTATTATTGTATTTCCTCTTCAATAAGCTTGTCCTGCTAGAGCCGTGTGTATGCACACCACTCATTGCTTCGGATGAGTGAATTGACAGGAATGTCTTTCAAACATGCTCAAAAATACTTTGTAATATGCAAATTTGCATTTAACTTTTAGCCATGGATTTCCCCCTTTGCTTTCCTTTAAAGAACCAATTTTATAATGCTAGTAATTATACATTACATTCATAATAACCATAACATATTAAAAACAGAGAATTTCAAAACAACGCGGCTTTTTTTTCTTCTGAGGTTTGTTTTCTGTTTATTAATGTGTTTATATGCCAAAAATGCCAAGAGGAATCGTAAGGTAACAGATATGCAGCAACGTGGTTAAGTCACTTAGTTACCAGAGTTTCTTTAACCATAAATCTGTAGTTAAAAGTGTATACTAGTGAGCAATAATTTCAATTGTTCAAACACAAATACACTACTTTTCAACGGTACGTACAATTTAGGATCGGTGAGCTCCAACACAGTTTTGAATAGGTCAGTTGTTGACCTATTGCAGTTAGTCAATTATATGTAGCCTATCAATAAGCAAATACTAAATAAAAAATATTTCTTAATCATGATAACATAATCAAATACACACAAAAAAGCAGTTTTTACTATTAAACATTTAAATAATCATCTTGTATGAACTGAAACTTACGTGTTTGTTATCCCCTGATCCTAACAAGGGGGTGTGCGCCTGAAACAAACACACACTGTGTAAATACTAGTAAACAGTAGAATGTGTCCAGTTTATAACATTTATAACAGCCGTTAAGGCAGGCTTCCATAAAAGGATTCCTTGTTGATGAAAATCAATGTAGTAATATATGCTTATATTATGATTTGAGATGATGCAGAATTATTTTACATTAACTAGGGTATCTAGCTTCATTTAGGGTATTGATTAGAGGTTGTGTGGTAGTTGGAATAAAAATATCTAAATTAAATACACTTTTTACCAACAAATACAATAAGTATTTAATTATAACAATAAAATAAGACAATGTTAACTTTACCTAGATTTAGGTGAAATAAAACCGAAAAGACCACGAACAGAACCCATGTAATTATCGACAGAGCAATATGGCGAGGAATAAGGAGAGATTGATCGACTCTTTCCACCTTCCTTGGCTGACTTCAATGGCTAATTAACTAAGGGCGGTTAACGGTGTACTAATTGCTGCCTTCTACTGGGCTTCAAAAGGCTCTAATTGCCCTACATAAACGCCGAACTCACTCTTTCTACAATATACACTAATAACTTTTCCTACTTTCTGACACACAAAGATGGGCTCTTGATTTAGGGCCAAAATATACGTAATGGAGCCTTAGCGCTCATTAACTGTATGATTGATGTGTAATATTTTTCAATATAAAACAGGAGACTTCCTGATTAATTGACTGACTGAACAATCAAAGCTTAGTAAAATTATAAAATCAGTTTACTTGCATCATATAAACTTGGCTCTGTAGGTTTACTAAGAAAGTTTCATTACACTTCCTCTTAAAGTAGAAACAAATAGTAGCCTACATAAACCATTGATAGTTAATAAATTGCTATTAATTAATAGAAAGAGACTGTTAAATATAAACATTTATCAGATGTAGAAGTTGTGATATCGAACGATACGGCTAGAGCAAAATCGCAAATATGAATAAAATCTCAAAGCTTGTAATAAACAAAAGTGTTATGATATGTGACAAGACTGTTTCTAAACTGTATTTCACGTTGAGAATGCATTACGGCTCTTGTGTACAAACACAGCGCTACTAGCTGGTGCAAAAATATAGAGCAGTGTCTGTCTGCCCACTGTCATATAGCATCCTCACGGTTTTGCTCGGATATTATATTACAGTATTTTTGTTTAAACAAAACATATGTCTAAAATGTTTCATAAAATTTAATTAGGTATTAAATAGTGTATAAATCAATCATCGTTAGTTATATATTTATTTAGAGAACAAACAAATTATTAACTATAAAGGTCTGTAAATATTTTCGTATTTGTTTGTTCGTTTACAAGCAAAATGTTACTGATAAAAATACAAATATAGTAAAATAGAAAATAAATTATCAAATAAAATGATGTAAATTAACAGTGTTAAATGTAAATAAGAATTTCGCTAAGTGTTACCCGAATAAAAATTTCACTTTTTATGTAAAATATATATATATATAAACAAAAACAGTGAGGCTATGTTAATTAGTGAAAGAACTAGGATTAAAGAATTGTAAATTGTGAAAGGAAGGAGATTGTGGACAGATTGTCACGCCAACAAAAATATCTCAAAAAATAAAATATAAAACAAAACATTACAGTAACATTTTTATCTTAATTTTGATTGTTTTTATCAAAATAAAAAAAACTACCTCCAGAGGAGATATGTTGATAACACTTAACTGATGTCAAATTCCTTGTATGCTTAAATGAACAAACTAAACAAAAAACATAGTATTTATAAAAATATTCAAAGAGAGTTAATAAACAGCAATAAGTTAAGATCAACAACTTACTAAACTTTTGGAACGAGTGGGTTACTAATAAATAAATCTGACACTTATACATTATAAAACACCTTCTGTATTGTTAAATGATTTGATGTCCTGTTAAAATAACTGAAAAATAATAACTGGCTTTATGCCTGTAATTTTCATTGCCTAATATTATAAATTCAACTTTAAACAACATATTTTTAGCATAATAGGTTTTATATAAAATAAATAATATTTCTCCTGGGTTCATATTTTAGCACCGATGGAATCGTGGATGGTTCACAGTGAGGCCAATTCAGCAACACGATGACAACTGCGCGTTCCGCACAGTCATGTTTCTTTGTCAGTTATTACCGACTACTCACTAGACTATGCATATTGGTAAAAAGTTTCAAATAAAAAATAAAGTACCAGTTTTTATGTACAACTTTCCCACTGACGAAACTTACCTGACCAAAAAATAAAAAACTTCCTCACAGGTCTACTTTTCCAGGTCTTTTCTCAAATATATGAACCAATTTTTACTTATATTGTATTATTACAAATTAGTTTTATTATATAATCAATTCATACTAACACAGTAAGCATCCACTATTTCTGTATGAAGTTTACACAACATTTCAAAATGTTCAATCAATATATTTATTCACTTAAAATGCAGTGTAATTGAATTGTGGCCTCTCAAAACTGAATCTCCAAGGGCTATTAGTTTTTAATGCATATGGTAATTTTTTAAATTATTAAGTTTTTTTTAAATTGTATACCTTTAATAACAGGCAATAATTATTTTCCCAACAATTTACATGCAAAAATTGGATTTTACGATTACTTTTTATCAGCGAGCTAACGTTTTTATACAGTGCTGTACCTCAAAAACTCCCACTTGATTAGCATTGCTTATGGGCTTACCGTATTCTCAATGTGAAATAGAGTATAGCACCGACTACTTAATGTCCTTAATCATAAATACTCCTACACAGGATGTCAAAATTTATCAAATTACTAAATAGGCTTTGATAAGTAGAGGTTATGTTACCGGTTTCGGAGACACAGCTCCATCTTCAGGCATCCTCCAGTTGGATTCGTCACCATTTAAAAAATACAATACACTTACACAAACACAAGAACTCGGAAACGAACACGAAAGACAATGAAATGAGTAGGTCTACTTGTCAAGGATGTTAACGTCACGGTAATGAAATGAGTAGGTCTACTTGTCAAGGATGTTAACGTCACAGTAATGAAATGAGTAGGTCTACTTGTCAAGGATGTTAACGTCACAGTAATGAAATGAGTAGGTCTACTTGTCAAGGATGTTAACGTCACAGTAATGAAATGAGTAGGTCTACTTGTCAAGGATGTTAACGTCACAGTAATGAAATGAGTAGGTCTACTTGTCAAGGATGTTAACGTCACAGTAATGAAATGAGTAGGTCTACTTGTCAAGGATGTTAACGTCACAGTAATGAAATGAGTAGGTCTACTTGTCAAGGATGTTAACGTCACAGTAATGAAATGAGTAGGTCTACTTGTCAAGGATGTTAACGTAAATACTAGTCAGTTATTTGATTAATGGCCTTGTTTTTGAGTACGTTAACTACAAAATATATGGGTCTTTACATAATTACTACAATATATACATAACATACCAACTTACGGCGTCAAATAACAGGATAAATTACAGTCAATAACAGGATAAATTCAAAGGAACAGAGGTTGAAGTCTTCAACTTCACCTAAACAAACGTAAACTCATCACTACAGACATAGACTGCCTCTTGACCAACTTACATCAATCCTTCACAAACGTAAAATCATCACTACAGACACAGACTCGCCTCTTGTCCAACTTACGACCTCAATCCTCCACAAACGTAAACTCATCTCTACAGGCACAGACTCGCCTCTTGACCAACTTACATCAATCCTACACAAACGTAAACTCATCTCTACAGGCACAGACTCGCCTCTTGACCAACTTACATCAATCCTACACAAACGTAAAATCATCTCTACAGACACAGACTCGCCTCTTGTCCAACTTACGACCTCAATCCTCCACAAACGTAAACTCATGTCTACAGGCACAGACTCGCCTCTTGACCAACTTACATCAATCCTCCACAAACGTAAACTCATCTCTACAGGCACAGACTCGCCTCTTGACCAACTTACATCAATCCTACACAAACGTAAAATCATCTCTACAGACATAGACTCGCCTCTTGACCAACTTACATCAATCCTACACAAACGTAAAATCATCTCTACAGGCACAGACTCGCCTCTTGACCAACTTACATCAATCCTACACAAACGTAAAATCATCTCTACAGACACAGACTCGCCTTTTGACCAACTTACATCAATCCTACACAAACGTAAAATCATCTCTACAGGAACAGACTCGCCTCTTGACCAACTTACATCAATCATACACAAACGTAAAATCATCTCTACAGACACAGACTCGCCTCTTGTCCAACTTACGACCTCAATCCTCCACAAACGTAAACTCATCTCTACAGGCACAGACTCGCCTCTTGACCAACTTACATCAATCCTACACAAACGTAAAATCATCTCTACAGACATAGACTCGCCTCTTGACCAACTTACATCAATCCTACACAAACGTAAAATCATCTCTACAGGCACAGACTCGCCTCTTGACCAACTTACATCAATCCTACATAAACGTAAAATCATCTCTAGAGAAATAGACTCGCCTCTTGACCAACTTACATCAATCCTACACAAACGTAAAATCATCTCTACAGACATAGACTCGCCTCTTGACCAACTTACATCAATCCTACACAAACGTAAAATCATCTCTACAGGCACAGACTCGCCTCTTGACCAACTTACATCAATCCTACACAAACGTAAAATCATCTCTACAGACACAGACTCGCCTCTTGTCCAACTTACGACCTCAATCCTTCACAAACGTAAACTCATCTCTACAGGCACAGACTCGCCTCTTGACCAACTTACATCAATCCTACACAAACGTAAAATCATCTCTACAGACATAGACTCGCCTCTTGACCAACTTACATCAATCCTACACAAACGTAAAATCATCTCTACAGGCACAGACTCGCCTCTTGACCAACTTGCATCAATCCTACATAAACGTAAAATCATCTCTAGAGACATAGACTCGCCTCTTGACCAACTTACATCAATCCTACACAAACGTAAAATCATCTCTAGAGACATAGACTCGCCTCTTGACCAACTTACATCAATCCTACATAAACGTAAAATCATCTCTAGAGACATAGACTCGCCCCTTGACCAACTTACATCAATCCTACACAAACGTAAAATCATCTCTACAGACACAGACTCGCCTCTTGTCCAACTTACATTAATCCTCCACAAACGTAAAATCATCTCTACAGACACAGACTCGCCTCTTGTCCAACTTACATTAATCCTCCACAAACGTAAACTCATCTCTATAGGCACAGACTCGCCTCTTGACCAACTTACGACCTCAACCCTTCACATAACGTAAACTCATCTCTAAAGACACAGAATCGGAATCAGAATCTAATCACTTTATTTTGACAGTACAACTACTGTACAATAGCGTCATTAATTAAAACAAAACATGCTTATCTGTTGAGAAGTCCTTAATAGTCAGACTCACCTCTTGACCAACTTAGGGCATATTCCTATCGTAGTGGCTACTCCAACCACATAAGACAGCGACTAGGTCCTCAACCCCACCCTATGTGTAAAACATTAATATCTCAACCACCCACGTATCCTACACACATAAGACGTTGATAAAATATCCACTAACTTGTACAGGTTCTCTAGTGTATAATTCCAACATAACAAATTATAACATTTTGAATAGTGCTATTCATTCAAAACTTATAAAATACATTAATTAATTGTGTAGTGTAATTTATTTGGCAAAGTCTTTGAATACAACACGTTAAATTATTGTTCTGTATAGTACTTTTATCGTTCCACATGAAGATACACTGGAAATATGAGTGTAAGTGTGTACGTTACGGATTGAAAAAGCTTTTACATATCATAACGCAATGAAATATCCCATTAGTATATTGCTTTCGAGAGTAAAGTGATTGGATGCAGACTAAAGATAAACAACATTTCATCCCAGGATAAAATTATTGATGGGAACAACCGAAACTCAACAGACAATACTTTGCAAGCATACATATACGAGTACAACGGTTTGGTAAAATGAAACGTGTATTATGAATGAGCAGACACATATCTGAGCCACTGCGTATCGATATTCACAACAATTAGCTGATATTGGTTGACATATATTTTTAAAAATCAGCTTTTATATACGTATTTGTATATAAAAATGTTTTTTGTGAAAGCACCCATCTACTTATTAGCAAATATGACACATTTGGTATGTAAACATCCATCTCAGTATTGGTGAATAGAACATATTTTGCTTGTAAACATCAATCTATGTATTGGTGAACGTGAAATTTTTCGTGTAAAAGTGTATAGCGTATTTGTAAATATAACAGATTTTATCATGTAAACATCCATTACGTACAGTACTAATAAATAGAACATATTTTGATGTGTCCAATTACAAGTTGAAAACCTACCAACTACATATCAAATTTGTAAGCTTCCTAATTATGGAGTTTTGTAATGAAATAACGTTATTTTGTTTTAATAAATAAGGAAAACAAGTAACTTCTTATGTAGGCTACTTCTCAAAGGCATGTTCTCGATCTGCTCGTTTTAATATGAATTAATAGCGTGAGTGCCTTGTGAATTGGATTTCGGGTTGGATCCCAATAAATCAAAAAGGCTTCACTATCCAGGAAATATAAGTAGATTATTGTACATATAATTTACTTTTATACACAATCCAGTATTTGTAACTGGGCATATATATTAAGACAACATTTATACTATTTAGATTGTCAAAAATAATATTTTTGTTTATAATCATAAAAACACAACTATAAATGGTCCAATAAATGTTTCACTCAGTGTTAATGCAGACTGTTTGACTTCTTGACCGAACCTGGCACTGCGGACAACTAACAGTCCTATCTCGACACATGTCTCCAAACACTGCGAGGGTCGAACGTTTCATGCATATTCAAGGCGACGTTGATTGCATGCATATGCATTTCTTCGTCAAACGTACTCAACCCGCTCTATTGAAAGTCAGTTTGCATATTAAGTTAAGCATCGTTTGGGGAAATTTATGGATTTTTATTACATAAACCATTCATCTACTCCTCAGTTCTTGTCCCGCGAATGTCATGGAGTGGGGCATTTCCATATATTATGTCACGAAATCACATTCCTTTAGTGACGTAAGGTTTGTATTGTCAATGTCAGTGTGAATTACATATTCCAGTGACACGTCGTTTATAAAAATTAAAAATGTCTTAATTACGCTCTGATACAAATACTTGCAAACCATATCATGTCAAGTAATAAACGTAAGATATAAATAATACTGGGTACACGATTTGTTTTTGATTTCTTAAAACTTCGAGTTAGTTCAAATAATAAATATAAGATTTAAATCACAATTAATTTAAAAATTGAACCTTAGTGACTCAGTTTGAGCCCACTCAGATGTTATAATGACGCTTCACGAAAAATGTTAATTAATAATAACTGGGATCGTATTCAATCCTAATTATTATTAATTATTATTTTCCTATTTTTTAAAGGAAGAAAATGGAACGCTTCATGTTTGTTGAGAATCTGAATGCTCACGAGCTGTGAGGAAAACGTTCCAATTTGCATCACAAAAATGCAACAAAACAAAGGGTGTGAAATGTCTGACAGTGAAACTGATGTCAATGTCGACAGCCGGCTCAATTATACTTGAATAGACAAATATTTCTTGTTTGTTGCAAGTTGTTTTATGCGGTTTTTCTAATATGAAATGAGGTAATGAGAATTTATTTGTAAAAATGCCAGGTGGACTTTAAGTTATCCTACGTGTCATGAGATTCATCCACATATTCAAAAAGTATAGCTTGTAATTAATTAATTAATTCAGAAAACTGTCAATATTTTAAGTCAGTATGATATGTATACGATGGTCTTTTCATGAGTTTTTATAATCATTGTATTGACAGCATTTAATTGTTATCGACTTCGATTTTTAACTGAATTTCAACTGAATTCTTCGAGCATACATAACTTCTGTGCTGTGATAAAAATTAACTTATCATAATATGATATTGTGAAATATTTCTGATTTTATATTAGCATGTAATAATGTAACAATTATTTTATGCACTATTTCGTTAATTTGGTGTCCCTATAACAGCGTAATTCAGAAAATTTTAATTTCTATAAACGACGCGTCACTGGAATATGTCATTCACACCGACACTGACAATATAAACCTTACGTCACTAAAGGAATGTGATTTCGCGACATATATGGAAATGCCCCACTTCATGACATTCGCGGGACAAGAACTGAGGATTAGATGAATGGTTTATGTAATAAAAATCCATAAATTTCCCCAAACGATGCTTAACTTAATATGCAAACTGACTTTCAATAGAGCGGGTTGGGTACGTTTGACGAAGAAATGCATATGCATGCAATCAACGTCGCCTTGAATATGCATGAAACGTTCGACCCTCGCAGTGTTTGGAGACATGTGCCGAGATAGGACAGTTAGTTGTCCGGCAGTGCCAGGGTCGGTCAAGAAGTCAAACAGTCTGCATTAACACTGAGTGAAACATTTATTGGACCATTTATGGTTTTGTTTTTATGATTATAAACAAAAATATTATTTTGGACAAACTAAATGATATCAAGTTCACCTTATATAAATGCCCAGTTACATATACATATACAGTAAGTATAATAAATAGTACAATAATTTACTAATATTTCTAGGGATAGGAATACTCGAAATAACCTATGTAATAGATGGTACCAGGTAAGGGGCGCAAACTTCCTCCCTTCCCCTTTGTTATGTCAGATTGTTTAACAAATATACAAAGCTTGTTAAAGAAATAATTGAAATAGTTTGGTGTATTGATTTGTACATTTTCTTTTAAATAAGATAGCCACTATACATGCTTGAGCACAGTCTTTTCTTACTGTCAGTAACTTGACTGTCACGCCTTAGGGCTTTGACTAAAAGTTTACAGATTATTAGTTATGCCGTTGCCTGACGCATAGCTTCACAAACCCAGATTTTGTCAGACAGAGGTATTCAGAATTTTGCAGAAAGTTATTTTACTGCTTTTTTATAACCTCTGTAGCGATATTGCACTGAAACAAATGATTAAATCCAATGAAAGAAACAACGTAAAACAATCACTGTACAGAACAGTAATATCAATCACGCAGTAATGTTTTCATTTAATTTGTAATTAACAATTAATTATATTTATTTATAAAAACGGAACCGGTAATCAATCTCCCAATTAAACTATAATAATGAAAGTTTGCTTCAAGTCACATGTTTGTGTTGAATATGAATATATTGTTGAATTGAATTAAAATTAAAGGATGTAAATACACACTTAAATAAAAACAGATCTTCAATTAAATAGATTTCTAAGGAATGTACAAACGTACATTTAGTGTATTTAAATAAAATTACGGAAAGAATTATCTGTAAAAAAACAGCTTTTCAATTAATCACATAGCCACATTTTACGTAAACAACTTTCAACAGCTTGAGTTGTGGCTTTCGGTCTCAGACCCAACTCAAATTTCGGGTGGTTAGTAAAATATTTTAAATTAAAATTTGCCTCTTTGCTGAAAGTTTAACCAACATTTTTAGAATAAAGCTAGAAAAAATTGCATTTGTTATGTTTTTTCAATAAACAATTTTATAACTAAAAAACTATTAAAATTAGGGATATGCGGTTTTTACTAAAATAGTTTTAATAGTAATGCGCATATTTCCAGAACATTTAATCAAAATTGTTGGAGCTATTTTTGAGGAAATTCCATCTTTTGTATGTTTTTGACCATACAAATAAAAAATCCAAAGTAAAAAAATAAATAAAAAACATTCTGGAGATATTCGTTAAATACACCCACATACCAAATTTCATAAAAATCTATCCACACATAAAGTGGCCAGACACACATACGGACAGACACATTTTTATTAATACCACTATTTTGGGTTCAGGTGGCCCTAAAATGGATTATTTGACTAACTTGCAAACAATTTTGTTCGGACGATCACAATACATTCTCTATGCTAACGCATATGGGAGAAAGTAAAAACTACTACCGGAACTAATGCCAATATCGTGTAATCCAGTTAGCTTAATTGGTTTTTGGACGATAGTCAGGGATGGCGCATGGCTCAAGGTTTCTCACGACTCTCAGTATTATTAGTCAACAAAACTATGCCATGAGCTCAATATTCTGACGTCATGTCTGTGTCCGCTAATTGGACAACACTGCCAAGCCATGTGCTCAATATTCAAACGTTGTCTCAGTATCAACTCAATAGTGAACACCAACATCCATGAGCTCAGTAGTCTGACGTTGTCCTAGTATCCGCTCATTCCTGACCATTTCATGATCTCAGTATTCTGACGTTCTAGTATCAGCTCATTCGTATCCATGTGATGAACTCAGTATTCTAACGTTACGTCAGTATCCACCTGTTGGTGAACATCACTATGAAATCTGAAGCGAAAATAGGTACTAGTTTTTCGACAAATACATGAAATTGCCAAATTTGGATTTGTCCGTCCATATATTTGAAAGCTATTAATAGGTGGTTCTGAGAAAAAGTAGTCAATCAATAACCAGACTACGTGTCATCCACATTTACCTTATAATATATGACTAAGTCAGGCAAACAATTTGATTGAACCACGACTTTAAAGTATGACATCATAGAGAAATCGATTTATGCAGTTTTTTTTTTTTTACTATTCATATATTTCTAATCACTGCAGAAAATAATTCTTCACTAACCGACAGGTATTTATAAAAAACGAAAGACAAAATGTTTCGATTTATAATTATACTTCAACAATTATAAAAACGTTCCGAAAATTTAATACTAAACGAATTGATGAATTTCAATCTGGAATAAAACCCTTCTTTATAACATACATTTTAATTTCCACGTTATTCTTATATTTATACAAAATTGTTTGCGGAGAAATGATAGGAAATTACATTTTTATTCAATCACAAATAAAGAAAGTGTTTTCATTTTTAAATCTCTGGCCATGACGAGAGAATTACTGAACTCATTTATGGAAAAGCTTATTACAAAGCCTATATTTCCTTTGTTCAAAAAACTACGCAAAATTTGAATGTGTATCGTCATATTTGAAGTTTTAATTTAACACCAAGTCTAAGTAACAAGTTGTAATAATTTTCTTACAATAGCACATAAACATTGAATTTTAAATGCAAATAGTTTCGGAATGTTAATTTCGAATTGTACGAAAGACTTATGGAACGAAAGAAATTAACCAGTTGTGACACTCATACTTAGCTCATTAAATTATTACTGTTACTAAGACACAGAACTTCACAGTTAAGAAATAGTATTACCAATGTCTATATATACTACGAGGTGCATTTAGGCGTCTAACCCATTACTATGTGGCCTAAGCAAATGTTACAAGCTCAAAAATCTCATGGAAAAACAGTTGAAACAAATTATGCTCCAAAGTTCTGTAATGTTAACTTCTTTCACACGTTAATGTTATTTGAGTGAAAAAACAGAAATTAAAAGTAAATAGTGGAATATTTATAGTACATGTCTATATTTTACGGAGCATTATAATTACGCTCACTATATTTAAAACTATAATAAAGTTATGATATTTCGGTTTATTATTACTTATTTATAACTAGTTGATTATGATGCACTGCATTAAGGCCTAGTATTACTTATACATAGTAAAATGTTATTTATAATATAATAATAATTATATACTGTATTATTATTATGTGTCTATTCATATTCACGTTAATATCAGTAACTTATTTTTGTATCAAAACAAATATATTAATTTTTATCTGCATTGTATTGCTTGTCATTATTTCACTATTTTAACTTGTTTTTTTTTAAGTTGACGTGTTTCCAAAATATAGTTTTAAGATTTTTGGTTAATTTTTAATTAATCGTATGGGACCCCACGAGTGAAGTCCATTGGCTTCAGAGTGCACGTTGTTACAGCTCCTCACAGACACCTTTATAATTAATCGTATTCTATCTGGGAGCCCACGAGTGAAGTCCACTGGCTTTAGAATGCACGTTGTTACAGCTCCTCACAGACACCTTTATAATTAATCGTATTCTATCTGGGAGCCCACGAGTGAAGTCCACTGGCTTTACAATGCATGTTGTTACAGCTCCTCACAGACACCTTTATAATTAATCGTATTCTATCTGGGAGCCCACGAGTGAAGTCCACTGCCTTTAGAATGCACGTTGTTACAGCTCCTCACAGACACCTTTATAATTAATCGTATTCCATCTGGGAGCCCACGAGTGAAGTCCACTGGCTTTAGAATGCACGTTGTTACAGCTCCTCACAGACACCTTTATAATTAATCGTATTCTATCTGGGAGCCCACGAGTGAAGTCCACTGGCTTCAGAGTGCACGTTGTTACAGCTCCTCACAGACACCTTTATAATTAATCGTATTCT
Organism: Stictocephala bisonia; assembly: GCA_035578905.1. Lineage (NCBI taxonomy): Eukaryota > Metazoa > Arthropoda > Insecta > Hemiptera > Membracidae > Stictocephala > Stictocephala bisonia. The sequence goes on along the minus strand of JAQJVL010000067.1, from coordinate 1,654,724 downwards.
ATCTGGGAGCCCACGAGTGAAGTCCACTGGCTTCAGAGTGCACGTTGTTACAGCTCCTCACAGACACCTTTATAATTAATCGCATTCTATATAGGACCCCCAGAGTGCACGTTGTTACAGCTCCTCACAGACACCTTTATAATTAATCGTATTCTGTATGGGAGCCCACGAGTGAAGTCCACTGGCTCCAGAGTGCACGTTGTTACAGCTCCTCACAGACACCTTTATAATTAATCGTATTCTATATGGGAGCCCACGAGTGAAGTCCACTGGCTTCAGAGTGCACGTTGTTACAGCTCCTCACAGACACCTTTATAATTAATCGTATTCTGTATGGGAGCCCACGAGTGAAGTCCACTGGCTTCAGAGTGCACGTTGTTACAGCACCTCACAGACACCTTTATAATTAATCGTATTCTATATGGGAGCCCACGAGTGAAGTCCACTGGCTTCAGAGTGCACGTTGTTACAGCTCCTCACAGACACCTTTATAATTAATCGCATTCTATATAGGACCCCCAGAGTGCACGTTGTTACAGCTCCTCACAGACACCTTTATAATTAATCGTATTCTATATGGGAGCCCACGAGTGAAGTCCACTGGCTTCAGAGTGCACGTTGTTATAGCTCCTCACAGACACCTTTATAATTAATCGCATTCTATATAGGACCCCCAGAGTGCACGTTGTTACAGCTCCTCACAGACACCTTTATAATTAATCGTATTCTGTATGGGAGCCCACGAGTGAAGTCCACTGGCTCCAGAGTGCACGTTGTTACAGCTCCTCACAGACACCTTTGTAATTAATCGTATTCTATATGGGAGCCCACGAGTGAAGTCCACTGGCTTCAGAGTGCACGTTGTTACAGCTCCTCACAGACACCTTTATAATTAATCGTATTCTATATGGGACGCCAAGAGTGCACATTGTTACAGCTCCTCACAGACACCTTTATAATTGATCGTATTCTATATGGGACCCCCAGAGTGCACGTTGTTCCAGCTCCTCACAGACACCTTTATAATTAATCGTATTGTATATGAGACCCCCAGAGTGCACGTTGTTACAGCTCCTCACAGACACCTTTATAATTAATCGTATTCTATATAGAACCCCCAGAGTGCACGTTGTTACAGCTCCTCACAGACACCTTTATAATTAATCGTATTCTATATAGAACCCCCAGAGTGCACGTTGTTACAGCTCCTCACAGACACCTTTATAATTAATCGTATTCTATATGGGAGCCCACGAGTGAAGTCCACTGGCTTCAGAGTGCACGTTGTTACAGCTCCTCACAGACACCTTTATAATTAATCGTATTCTATATGGGACCCCCAGAGTGCACGTTGTTACAGCTCCTCACAGACACCTTTATAATTAATCGCATTCTATATGGGACCCCCAGAGTGCACGTTGTTACAGCTCCTCACAGACACCTTTATAATTAATCGTATTCTATATGGGACTCCCAGAGTGCACGTTGTTACAGCTCCTCACAAACACCTTTATAATTAATCGTATTCTATATGGGACCCCCAGAGTGCACGTTGTTACAGCTCCTCACAGACACCTTTATAATTAATCGTATTCTATATGGGAGCCCACGAGTGAAGTCCACTGGCTTCAGAGTGCACATTGTTACAGCTCCTCACAGACATCTTTATAATTAATCGTATTCTATCTGGGAGCCCACGAGTGAAGTCCACTGGCTTCAGAGTGCACGTTGTTACAGCTCCTCACAGACACCTTTATAATTGATCGTATTCTATATGGGACCCCCAGAGTGCACGTTGTTACAGCTCCTCACAGACACCTTTATAATTAATCGTATTCTATATGGGACCCCCAGAGTGCACGTTGTTACAGCTCCTCACAGACACCTTTATAATTAATCGTATTCTATATGGGACCCCCAGAGTGCACGTTGTTACAGCTCCTCACAGACACCTTTATAATTAATCGTATTCTATATGGGACCCCCAGAGTGCACGTTGTTACAGCTCCTCACAGACACCTTTATAATTAATCGTATTCTATATGGGACCCCCAGAGTGCACGTTGTTACAGCTCCTCACAGACACCTTTATAATTAATCGTATTCTATATGGGACCCCCAGAGTGCACGTTGTTACAGCTCCTCACAGACACCTTTATAATTAATCGTATTCTATATGGGACCCCCAGAGTGCACGTTGTTACAGCTCCTCACAGACACCTTTATAATTGATCGTATTCTATATGGGACCCCCAGAGTGCACGTTGTTACAGCTCCTCACAGACACCTTTATAATTAATCGTATTCTATATGGGACCCCCAGAGTGCACGTTGTTATAGCTCCTCACAGACACTTTTATAATTAATCGTATTCTATATGGGACCCCCAAAGTGCACGTCGTACAGCTCCTCACAGACACCTTTATAATTAATCGTATTCTATATGGGACCCCCAGAGTGCACGTTGTTACAGCTCCTCACAGACACCTTTATAATTAATCGTATTCTATATGGGACCCCCAGAGTGCACGTTGTTACAGCTCCTCACAGACACCTTTATAATTAATCGTATTCTATATGGGACCCCCAGAGTGCACGTTGTTACAGCTCCTCACAGACACCTTTATAATTAATCGTATTCTATATGGGACCCCCAGAGTGCACGTTGTTACAGCTCCTCACAGACACCTTTATAATTAATCGTATTCTATATGGGACCCCCAGAGTGCACGTTGTTACAGCTCCTCACAGACACCTTTATAATTAATCGTATTCTATATGGGACCCCCAGAGTGCACGTTGTTACAGCTCCTCACAGACACCTTTATAATTAATCGTATTCTATATGGGACCCCCAGAGTGCACGTTGTTACAGCTCCTCACAGACACCTTTATAATTAATCGTATTCTATATGGGACCCCCAGAGTGCACGTCGTACAGCTCCTCACAGACACCTTTATAATTAATCGTATTCTATATGGGACCCCCAGAGTGCACGTTGTTACAACTCCTCACAGACACCTTTATAATTAATCGTATTCTATATGGGACCCCCAGAGTACACGTTGTTACAGCTCCTCACAGACACCTTTATAATTCTGAAGTGATAATTGCTACTACATTTGTCCTTTGTACAGTATTTGGGGTGGTAAGAAAGGGATTGACAAGTAGCTTGCCCAACCATAAGCCTGGCAAAATGTAGAACTAACTACTCGACAGTCAATCTCGAAACACATTGAATGCAACCTGTGTTTCCTTATTCTCTGTGGTTGCATCTGTTGTTGAATGGACAGAACCTCTACTTGCTGTGGTTCAACGTGGAGTGTGGTGTCAGTAACGGGTGCCGTGCACAAAGTATCCCGCGAATCGACACTCAAAACGTTTTGTTTCGTCCGGAAATACTTTGCTATGGAATATCACAGTTTAATGAATCATGGTAACTGAGCGCCCAGGAACCACCGGCGGAGGATGCTAAACCATCAACCTTATATCATCTTTACAAGGAGGTTACCTCTTAACAAAGGAGAAACGACATGACTTATGCAGTAGCCTATGACTAAATTATAATAATTTCACCCGATGAGCAGCTAGCAGGCATAGTAATTTAAATTCGTAGTAGATTGAGTATAGCACTATACGTGTATGAGTGGGCCAATACTACTGTACGTGCATGAGCGGGTGGGTCATCACCACTGTAAGTTTATGGATGAGAGGGTGATATATGTTTATTTGTTATAACATTCTACATGTAAACAATAAATATAAAATTGTTTTGACAGGTAAATTCATAATGGATAATTCAACATTCGAAAAATTTTCCAACATATATATTTCCTGCACCCCCGAACATAACAGTAGCATATAGGTCCCTGTTATGTTCGAGAGCTCTGAAATTTCGCTGAATAGCATACAGGTGTTTTGCATATAGGTGTTGTGGGTGGTTTAATATTACTGTGCGTGTATGAGTAGGTCAATACTAGTGTACGTGCATGAGCGGGTGGGTGGGTTAATACCACTGTAATGTATGAGTAGGTGGGTCAATGCCCCTTTACTGTATGGGTGGATGGGTGGGTCAATACCACTGTAATGTATGGTAGGTGGGTCAATACCACTGTTCATTATATATGGGTGGGTGGGTCAATACCACTGTACTGTATGGGTAAATGAGTCAATACCACTTTACGTGTATTAGTGGGTGGGTGGATTAATACTACTGTGCGTGTATGAGTGGGTCAATACTAGTGTACGTGCATGCACGGATGGGTGGGTTAATACTACTGTAATGTATGGGTAGGTGGGTCAATACCACTGTAATGTATGGGTAAGTTGGTAAATACCACTGTTCTTTATAGATGGGTGGGTGGGCCAAAACCACTGTACTGTATGGATAGGTGAGTCAATACCAATTAACGTGTATGAGTGGGTGGGTGGTTTAATACTATTGAGCGTGTATGAGTAGGTCAATACTAGTGTACGTGCATGAGCGGGTGGGTGGGTTAATACCACTGTAATGTATGAGTAGGTGGGTCAATGCCCCTTTACTGTATGGGTAGATGGGTGGATCAATACCACATTACGTGTATGGGTGGGAATACAGTTTGAATTTTTCCTAATAGAAATACTAAAACAGTACAGCTTTAAAGTAGTCTCATAATAACTGATAACTAATAACTGATTGATAATTTATCTACGATCTGTATCAACAATGATAAAGACCGAGATCAATTACTGTAATTTATGGTTATATAACTGAAGAACAACACAATCAAAATGTTTATCAATCACATGACAATTGTAGTTAACTCAATCTTGGAACGTAGCTATGAATCATTGCAAACGTCAGGCTGACATATTCAAACATGCACCACTATCCATCATAACTTGCCAACGCCTAGTACAACACATCTATACCTCAAGGTGGCGGTTTATAAACGTACCAATAATTAATACAGTATAAGTAATGCTTTACTTTAAAATTAATATATATTTCTTAATTTTAAAATAAATGGATTATGTAAAGATTTACATAATACCCTGCCACACTGGCCAAGACAGTATGTCATGATTACAAACAAAATATAACTCATACAATTGTTTGACTAATTATACATGATAAGATAATAGGTAGCTTAACTGTATAAAAAAGGGAATCTCAAAATGTAATAGACAATTTGAGATTTAAATTATTATAACATTTGAAATTAAAATGGTAGTTATAAACCTCTTAACAAGTTAACAACTCAATCAGACACAGCTTTTGTAGACTGAATCTACTGTTCAATTGAAAAAAAAAAAAGAAAAAAAAAACACTATTTAGATTTAAAATGTTTTCAACTTGTCTCGTCAAGAAACATATTTTTTGACTTAAGGTACACCTGGACTTGGAGGATGTTAATTTATAAAGATATTTCCTTCATAGTTATATTACTATTGTTATATAAACAGTGCTTTCTGAGTTAAGTCGAACTCAGATAGTAACAATGACTACACTCATATCTCTACGATCGGCGTCTTAGAAATTAATAATAAGAATGAGGAAAATAATTGTTAACACGATCAGAAGTGCAAAGATTACGAATATCGGAATACCAGCATTGAAGCCTGAGTGAATATGTGTAACAATCTGTTTGGTGAAATATTGGAATGCATTTAGCCAAGAAGAGAAACAAAACATTGCATTTTAAAAGTAAAGTATAATAATAGGCCTATAGCCTTGGTAGTGGTAAATATATTTCTGTTCTTGTCTTTATAACTATATTATTGAAATCTATTACCTTCCAATAATACATGAGTAGAGTAGAACACATATAGTACACGAGAGGATGTAGCAAGTATATCATGCAGCGCGAAAAACAGTAGCGTGAGAAGACACAGCTCAACAGTTTAAGTGACAATTACTGCACGTATTAGTGACACTAACTGTCGTTCACTTTTACTATACTGTTCACTGCCGGTGGCTACAACTAATGAGCAATACTACACTCACTACATTGATTGAGTTTGAATTCAGCTTCATTGTATACAATGTCACAGATGTCATCATCATCATCAGTACATTTGCAAATAATTATGTAATTTCATCACAGAAGAGGTGGTTCATTCATTGCCAGAGAGGAAGCCTACTGTAATATTAATAAACGTTTGAATCCTACATGGTTTAAATTAATATAAACAATTCGAGCTAAAAACGTCGCTACAATAACACTTTTTCATGATTAGGGGCTACATACGTTTTCAGCATCACCTCAACGAGACACGACACAAAAAAGACGCTCAATTACAAGTTCAATAAAAGAACATTAATACACAATATTAAGGATACATATACTTTGGAAATATTGTTAGTAAGAAAATATAAAATATATTAACATTTCAGAAATACAATATTATAACATATTAATTGCAATCAATCTACTGTATTTACTTTTGATACATATTTATTAATGATACAAACAGAAGAGGCTGTATCAGTACAAAAGACTCAAGTAATACATTGTTACATCCAATCTGACAAATTAACCAAATCCCCGTAATGAGGCAGTAATAAAATGCAGATCAGTCGCCAGCCAGAGTCGCCCTGACTACCACTTTGGCCTTGCAAGTTGCCATTTTTAACGATCAAACACATTTTTAGTCCATTGAAAAAAAAACCTCATTAGTGGTTATTAAAATTTCCAAACTCACATGACAAGAAACATCAAATTTATGTTACGTTCATTTATGATTTAAATTATATTCTTTAAAAAATCATATATTTTTAATATGTACCGTCACTAAAATTCAATTATATTTATTTAAGAATACAGTAGTTTTAAACAAATTATACAATGCGATACGTCTTTTCTGCAAGCGTTCAACTATAAAATGTAATCTACTCACTCGCCTGGAAGCGCCGTTATGCATTATAATTTGTACTACCAAAGGTTAAGTGTCTTGAACTGGAAAAAATCAACGATTACATTTTCCATTACTATATTGCTTTCTAAGAAAAGAAGCTGAGGAGTAGAGGAATGAAAGAGCCATGATTTAATGCATCAAGTATGAATGGAAACACGTTTTTATGTTAAAAACATTAAATGACATATTTCCTGAGCAGCCAGAATGGGTGACATATTTCCTGAGCAGCTGGAATGGAAGACATCTTCCCTGAGCAGCCGGAATGGATGACATATTCCCTGAGCAGCCGGAATTGATGACATATTCCCTGAGCAGCCAGAATGGATGACATATTTCCTGAGCAGCCGGAATGGATGACATATTCCCTGAGCAGCCGGAATTGATGACATATTTCCTGAGCAGCCAGAATGGATGACATATTTCCTGAGCAGCCAGAATGGATGACATATTTCCTGAGCAGCCAGAATGGATGACATATTTCCTGAGCAGCCAGAATGGGTGACATATTTCCTGAGCAGCCGGAATGGAAGACATCTTCCCTGAGCAGCCGGAATGGATGACATATTCCCTGAGCAGCCGGAATTGATGACATATTCCCTGAGCAGCCAGAATGGATGACATATTTCCTGAGCAGCCGGAATGGATGACATATTCCCTGAGCAACCGGAATTGATGACATATTTCCTGAGCAGCCAGAATGGATGACATATTTCCTGAGCAGCCAGAATGGATGACATATTTCCTGAGCAGCCAGAATGGATGACATATTTCCTGAGCAGTCGGAATGGAAGACATCTTCCCTGAGCAGCCGGAATGGATGACATATTCCCTGAGCAGCCGGAATTGATGACATATTCCCTGAGCAGCCAGAATGGATGACATATTTCCTGAGCAGCCGGAATGGATGACATCTTCCCTGAGCTGTCGGAATGGAGGATATTCCCGTAATTTCTAAAATATGCTGGTACAAAAGTACTAAATTGGTTTCTAACAGTCCTTAATACCATATTTTCAAGTGGTGCTATCTATACCCAAAGCTTTTACAAAATCTAAAATAATAGTTGTTTTGAAGCCAGGTAAAGAACCAAAACGAACCAAAATCTACAGCTCGTTTACGTGTCTGCTAAAATTTGCTGGAGAAGTCGATTTACAACACAATATCACATATTCTCATTGACAGCATCCCTGTTGAACGAGGTTGTTACAGACCTGGACGACACTGCTGCGACCAGGTACTTTTGTTGACATCTTTAATTGAGAATGGGTTTAAAAAGACAAAGAACATATCAGCAGCATTTGCAGATATCTCAGCAGCCTATGACACATCCTACAGAAAGCGTAAGGTACAACTTAATCTTACAACTTAATCTTGTATCGTCGATTGTTGCGATTTCCCTCTCAGCAACAGGTTTATGAAGGTGTTCCTGGGTCGCAGAGGAAGTTCTTTAAATTATCTGAACGATGGACTGCCACAAGGATATGTTCTTGCTCCTCTTTTTTTCATTGTATACACTGCCGATATTCCCGCCACATAGTCCAGAAAAATCATACATGCAGACGATGATACTGCTCTAGCAATTTAACATGAGGACATATCAAACACAGAAAGAACACATACAAGTGATCTAGCCACCCTTAATAATTATTTTTGAGCCTGGAATCTAATGCTCAGCGCAGCAAAGACACAAAATACCGGATTTCACCTGAGTAATAGAATAGCTAATCAACAATTGAACATAATTTTCGATGGTGTCAGGCTGAAATAATATGAGAATCCAAAGTACTTTGCTCGATCTATCTGTTTATTGTAGCAGCTTGAGTGAGAATCAAAACTAACATTGTGCAGCTACTTGCTGAATTATAGTAGGGAGCCAACGCACAAGTTTTGCGTACTACAGCATTGTTTCTAGTTTACGCGTTTGCTGAATAATGTGCTCCCGTGAGGCTTATCAGTACACATGTACGAAAAGTTGATGTTGATATACAACTAAATAGAGCGATGAGGACTATCAGCGGTTCCCTCAATGCAACCACTCTATCATTGCTTACAGTTCTGAACAGCATAGCTCCTCAGGATATAAGACGCAAAGTGAAACTCCTCAGAGAAGTCAAAAAGATCATTTGTACTCCAACGTGCAGATAGATTAACACCTAGAAAACCACCCCTTCAACTAGTTTCCCAGCTAATCTAAAATTAATTTTTATTAACAACCAACTGGGCGTTAACTTGGGACGCATTTGACGGTGACGTTTCTGGTATTATCCTAGGACAGTAATTAATGGAATTAACCTTTCATTGAGTCGCTTTCGCACGGATATATATTTTAAATTTTGATCTAGTTTGATAAATGGTTTTGAAAGCCAAATCGTATTAGGCGTTAGGTCCAACAGGTATTTCTTAATCATTATTAAAAAATGCTATTTCAATATTAAAATAATCTAGATGGAATGATGCTGAGATGACTACCAATTTTAAAAACGGAGCAAATGTGTTTATGGAGACATGAGATCATCCGTTACGCAATGTACTGTGAGTCAGCTAGCAATAACATTTTCCTTGATCAGTTATTTATTACTTCATTATATATGCATGCATTAATACAACTTGCTATTAGAACCTTTAAAACTTTGAACATTATACTGTTCATATTCAAATATATTTTATTTGCTAGCGATTTCTTTTACAGTTGCAACCATCTATTTTTCTATCTAGCTATTCGAGTTAATTTACTCAAACTTTGTTAACAATAGTAATCATATTACTTTTCTATTAGGGAGTAATTATTTTGTTAATATTTAACTAAGATAAATGATTGATTTTATTGTTTATATGAATGAATATCATTACCCTTTTTAACCAGGATTAAATTTGTATAAACGGATCAAATACAATACCCGCTAGCGAAAAGCAAAAATTAGAATTATAACAATACAATAAATATCAGGATACATATAATGCTATACAACATAAGAAAAATATATATTTATGATCATAACAATAAATAATTGGACACAATAAATACAGAACAAATAAAAACTCCTCGCGAAAAAACTGAAACAGGAGGGCTAGAAAATGTAAATGGAATAACATTTAAAAATGTGATTATAAAACGTGCGAGAACATTTTGAGATAGTTAACAATAGTTTGTTGATCTAGTAGTGGGTATCTCATTTAAATATGTGATTATTAAACATGCGAGAACATTTTGAGGTAGTTAACAATAGTTTGTTGATCTAGTAGTGGGTATCTCATTTAAATATGTGATTATTAAACGTGCGAGAACATTTTGAGATAGTTAACAATAGTTTGTTGATCTAGTAGTGGGTATCTCATTTAAATATGTGATTATTAAACGTTCGAGAACATTTTGAGATAGTTAACAATAGTTTGTTGATCTAGTGGTAGGTATCTCATTTAAATATGTGATTATTAAACGTGTGAGAACATTTTGAGATAGTTAACAATAGTTTGTTGATCCAGTAGTAGGTATCTCATTTAAATATGTGATTATTAAACGTTCGAGAACATTTTGAGGTAGTTAACAATAGTTTGTTGATCTAGTAGTAGGTATCTCATTTAAATATGTGATTATTAAACGTGCGAGAACATTTTGAGATAGTTAACAATAGTTTGTTGATCTAGTAGTAGGTATCTCATTTAAATATGTGATTATTAAACGTGCGAGAACATTTTGAGATAGTTAACAATAGTTTGTTGATCTGGCAGTAGGTATCTCATTTAAATATGTGATTATTAAACGTGCGAGAACATTTTGAGGTAGTTAACAATAGTTTGTTGATCTAGTAGTAGGTATCTCATTTAAATATGTGATTATTAAACGTGCGAGAACATTTTGAGGTAGTTAACAATAGTTTGTTGATCTAGTAGTAGGTATCTCATTTAAATATGTGATTATTAAACGTGCGAGAACATTTTGAGATAGTTAACAATAGTTTGTTGATCTAGTAGTAGGTATCTCATTTAAATATGTGATTATTAAACGTGCGAGAACATTTTGAGATAGTTAACAATAGTTTGTTGATCTAGTAGTAGGTATCTCATTTAAATATGTGATTATTAAACGTGCGAGAACATTTTGAGATAGTTAACAATAGTTTGTTGATCTAGTAGTAGGTATCTCATTTAAATATGTGATTATTAAACGTGCGAGAACATTTTGAGATAGTTAACAATAGTTTGTTGATCTAGTAGTAGGTATCTCATTTAAATATGTGATTATTAAACGTGCGAGAACATTTTGAGATAGTTAACAATAGTTTGTTGATCTAGTAGTAGGTATCTCATTTAAATATGTGATTATTAAACGTGCGAGAACATTTTGAGATAGTTAACAATAGTTTGTTGATCTAGTAGTAGGTATCTCATTTAAATATGTGATTATTAAACGTGCGAGAACATTTTGAGATAGTTAACAATAGTTTGTTGATCTAGTAGTAGGTATCTCATTTAAATATGTGATTATTAAACGTGCGAGAACATTTTGAGATAGTTAACAATAGTTTGTTGATCTAGTAGTAGGTATCTCATTTAAATATGTGATTATTAAACGTGCGAGAACATTTTGAGATAGTTAACAATAGTTTGTTGATCTAGTAGTAGGTATCTCATTTAAATATGTGATTATTAAACGTGCGAGAACATTTTGAGATAGTTAACAATAGTTTGTTGATCTAGTAGTAGGTATCTCATTTAAATATGTGATTATTAAACGTGCGAGAACATTTTGAGATAGTTAACAATAGTTTGTTGATCTAGTAGTAGGTATCTCATTTAAATATGTGATTATTAAACGTGCGAGAACATTTTGAGATAGTTAACAATAGTTTGTTGATCTAGTAGTAGGTATCTCATTTAAATATGTGATTATTAAACGTGCGAGAACAAATTGAGATAGTTAACAATAGTTTGTTGATCTAGTAGTAGGTATCTCATTTAAATATGTGATTATTAAACGTGCGAGAACATTTTGAGATAGTTAACAATAGTTTGTTGATCTAGTAGTAGGTATCTCATTTAAATATGTGATTATTAAACGTGCAAGAACAAATTGAGATAGTTAACAATAGTTTGTTGATCTGGTAGTAGGTATCTCATTTAAATATGTGATTATTAAACGTGCGAGAACATTTTGAGGTAGTTAACAATAGTTTGTTGATCTAGTAGTAGGTATCTCATTTAAATATGTGATTATTAAACGTGCAAGAACAAATTGAGATAGTTAACAATAGTTTGTTGATCTAGTAGTAGGTATCTCATTTAAATATGTGATTATTAAACGTGCAAGAACAAATTGAGATAGTTAACAATAGTTTGTTGATCTGGTAGTAGGTATCTCATTTAAATATGTGATTATTAAACGTGCAAGAACAAATTGAGATAGTTAACAATAGTTTGTTGATCTAGTAGTAGGTATCTCATTTAAATATGTGATTATTAAACGTGCAAGAACAAATTGAGATAGTTAACAATAGTTTGTTGATCTGGTAGTAGGTATCTCATTTAAATATGTGATTATTAAACGTGCAAGAACAAATTGAGATAGTTAACAATAGTTTGTTGATCCAGTAGTAGGTATCTCATTTAAATATGTGATTATTAAACGTGCAAGAACAAATTGAGATAGTTAACAATAGTTTGTTGATCCAGTAGTAGGTATCTCATTTAAATATGTGATTATTAAACGTGCAAGAACAAATTGAGATAGTTAACAATAGTTTGTTGATCTGGTAGTAGGTATCTCATTTAAATATGTGATTATTAAACGTGCGAGAACAAATTGAGATAGTTAACAATAGTTTGTTGATCTAGCAGTGGGTATGTTATTTAAAATATTTTCGTGAATAAGTTCAGATTCTAAGTTGACTTTACTACTAAAACTAATAATTATAAAAAAAACTGAGCTCTCAAAATAATTACCGATCCATGGTTGAGGGTCAATTATCGGTATCGATGTATCGGTGGTCGATATACTAATAGGAAGATCTATTCTTAACAGTCATCTTGCATGCTTAAAAACAAACCCTATCACACCTCGCTGCGCACTTCTTTTATAAGAACATTGAATCCCTAACTCTCAAGGTCATCGTGTGAATAGTATGTGAATAATATGATTTAAACAAAAATTCTAAATTTTTGTATAGGTTTCACAAGAATGTTCTATAGTGAATGTCTTACAACTACTTTAGTTCTTATTAAAATGACATAGTTGTTAAAATACAGCTCCTTTTAATCACCAGTTGACTAGGAAAAATAGTCCTTTTTATACCAGTTAGACAATAGTAAGAATAATAACATATATGTGATGCAAACCACTACGATGCGAAACCATCATATAATGTTAAGGATGTGAACATTTTGCATTTTTACAACTAAAACAGAAAATAGCAATCAACCTTAACAATCTGTGCTTCAACATTTACCATACATATAAGATTACGTTCTGAACCAAATTACTATCACAAACAATTTACATATAAAAAGATATGGGCATAAAACACAAATACAAAAAGCACGAAATACCTGTCAATTTTATAATCTTTTCTTTCACCAGACAATATAAACAAAGAAAGGCATGTTACTGGTTTAGTCAGCAGTAATCGAAGCAACAAAATGTCTTTGATCAGCTTTCAACGACAACATTAAAACAATAAACTGGCTCCAGTTTTACTGTCAGCTCTTTACTTTGTTGCCTTTCCTGTTCAATATACTAATTGGATTACTTTACTTTTAGAGATCGTAACATTGAATAGATCGGATCCGTGTTTATAACACATATTAGCTTTCTCTCTTGGCAAATTAAATCCTGACTTTAAAAATGTATACTGAAGAATACATAGATTGATAACATTTTCTGTAATTAAAGTAAAACAGATCCAAAATAAGCGGATGAAATTGCTTAGGGTTGCTATAGCATTCCTACTGTCTGCATGATACATATATGGGATGTTTCCGAGGCCACGGTACATCACGTTAGGACTTCTAGCACAGACAAAGAAATAGACAACCATACACATGTTGCATGTGGCCTAACCTTAGCATATAAAAACCTGTTTTATTTATATTATATTTGAGTGGATTCCCAACATTTCCCAACCATACATTCACAGCATGTGGCCTATCTCCTATTTTTTTTCTTTTTTTCTTTTTTTTTTTCATGCGGCCCCCATAATTGGGCCCTTGGTCTGTTGGGGTCGCAGTTGTTTTTCGCAGGTTTCAGTATTTATGTTTTCTTTTGTTTGTTTTGGTTTTTGAATATATCTGTTTGATTATAAATTAATCTTATGTTTAATAATTTAGCTTATATCTGGTTGTATTTAAACTGTATTTATATTATTGTATTATAACCAAGAATGTATTATATAATTTGTAGTGCTTTATTTAGGCGCTTAAGTTATAATTGTGTTTCTTTAGTTATTTAAGTTTTTTTTTTTTTTTTTTTCATCAAATGTGCCTTTTTATTGTGATTAATAATTTTGCCTGTGAAACTAATCTGTACCTGTGAAAACAATAAATACATTTATTATTATTATTATCTCTAGCAAATAGCATGTCACAACCTTCCCACTGTCATGTATGGACTGAACGTGTATGGACTATTTCTAGCAGTGCACACACAAGTTCTCTATTGCCGTATGTTACAAATATAAGAGCACTTGTTGACAGAAATGTGTCCTTACACTGTTGTAGCCAATAATCTTGTTCCGATAAATTTGTTGTGATAGACTAAGGGAACAAGAGGATAAATCTTTGTATAGCAATTACGGTTCAAATAGTATTAACTTGTACATAATAAATACTTAAAGTAATATTATAATAAAGCAAGTTTCGTATAATTGGATTGAAATGGAAATAGATCTTATCAGTATTTGTTATTAAATGAATGCAGACTCGGTTTACCCACAGATATCTGCATCGATTGATAATTAAATCCCGATGCGCTTTGACAACATACTTCATAAATGTGCTGTCGATATATCGAATGCAGAACTGTCCAATTTAATAAACGGTTCTAGTGAAACAAATAGACTCGATGGACACGACTCGTTTCAATTACTTGACTCCAACTCCAAAAACTGATCAAATTGCCCAAAGGTTAGGAACATATGGGATATTATTGTTTATAAATCACAGATACATACTTAGTTTTATTAAATTTATTTCTCTCAAAAGTAGTTTTCTTAAATGTGTTAAAAAAATATAACCACTTTTCTAAATTGTTTCTCTTTAAAAATAACAGCGTAAACAATTTGTAACTGTATTAATGACTCGTACGAATTAATGACTTTTCTTATTTAATCCATGTTTTAAAGTAACGAGAATTTTTATTTATCTATTCCAATCTATAAGTAAAGTAATGAAACTTGCCTACGCATTCTTCAACTGATATATTTTACGTATATTGACGTTTCGTACTCCTGAACCTGGCCTTAACGCTCACCGTCTCCGTGCCTCACTAACATTATTATTGTAAAACATGTTCTGTCTAATTTAAAGTTGACTGCATTTTATTCATACTATAATGTTTATGATAAATTAATGACAATTACTATCCAATATTGTAGCCACTAAAATATTACATTCGACTACCACTTCAGATGTACTCCTTTTTACTACTCCATTACCGAAATACCTTCTGAACAACATTTCCTAATGTTGGATCGATTTTGAGTGTACTTATAACTGAACTACTTTGGGCGCAATACAATAATATTAGTATAAGAGAATTTATGTGATGTTAAACTAGACTTCCAATATACATAAACTAAAGTTAAAAGTGAAAACAATTACATAATGAATAATGAAAAATAATAACTTGGCAATAAAGGTGATGATAAACGTGGCGAACACACATGATAGTGTAATGTTTATCATACCGTGGCATGTGTAAATAAATAATAACTTGGCAATAAAGGTGATGATAAACGTGGCGAACACACATGATAGTGTAATGTTTATCATAGCGTGGCATGTGTAAATAAATAATAACTTGGCAATAAAGGTGATGATAAACGTGGCGAACACACATGATAGTGTAATGTTTATCATAGCGTGGCATGTGTAAATAAATAATAACTTGGCAATAAAGGTGATGATAAACGTGGCGAACACACATGATAGTGTAATGTTTATCATACCGTGGCATGTGTAAATAAATAATAACTTGGCAATAAAGGTGATGATAAACGTGGCGAACACACATGATAGTGTAATGTTTATCATAGCGTGGCATGTGTAAATAAATAATAACTTGGCAATAAAGGTGATGATAAACGTGGCGAACACACATGATAGTGTAATGTTTATCATAGCGTGCCATGTGTAAATAAATAATAACTTGGCAAATAAAGGTGATGATAAACGTGGCGAACACACATGATAGTGTAATGTTTATCATACCGTGGCATGTGTAAATAAATAATAACTTGGCAATAAAGGTGATGATAAACGTGGCGAACACACATGATAGTGTAATGTTTATCATAGCGTGGCATGTGTAAATAAATAATAACTTGGCAATAAAGGTGATGATAAACGTGGCGAACACACATGATAGTGTAATGTTTATCATAGCGTGGCATGTGTAAATAAATAATAACTTGGCAATAAAGGTGATGATAAACGTGGCGAACACACATGATAGTGTAATGTTTATCATAGCGTGGCATGTGTAAATAAATAATAACTTGGCAATAAAGGTGATGATAAACGTGGCGAACACACATGATAGTGTAATGTTTATCATACCGTGGCATGTGTAAATAAATAATAACTTGGCAATAAAGGTGATGATAAACGTGGCGAACACACATGATAGTGTAATGTTTATCATAGCGTGGCATGTGTAAATAAATAATAACTTGGCAATAAAGGTGATGATAAACGTGGCGAACACACATGATAGTGTAATGTTTATCATAGCGTGGCATGTGTAAATAAATAATAACTTGGCAATAAAGGTGATGATAAACGTGGCGAACACACATGATAGTGTAATGTTTATCATACCGTGGCATGTGTAAATAAATAATAACTTGGCAAATAAAGGTGATGATAAACGTGGCGAACACACATGATAGTGTAATGTTTATCATAGCGTGGCATGTGTAAATAAATAATAACTTGGCAATAAAGGTGATGATAAACGTGGCGAACACACATGATAGTGTAATGTTTATCATAGCGTGGCATGTGTAAATAAATAATAACTTGGCAAATAAAGGTGATGATAAACGTGGCGAACACACATGATAGTGTAATGTTTATCATAGCGTGCCATGTGTAAATAAATAATAACTTGGCAAATAAAGGTGATGATAAACGTGGCGAACACACATGATAGTGTAATGTTTATCATACCGTGGCATGTGTAAATAAATAATAACTTGGCAATAAAGGTGATGATAAACGTGGCGAACACACATGATAGTGTAATGTTTATCATAGCGTGGCATGTGTAAATAAATAATAACTTGGCAATAAAGGTGATGATAAACGTGGCGAACACACATGATAGTGTAATGTTTATCATAGCGTGCCATGTGTAAATAAATAATAACTTGGCAAATAAAGGTGATGATAAACGTGGCGAACACACATGATAGTGTAATGTTTATCATACCGTGGCATGTGTAAATAAATAATAACTTGGCAATAAAGGTGATGATAAACGTGGCGAACACACATGATAGTGTAATGTTTATCATAGCGTGGCATGTGTAAATAAATAATAACTTGGCAATAAAGGTGATGATAAACGTGGCGAACACACATGATAGTGTAATGTTTATCATAGCGTGGCATGTGTAAATAAATAATAACTTGGCAATAAAGGTGATGATAAACGTGGCGAACACACATGATAGTGTAATGTTTATCATAGCGTGGCATGTGTAAATAAATAATAACTTGGCAATAAAGGTGATGATAAACGTGGCGAACACACATGATAGTGTAATGTTTATCATACCGTGGCATGTGTAAATAAATAATAACTTGGCAATAAAGGTGATGATAAACGTGGCGAACACACATGATAGTGTAATGTTTATCATAGCGTGGCATGTGTAAATAAATAATAACTTGGCAATAAAGGTGATGATAAACGTGGCGAACACACATGATAGTGTAATGTTTATCATAGCGTGGCATGTGTAAATAAATAATAACTTGGCAATAAAGGTGATGATAAACGTGGCGAACACACATGATAGTGTAATGTTTATCATACCGTGGCATGTGTAAATAAATAATAACTTGGCAATAAAGGTGATGATAAACGTGGCGAACACACATGATAGTGTAATGTTTATCATACCGTGGCATGTGTAAATAAATAATAACTTGGCAATAAAGGTGATGATAAACGTGGCGAACACACATGATAGTGTAATGTTTATCATAGCGTGGCATGTGTAAATAAATAATAACTTGGCAATAAAGGTGATGATAAACGTGGCGAACACACATGATAGTGTAATGTTTATCATACCGTGGCATGTGTAAATAAATAATAACTTGGCAATAAAGGTGATGTTAAACGTGGCGAACACACATGATAGTGTAATGTTTATCATAGCGTGGCATGTGTAAATAAATAATAACTTGGCAATAAAGGTGATGATAAACGTGGCGAACACACATGATAGTGTAATGTTTATTATACCGTGGCATGTGTAAATAAATAATAAGTTGGCAATAAAGGTGATGTTAAACGTGGCGAACACACATGATAGTGTAATGTTTATCATAGCGTGGCATGTGTAAATAAATCATGTTTGAGGCGTCGCTATCGACCATTGTAAACAACGGCTGGCTGACGTGAATAAACATACTACTCTACTATCCATCACTTCTCACACCCATAACTCTCCACATCCACGGGAGAAACGCACTCCCTGAACTGAAATACATAAAGGGTCGGACTAAAGACTGAAATATGTTTAATAATTTTAAAACTATTGAAAAAAATGTAATGAAACTTTGTAGCTATGTACTGTACTTATCCCTATACCAAACATTCATACATATTTTACTCGTTTTTCGCGTAGCCAGTAAATGTCCCTCGAAGGAATTCTTGAAAATATTATTAAATGTAGGCCTAAGTTTATCCCAAGTTATGCCTCATTTTAAAGGTCTTTGTTTTTACAATACAATAGTGCAAATCTGAGGTCAAAATGATGGGCCATTCAGAAAATACAGCCTCAAAAAAAGTTTAACTAAGAGTCATATAACTAATACTTCTTAGTTACATCACTATTTATTTATGAATTTATCCCTGTTGCTTAGTATATTGATTGTTTACAATCGTAATGAGACTGCATTATAAAAATAACTATGTTATTTAACAAAAATAAGAACACACTTAGAACAGTAAGTATACCCTAAAAGTATTTTGCCCAATCTCATATTAAAACAATACATAATTATCAGAAGCGTTATCGCCATAGAAACATAAACCTGATAAGTATGAATTTTTGAACAGAACATATATATGTGTTCTGTATAATATAGTCTATAAATGATTTTTTTTTTTGTTTGTAATAAAACTTTGTAAATGCTGAGATGTACTGTCGGTGCAGAAACTATGTGTACCCGATTTTGAAGGTTGTTTATTAAAAAACTAAGATGCCTATGCAAAATCCAATCACACCATTGTTTTCCTAGTTTAACTATCCGTTATGAAAAACGCATTTTTTAATAATTATAATTTTAAATAATTGTTATCCCAGTAGGAAGAAAATAAAGTAACTAGTTTTCAGTGTGTATCAACTTTATAATGATATTACTAAAAAATCCGCTAATGCATGGCCTTTCTTTTTCGTGATTGACAGGAATATTTTGAATAAGTTATATAAATTCCAAAATTTTAACTTTTCTAGATAAACGGTTCTTATCAATTTTCTGGAACAATGTTTTCTTGGCTTCTAAGGATTTTTAATTATTTGGTAACGTTGTAGTCCTTATGAAATGTATAGTTGTTTCAGGAAATTGATAAGAACTTTTTTCTTGAAAAGTTAAAATTCTGAAACATATAAAACTTATAGAAAACATTCCTGTCAACCATGTATTAAAATATAAATGCGATATATTTATGGGTTTTTGAGAAATAAAAGAGTAAAGTTGATGAACAGTGAAAACTAGTTAAAATTCCATTAAATATGTTGTTCCAATAAGAATAACAATTATTAAAACGTATAATAAAACTAAGAAAACAATGGTGTGATTGGATTTTTAAATGGTTTCTTTGTTTCTGCGTAAACAACCTTCAAACTCGGGTAACATATTATCTATAGTTTTATAACACCCTATATAAAAGGGTTTCTTCTGTTTTTAAATATACCATTAATATAATACTAAACTACACAACATTTAGAGCGTTTCCATGTAATTAGAAATCACTTGGAGTCCAAGATCAAGTAGTCAACTTTTAACATTTTAAATGGGAACGTGATCATTTGATACGTCATTTCAAGATGAAAACGACTGCGCAATCAGGATTAAAAAAAGATGTGTCGATCCATTTTTAATTATTTTATTTTAATGGTGCTAACCAATGTATTTTCATGAAAACATCTATTTATAAATACCCTAAAAACACAAAAAAACTGGTTTTACTTTAGCATAATAAAGCACTTTTAACTACGAAAATACATAGGCGATAAACAATTAAATAAAATAACAACATAATTGATAACTATAGGACGACACGCCTTTTTAACATTCTGATTACGCTAGCGTTTTTGTCTTGAAATTGCGGTGTTAAAAACATATCACATGATCACTTTCCCAATTATAATTATGAAGTCGACTCTTACATTTCACACTTTATGACATCGTTACTTCAAATTAACTAAGATCCACTTAACTAGTTTTTTCCTACAAACATCGATTGCACAATTGTATTACGGTACGATCAACCTGTCTTGAACGTTGAATATATAAGCAGGTTTAGACATCACGGTCGTCATGAATGTTCGGACAAATCAACGTCACACCGCTGACAATTACTATAGAGTAACTTTGAATAGAGACAAAACTAACAAAAATGTAAAAAAATTAAGAATAAAACTGAACATTATTGATGCTATTGTCTTAGTCTAAAAATCACAAACAATTACACAATACAATATCAATAAACGAAACTAATATGTGTATTATGAATAAAGGTTTTATAGACCTACATTTTGTTAGTAGATGTTGACAATCAGCTAGGAAGAGTGTGTCTAATCTTGTTTACATATATCTGTGTTAGTGAGCCTTTCATTATCCAACTTCCATGTTTAATTTAATGTAAATCTACGGAGATTCACGTTTGAACATGCAAATGAGGTACTTTCCTTAACACCAAAGATTTAAGGCTAAGTTCAAACAGAAAGACATTTGAAACTACTCAAGATCAAGCCCTTACACCTTTTTCCCCCAAAACAAAAGGAACATTTCTTTATAAACACGCCAAAAAGAAGTAATACTTCCAAGCAAAGGCTGAAGCAATAATTATTTACGGTATATTAATGTCATTAATGGTAATTCACCTATAAAATATCAGTGGAGTAATAATAATAGGGGCACAAAAAACACCAATCGGTCCATTTATATATAATAGATATAAATGGGCATTTGAGGTATTTCTTATTAGCTTATTATTGCATTTAGTATACTCTCTCTTAGTACATTAGGTTTTTGTAGAAAAATACAAAACAGTGGAACGTCACCCATTACAAATTTATATTATAATTCAAATAAATTTAAATAAAAAGGTACATTTATTAAGTTAATCGACATTACAAATAAAGATTACACCAAACAAAATTCTATTATTCGCTATCTAACTGTTTATATAAAATCACACTATAATCAATAAAATGTCAGCACTAGTGGCGCAGTCCTGTAACCCAGCTGCTTGGGGACAAAGTGTTGTGCTACTGTAGGCGATAAGTTCTATACACGATCCTCTTAATACCGACACGGCGAACGTTCAATAGTTGCCATCGACTTGAACACTTCTAGAGAAGTTTGGGGTATCCATGTTGGATGGTAGTCAAGGTTTTTAGATGTTGTGTAGGGAAGAGATCTGAGTGTCAGACTTGTCAGTCAATTAGCTTATAATCAGACCAAAACTACGTGGTTCGGATTTCTCGTAAATCTGTAGATCCCTTAGTTGTACTTGCTATAGGGATATTAATAAACTTTCAAGGGAAAATTCGACGTTACTTAGTAACAATGACTACACTCGTTCATATGCGACGCTCGGTGTCTTACGGATGAATAATGGTGGAATTGACAATAAAACGCCATATACAGTGTATAAATAATAAATTATTATATTTAACAGAGGCAATTTTATGCTGTCATTGGATCATTTTCAACTATTCAGTTCATAATAGGCTTTTACCATGAAATATATTATATATCCCTATATTTAATTTGTGTAAAATTAACGAACCGTAACATTTAAACATTTTTTTTTAAACCACTCGCCAGTTCACATGGGACCAACAGGCATGTGCGTGAACTTTATTCAACTAGTTAAGTATCGACCGTTGGCTGAGTGGGGATTCGAACCTTGGACTTAGCCCTCCGCAGTCCGAACCTTAGCCATTGGGCCACCTTAGGTAGAGTCATTTAATGTTAAGCTGTTATTTAATTGTTTATATTATACAGTATATACAGTACTGTTTTTTATACATAGAGACAGAGCTTCAAAAACCATTCATTAAAATGCAAACAGGCCGCCCTCAGAAGAAGTCAGAAGCAGTTAACAAGCCCTCATAGAGGGTTGGCGGTGGCCTAAGGGATGATTAATTAGGGAGGAACAGGGTAAAACCCGCTTGGGACCTCAGCCAACTTGGCTCTGCGCATGTCCTGCATAACTTGGACTGTTCTAATAATAGAGATTTAAACGCGTCTTAAAGGCCTTAGGTATTAGAAGTAACTTAAATACGAGTTTAAGGCATTTTTTACAAATGAAATACACACAGTAATATAAAAACATCATACATTTACGTAAGGTACAAAAAACAAGTTTTCAAACGTAATGTACAGATCATATTAATGTACATCTTTATCAACATATACAGGGTGATCAACTCAAGGTGGCACAATTGGTATCTAAAATAGTATTGCTTTTACAGCAAACTTTGTTGGGGGACTTACGATAATTTTTTATGCTCATTAAAATTACGTAAGTACAACTTTAAAATCTGGTCACTTTTTTCCAATATGGCGGTCAACTTTGAAATGTATTATAGGAACCCCTATTTTTATGATGAATTTAGATTTTACTGGTAATTATACGAATTTTTTACTGTTGTATTACTTTGTTAAACTTAACCGTTTCGCAGCTAGGAGCGCTGAAAGTTTCAGCAATCCTTATTTCAACAATTTATTAAATAGGTGGGTTCTGCCATTTACAAAAATACATAATGCATCATTTCATGTTATGATGCATAAAAAATATAATACATATTCAATTGTATGTTGCAAACCTCTTGCAGTTTCACAAATACATATTTTATACAAAAATATTACAATTACGTAGTTCAAAGTCACCATTTCCAATTAGCGGCCAACTTTGAAATTACATGTACTAACCTCAATTTTTTATGATGGATTTAGGTTTAAATAGTGAAGCTTAGAATTTTTATTCTTGGTATTATTTTGATACACAACCGTTTCGCTGCTAGGAGCGCTGTTAAACCAAAAATTTCTGAAAGTTTCAGTGCTCCTGGTGGGAAAACGGTTCAGTATATTAAAATAATACCAATGTTAAAGAGTCTTAGAATCACTAGTTAAACCTAAATCTATCATAAAAAATTAGGGGTTACTATAAGTGATTTCAAAGTTGCCCGCTACATTGAAAATGGCGACTTTGAACTACGTGATTGTAATATTTTTGCATAAAATATGTGTTTTTGAAACTGTAAAAGCTTTTCAACATTAAATTGAATAAAAATAATACATTATACTTTAAGCTTTATTTTTTTTAAATGGCCGAACACGTCTCTTTAAAAAATTGTTGAAATAAGGATTGCTGAAACTTTCAGCGCTCCTAGCTGCGAAACGATTAAGTTTACCAAAATAATACAAAGTGTAAAATATTCTTAGAATTACTAGTAAAACCTAAATCCATTATTAAAAAATAGAGGCTCCCATAATACTTTCAAAGTTGAACACCAGATTAGAAAATGGCAGCAGAATTAAAAAATTTTACTTACGTATAATTTTAATGAGCATAAAAAATGATCGTAAGCCCCCCAAAAAAGTTTGCTGTAAAATCAATACTCTTTTAGATTCCAATTGTGGCTACCTTGAGTTGATTACCCTGTATAATAAAACATGGTACTAACTTGCAAAGTCATTTAATTGGTATTCACTCGAAATGAGACGAGTACATCCGTTTTAGTCCAATAATTACACCCAACAAAATTTAAAATAGTAACAATCTCAAATGGTAGTCAACAATAAATAGACATGTTTGTTGGACTACTAAAGTGACATTTGAATATTGTATATTCATTTACAGCCAGCCGGTAGTTTTCTCCTCCCGCCGCTTACTTACGTACATCTACGTATGAACTACCTTGACTACGGGTAACACGGTGGGCCACATTTACCACCACATTTTGTTTATTATTTAGATAATTATTTTATAAATAGAATTATTAACTACATTTTGATATATTCTTACTTGAAAGTCTACATAGTACTCAATACTACACACACTTTTTTGTTTAAGACGAAGAAGAAGAAGTATACTGTACATAAAATTTTTTTCTAACGAGAGCACACAATATTTTAGCGTTATTACAACTACTTATGTTTTAATTAAAATTGTAAATAAACCAAAGACTATAATCGTAAACAGTAAACGGTGGAAAATCCACCATCAAACGTATTTCGGAAGTTACTAAAAAATTACACTTCTTTCCACTTATTTCCAAGAAAGAAACACATTTACTAAATCCACATAATCCGCAGATAGGTCCAACATTATTATTTGACAAAGGACAAATATGATTCACGAAACGGCGCAGAAACTATGTGTACGTGTGAATGAAGGATGTTAACTAAGAAACTAAGAGACCTTTGTACATTTCAGCCACACCATTGTTTTTCTATTT
Organism: Stictocephala bisonia; assembly: GCA_035578905.1. Classification (NCBI taxonomy): domain Eukaryota; kingdom Metazoa; phylum Arthropoda; class Insecta; order Hemiptera; family Membracidae; genus Stictocephala; species Stictocephala bisonia. Next base: position 1,629,685 of record JAQJVL010000067.1, on the reverse strand, counting down.
AATTTTACATCATGATATACCAATCACTATAATTACTAATGCATACTGAAGTAACGTAGCGTAACTATTCATTTCATAATGATTTACAACCTAACCCAAGTTTAGTCATCCAAGCCAAGAAAACTTTGCTTCAGGAAATTGATAAGCACTGTTTTTCTCGAAGAAAACTCTGAAATTTATTAAATATATAGAAAACATTTATGACAGCCATGTATTAAAATCTGAATGTGATGCAATTACGAGTTTTTTAGTAGTAAACATGTGAAGTCGATTTACAGTATAAACTAGTAAACCTTTAGTTTTTTTGCAACAAATAAAAATTAATAAAACCTAAAACAAAATTGTAAAATGTATATGTCATAACGTAAAACTAAACAAGGAAAACGATGGTATGGTTGGAATTTTCATAAGTCTGTCAGCTCTTTAGTGAATTTTATTATAATTGTTGAATTAAGGTTAACTATAAGAAAGGGCTATGATGCCCTAACATCGCCTTTTTGTAATTTACAAATAAAGAGATTTATATTCTATTAATACTTGGGTACACATCATTTGTGCGCCGATAGTAAATATGGAAACCGCTACACTTCAAGATACAGACGTCCATATATCCAGGGGTATAACCATCAGGCGGTACTGTCTGTTATTAAGTTAAATATGGAGTCGTTTTATATGAAAACCGTAAACAGTACGGATAAATAATAAGGTATCTTGACTGAAGAATCTTAAATCCATTTCTTGCCAGAGTGTAAATGTAAAGAACGGTTAAACTGCTAAAACGCAAACCTTGTACATGTTTCAATATGAAAAAATATTAACCTCTTTGCCACTACTTGAAGAGGGTTGGTGTAACGAAACAATCATTATATTTATACCTGTTGGTGTTGGTATCACGTGTTTTAATGTACTGTAACGTTACGAGTGAATGACAATGTACGTACTGTATTTAACAATGAGTGAATGACATTTACCATTTGGAAATGCGAAATTTAAAATCCTTACATAGAGTCGTATAACGGATATATGATAAGTTATATAACTTATCGTAATATCTAACGGAACTCCTCCCTGATTTTTGTATCAGTTTTAACGATTTAAGTGTAAAAAAATCCCACTTTTCGTAGAGGTGCAATAACGTTTTCATTGATTAATATGTTTCCCCTGAAAGGCACGGGAAGCGCTCAAAGTAAGTTTTCCGGCCATAAGAATACATAGATAGAGATAAATTTAAATGTAAATACATCTGTAAAAACGTAAATTATAATTTTTATAAAATATATACATATGTTTGAATGTAAATACTGATATTTATAACATTAAAACAATTTATAGATCTTTATTTGTATAGAGAGTAAGTTTGATTGTATTCAATGTAAATATGATGTGTACACCTATATAAAAAAGCAAACGCATGTTTCCGTGTCTCTGCCTGTTTGTCCTTTATGCATTACTACACAATTCATCCGATGGCAATGAAACTTTATGAAGTTACGTGATTTTTCCGGGAAACTTGTATTCGCATCGGACTGTACGGCTTTGCCCACTGGCCTTTAACGGTAATCTAAAGCAGTTATTTTATTTAATTAATTAATTATAAGTTGTTATAAAATAAATGAACTTTGAAATGAACTTTATAAATAGTCCAAGTAGTAGAATGTTGTGTTACGTAGATGGATTAAATAGTTTATAATAACGACATATTTATAAAACTTACATGAATTATATTGTGTAAATAGAATATTACAATAAAATACGTTCCTCAATAGGAATAACAGCTCTAATAATACGATAATTAAGAGGTTATGTTAAATTACTTATGTATTACTCAAAGACATTTTATCAAAATGCATTATTTAAAAACTTAAATTTGCATTGAATAATCCTCCAGTTTTAGACTATTATTATAAAATCTAATATATTTTCACTGATTCCTTGAAGCATATAGAACACAATCTACTAAGCAATAGTTTATATCGTAGTTCAGTTATAACTTGCCAGAGTAACAACCAAACTGACAGCTATTTTATAATCTGTAATGACATATACAACATAATCGTAAGGTAATGTTTGGCCTTATTCGATCAGCACCAATGTTGACTAAGTGGCCAGCACGTCTGACGAAGATAATACATATGCATGCAATCAGAGTAGAGCTAAGCGACCCTGAATAGGTATGGCCGCCACAGAGGGCCTGCTAATGGGTTTACTCAACAATCAATGGTCATATTATTGTCTGCATACAGTCACATTTAATGGAATCAAGCTAGTTACGTGAGCGAAATAACAAATAAGAAGCAATAGATTTTATTACAATTTCACCTTACTTTAGCTAGTTGCTTTAAATGTTTGTAATAAGCTAGCAGAATTGCCGGTATATTAATAGAAATTTTTTTGACAATAACTGTATTTTAGTTGATGTTCATATCACAAAATTTAAAACAGTTTAGCGATGACTTAGCCAATGGAAATAGATTAAATACAAGGTCAACCATATGGTAACGGCTCAGCCCTTGATCTGAGCACAAAAAACTCTTGGTGGAGGCACACACGTATTATCAACACACGCGATCAGGTATGTATTTATAAAACTGAGACGTTTGCTACAGCTATAAAAAACGCCTCTGTTTATTTTTTTCTATGTGGTAGCCCTACCCGATGATATAACAGTTTGCAGCCTTTGATCAATACAGGCCGACTTTGTGACGTCGGCGTTGTTCGTTGTATTGATTGTCATATTCATTGCTTTACCACTACTAAGGTAGTTGTAAATATTTTTTCGTGTCACTTATTCTTTCAAGTTTTTATAAAAATTTACGGGCCCATTATGTAAAAACCAATTTAGGAAAAACAATGTTTCGATATGTTAACCAAGTATATCTTAAAATTAGAGGAGTCCGAAAATAAGGAAAGAGATAATTTAAAATCTACTTATTACGAGAGGAAAATGTATTCAAGAATAGATGGCCCTACCGTGCAATTAACAACCCCGTAACTGTCCAACTTGGTGGTGAGTGACAATTAATTAGACCAGAGGACGTTGTAAAAACAATTTGGGTAGTAATGGGGTGGGGAACTCTGCCAAGTTGGGCAGTAATAGGTAATAGCAGAACGTGCCCCGGGTGTGTTAACTGACTTCTTGTTGGTGCGGGGTTGATAAACGTGGCCCGCTCCAACACGCTCGTCTTTAACAACGTTTACAAACCAGAGGTTACAGTTACAATCCATCACACGATTCTAGCACTAAGTCAGTTTGTTTTCAACGTATTAAGATGATACGATGATATTTATATAAACTAATTTTCGGAATATTTACTGATTTTGTCAATATTGGTTTATTTATAAACTTAAAAAAATATCTGTTAATTCAATATGATCACAACTTTTTTCACGGTGAGTCAAAATTTTGATCCATTAATTATTAATGTAAATAATAATAGTTCAAAACAATGGAAAATACATGTATTAATAGATTAGATTAAATATAATGTATCTTATTAACATTAAATATAATTAATCTTTTATTAACAAAGATTTATTAACTTCAACGATTTATATCGATTAGCGTGGAACATATACATTGGTTTGAAGCTTACCATTTTGTCCAAACTACTTATGTGAGGAACATTTAATTGACATGGACTCGACGCATGTACCTCTGTACTTGTATTGTACGATTTATATCGATTAGCGTGGAACATATGCATTGGTTTGAAGCTTACCATTTTGTTCAAACTACATATGTGAGGAACATTTAATTGACATGGACTCGACGCATGTACCTCTGTACTTGTACGATTTATATCGATTAGCGTGGAACATATGCATTGGTTTGAAGCTTACCATTTTGTCCAAACTACATATGTGAGGAACATTTAATTGACATGGACCCGACGCATGTACCTCTGAACTTCTATTGTACGATTTATATCGATTAGCGTGGAACATATACGTTGGTTTGAAGCTTACCATTTTGCTCAAACTACATATGTGAGGAACATTTAATTGACATGGACCCGACGCATGTACCTCTGTACTTGTATTGTATGATTTATATCGATTAGCGTGGAACATATACATTGGTTTGAAGCTTACCATTTTGCTCAAACTACATATGTGAGGAACATTTAATTGACATGGACCCGACGCATGTACCTCTGTACTTGTATTGTACGATTTATATCGATTAGCGTGGAACATATGCATTGGTTTGAAGCTTACCATTTTGTTCAAACTACATACGTGAGGAACATTTAATTGACATGGACCCGACGCATGTACCTCTGAACTTCTATTGTACGATTTATATCGATTAGCGTGGAACATATGCATTGGTTTGAAGCTTACCATTTTGCCCAAACTTCATATGTGAGGAACATTTAATTGACATGGACTCAACGCATGTACTTCTGGACTTGTACGATTTATATCGATTAGCGTGGAACATATGCATTGGTTTGAAGCTTACCATTTTGCCCAAACTTCATATGTGAGGAACATTTAATTGACATGGACCCGACGCATGTACCTCTGGACTTATGCGATTTATATCGATGAGCGTGGAACATATACATTAGTTTGCAGCTTACCATTTTGCCCAAACTTCATATGTGAGGAACATTTAATTGACATGGACCCGACGCATGTACCTCTGGACTTATGCGATTTATATCGATGAGCGTGGAACATATGCATTGGTTTGAAGCTTACCATTCTGCCCAAACTTCATATGTGAGGAACATTTAATTGACATGGACCCGACGCATGTACCTCTGGACTTATGCGATTTATATCGTTGAGCGTGGAACATATGCATTGGTTTGAAGCTTACCATTCTGCCCAAACTTCATATGTGAGGAACATTTAATTGACATGGACCCGACGCATGTACCTCCTCTGTACTTGTATTGTACGATTTATATCGATGAGCGTGGAACATATGCATTGGTTTGAAGCTAACCATTCTGCCCAAACTTCATATGTGAGGAACATTTAATTGACATGGACCCGACGCATGTACCTCTGGACTTATGCGATTTATATTGATGAGCGTGGAACATATGCATTGGTTTGAAGCTTACCATTCGGCCCAATCTTCATATGTGAGGAACATTTAATTGACATGGACCCGACGCATGTACCTCTGGACTTATGCGATTTATATCGATGAGCGTGGAACATATGCATTGGTTTGAAGCTTACCATTCTGCCCAAACTTCATATGTGAGGAACATTTAATTGACATGGACCCGACACATGCACCTCCGTATTTCATTTTAAATACTACAACTATCGACATTTTACATCTTTTAGTTTATATTTAACGAATTACATATTTTTTTAAATTAGTTATTTCTTTAGATTTTATTCTTGAATGATTATTTTTCAAATTGTTAATGAATTAAATCATTGTTATTCGGTTATTAAAAAAATTCAAACGATTGTATAGTTAAAGTGAACAACTAATGCCGATACAGGTGATTTAAATATAAATAAAATTATGTTAAGATTAGCAGTTAATATGGTATGGTATTACAGTAGGCTACATCGCCACAGTTCTGTGACAAATATCTATAAATATATGGCGAGAAAAATATATAGAAACGCTTTCCCAAATGTTCTATGACTTTACTTGTAAAAGTGAAATCTTTTACATCATCATGTTTAAAAAGAACATACTTTTTGATGCCATTAGCGACATTTCACCGTTGATTAGTTTGGGAAGCAAATGTGATCAACTTAGGAAACTCCTGCGATCATCTTCTATAGCACCCATAATCAACTTGGGTAGTCGACCACCATAAACTTAAGTAGGCTCCCCGGAATCAAATCGGTAAATACTCGTGATCAACTTTAGCAGCTAACTATACTAGACTTAGATAACCAACCATGATCGTCTTAGCTAGACATTCGTGATCTTCTGTGAAACCACTAAAAGTTGCTGAGGTCACCGATGATCAACTTAGGTAGTCATTGATTTACTTTGAAAGCTCATGATTATTTTAAAGTCATAATGAAGCCAAGAGGTAAATGGGGTTTTGGGGGCGAAGCCCCTTACGAGTGAAGCGAGTTTGATATAGAATTGAAGGTCTATTGAAGCCAAATTAATTGCCGTAAACCGGACTTCGTAAGGTTTATCCTTTCCAGAGTAGCGGTCATTTGAATTTAAAAGTAACTAATTTGAACAATATTACTTCTCCGTGATTTAACTATTTGAAGTAAATTATTCTGATCAAAAATTATTCTTTATGGAACACAATTATTAAAAAAATAAACTATCAAATTATTTATTGCAAAAAATCAAGTTGCTGTGAAAGCGTTTCCATATTTTTCCCCACCTGATATTCTCTCTACGATGCAATGATTTTTCCCACCTGATATTCTCTCTACGATGCAATGATTTTTCCCACCTGATATTCTCTCTACGATGCAATGATATCATTTCATCTACTGTATTTTATTAATATGTTCTCTCTAGGAGTACATATGATCCTAGACTATGATAAAATGTTATAATATAGGTACATTATACTATAATATTTTTCATCTGAGACTTAGATCTATGTTACAGAACCGCGATAGTTATAAAAACTGGCCGGCATCTATAAACATCACTTTATTGTATTGTAACCTACTTCTGAGATTGTGATCAGTTTCAAATCGACTCGTCGGGAAGAAGTAAACCACAAACTATGGTTTTCTTAGCAATGTTTATTAATAGTTCTAATAGAATCATATCAAACGAACACAGTAGTATAAATAATAATCAGCTTTTTGAGGAGCTCACAAAGTTAAGCATCTATTCAGTAAATATTATTTTTTTTAAGTCGATTAATACAGACAACTCAATATTTCATGTCACTATTAAGTCATAAAATCCAACGAGAAGCAAAATTTAGGTTTTATGACTGGCATCATTTACCCAGACCGCAAAAATATCTGTTTCCTATCGAGTCTCGAGAACGTGACAAAACTCGATATTCATACGCCCGCAATAACGACAAGCAGCACAAGTTATAAAACACAAGTATGTGACGTAAAGACTATGTTTAATCAAACTGTGGCCAGTTTATGTAGAAGGGTGGGTGACTTGTCCGTCACCAGTCGTTACAGCTACTTATCACAGCTTCCCAAAAGTACATAACATTGAAAAACCGTTCATATTATGATTTTATCGCCATATTCAATTAGATAATCGTGAATTTAGAAACTACTGGGTTGGATAAATATAATGGAATACATTTTAGAATAGACAATATTATAAAATATTAAAATACTAATTTAAGAAGTAAAATATACATAAGGTTTCTACCATGGCTTTTGAACAGCCGTACAAAAACGTACAAGTGTCAAACTTCCCTTACCATTTTGCTGAGATAGACACTCAAACTGGGCTCGTTGCCACACTCGTTATTTTGACGAGGGTTCGACAGACAATGAAGAAATTTTCAACTTTCAGAGGGCTAGTATTGATGGCCTCTTCTTGACTTGGAACTGCCAAATTTCAAAGGGGCGATGCAAGTTTAATCTCAACAAAAACTAAATTTAGTTAAATCTATCTCTTCGAAATTAGAAACTCCGACACTGTAAAGGTGTTAACGCTATCCAGTGTGGGTATATCAGGTCTTAAAACTGTATAGTATTTTTGTAATCTATATTTATAAAAGAGGATGTTTGGACATATATATATATATATATATATATATATATATATATATATATATATATATATATATATATATATATATATGTTTGAAGTTTATGCGCTGCCTAACCATCCAACCGATCGCCATGAAACTTTAGGATGTTGTCCTGTATACTCCCGAGATGGTTTCTGTGAAGTTTGATGCAGATCCGTGCACAGGGTCCCGCCCCACGGGCTCCTAAAGATCCCATGTTATTCAAATGGAGAATCTGAATTGTTTACATAAAACATATGACTGTGTGGTTTAATGTAGTTTCACATGCCATAAGCAGATTGAAGTTCTCACAACAACAGTACTGTATATGTTTTGATTTATTGTAGTTCTACATTTCACCTTGAGAGTGTAGCACACACTACTTTTACTTGATCAGGTAATCTGTATTTGGAGTTAACCTTTTTTCCTCGGTAATTAAAACATGTGGTGAAACGTGAAAATAAAAAATTAATAATTATTTGTTTTGCAGTTTACTTTTTATGACATGTCTCCTAAAAAATCTAATATTGGTAGAAGAAGCAAAAATGCTCGAATTCTTTCAGCTATTAGGTTCTAAATCAAACTCAATATTATGACCGGCGAAGCGGGCGGGTACAGCTAGTACATTATAATAATAAAAGTTTTTTTCTTTAGTGCTATAGTCATAGTGTAATAGGCATTAGCGGTTTTGTAGCACTCAAATAAAATGAAAGAAATAAATAAATATTTAAATAGTCATTGGTGCATGGAAAATATTTTTTCCTCCTAAATCCAAAGAGTTTTCCAGCCTTGATAAAAAAGTAAATAAACCCCAAAGCTCCCTCTCCAATTATTTTCTAATATTCAATGTTTCAAAGTATATTTGCGTAAGTATCAAATTAAAAGTATTCTTTCCTAACGCTTATTAAACCTCACTTTGTACGTAGGACCCCATTAAAGAAGAACCGAATAAGCTACTCGTTGACGAGATATGATTGACCGAATCCAAAAGCTACGGTATGGCAATGCGCAGCTATTAATGGGAAGACATTTGGAAAATACAGAGGAGACCACAAAGATTGTATACGTATTTCAAACAGATTTTCCATGAAGATAGTTTTTATCTTCATTTTGTTTAATATAATATGAGTGACTATGATAATATGAGTGATTATGCTTGTATTATCTTCTTTCCGTATAAATGTACTTTTAACATTTGCACAGTTTAAAAACTTCTTTAATACAAAGAAGTGATCATACTTCGATAATATCGATATTTTGACTGTCTTACAAGTACAACAGATAGTATATCCCTCCCTATACAGGGGTGGCGTGACAGTGCAATTATTACTAATTTTTCTTATTTGTTTACAGTTTATTTATAAATTATTTGTTCATTAAAGGCTTTTGTTCCTAATTGCAAATGATACTTCAATTTTCAATGATGGTCAAAAATTATTCTTTTCATTATCTTATTAAAAATTAATTAAAATTATCTGTTTTGAGAATACTGGTACAGTATTGTAGTTAAGTTTTGAACAATGTTGATTTGGGATCTAGGAAGAATATTTGTTCTAATCTCTTTGTATGTTTTATTTAAGATTTTACCCCTTTGTAATATTTTGATTTTTAACAAATAATACATTTTGCTTTGAATTGGATTGTGTTTTCTTATGAAAGCCGTATTTTTCACTTATTTAACAACTAATGTTAGCTCTAAGTTAAAAAATCCCGGTGAGTCCCGGCGACCTTCTACCGATACTTGGAGTAGTACAATAAACATGCACATTGTTTCTACCAATACTTGGAGTAGTACAATAAACATGCACATTGTTTCTACCGATACTTGGAGTAGTACAATAAACATGCACATTGTTTCTACCGATACTTGGAGTAGTACAATAAACATGCACATTGTTTCTACCGATACTTGTAGTAGTAAAATAAACATGCACATTGTTTCTACCGATACTTGGAGTACTACAACAAACATGCACATTGTTTCTACTGATCAGTTTTTAATATCATTAAGTAAAAATACGTTACTCATGTGCTCTGAGTAAGGTCCATCCATCGTCCACACATTGTCTACACCGAAGTTGGGGTAGTGAGTCGATGATTATGGAATATGGAATGGATATGCCTTCTTCTAGATAAATGAACACTACATACTTGCCAAATATACGCGATCCAGCTGTTTGTTCGTTTTGTTTTCCCCAACTTAGTCGTTCTAACATAGTTGACGGTAACGCGAACCTGCCAAACCGACGCTACACTAAGACAGTAGGCAGGTTTGTACGATAATTCTAAGCCTATTAAAGAACCATTTCATTTAATAAATACTGCAACTTGTTGGACTGACAAGAAAATAAACGGTAGTTACCAGAGTAAGGACACTTGAAGCTTTCCTACAAATAATTTCCATAACTTTATAAACCAATAATTATTTATTGGTACCTTTTAGATCTCAGTAAGTTTCACAACAGTAATATTATAAAAATAATAAAACATTATAGTAAATTAAAAACAACTGTGGTATTTGATTTACAAATTTTGATTTTGTTAATCATGTAACATGCATTTTTAGTCAAAACATAAAAAAAATCTAATAAGATACCAACTATTCCTTACAAAACTCATAAAATTTAGGCTAAAATGGCAAAATGACTTTATACAATTTATTACAGTTTAAAATTTTAGTTTATGATGCTAGCTATCTATTATAACCTACGACACATAAACATAATTTATCAGAGCCTGTTTGAATTTGACTGAACTGGCTTGTTTTGAAAAAGGAACAAATATCATACAAAGTTTAACAAACAAAGTTTGATCGTTTCAACTTTAAAACTTGGTTACGTAGGAGCGATACTACGACAGAATTACCTTGACAGGGTACAAGCTGATCACACGTATACATAAGGAAGTTCAGTTAACATTTGCCAAAACACGGAAACTGGATTCTTCGGTTAGTTTTTTAAATACATGCTATGTCCGACAACCATAGTACGTGATCCGTTTATCATATATTTCGTTAATAATGTGTAATAAATTAAAAAATATTCCCGTTCTTTTTACACTTTACTATATATATATATATATATATATATATATATATATATATATATATATATATATATATATATATATATATATATATATATATATATATATATATATATATATATAAGAATTTTAATATATATAATTATATATATATATTATTATATGTACCCTACATGATTTAATATGAACGAACTACTCAATTGATAAACATTTTCGGTATAGCCTATATGGGCCAATGAAGATGCCGAATTTTGTTAGTTAAAAGTTGAATTAATTTTGTAGTCCGGACTAAACTAAGGCCTATTATTCAAAGAACTTTCATAATAAGGTATTCTGAAAGTCCAAAGACAAAGGTCCTGATAGAAGTAGATTCCTTTGTAACTTTGACAACATGCCAAGCGATTTACTTGGTAAAACGTGTATTGGAAAGAACAGTTTATTCACGGAACAAATTACATTTGGCCTTAGTCTTTGAAAGCTGTGTCTATCAACGTAAAATGTTATTTGTTTTCCTTTTAGGCCACTTCTAAAACGCCTTAAGACATACATAAAGCTATATTCAAAACAAGACTGCGTATATTTTTATTTCCATAGTTATTATTTAATTGATCGTTAAACTTAACTGCACATAAATAAACGGGGCTTTTTAGACGAGGGCATCCACTTAAAAATGTGCCACTTATGTATACGTAAATAATGCATCAAGAAATGAAAAAAAAGTAGGTACATAACAGAACAGGCCTTAGTGATCATAGATCCACCACCTAAGTATAAACGTACCTTATTCCATCCAATCTTATCTAACTTAACCTAATTTAATTCTTAAATACAGTAGTTCATTGTATGCAGAGTAAACACAGACTTGTCTGAAAGTTATTTGTTGTCGTTGGAATGGATTGGACATTAGTAAACATATATAGCAACATCAGTGTTCACATCATCAATAGCGCTCCTCATTACCTGTAGGGCAAGATTAAATAAACATATATAGCAACAGCAGTGTTCACATCATCAATAGCGCTCCTCATTACCTGTAGGGCAAGACTAAATAAACATATACTGTATAGCAACATCAGTGTTCACATCATCAATAGCACTAACATATATAGCAACATCAGTGTTCACATCATCAATAGCACTCCTCATTACCTGTAGGGCAAGACTAAATAAACATATATAGCAACATCAGTGTTCACATCATCAATAGCGCTCCTCATTACCTGTAGGGCAAGACTAAATAAACATATATAGCAACATCAGTGTTCACATCATCAATAGCGCTCCTCATTACCTGTAGGGCAAGACTAAATAAACATATTCCTACTGTGTTTGAATATAGATAAGAAATATTAATGAACAATGGAAAAAGGTAAGATTGTACTGTAACTGTTTTAAATTAATACTAGGTGACACTACTGCAAGACTAAGTCAGATATATATATATATATACATATATATATATATATATATATATATATATATATATATATATATATATATACCCTACTCGTATCGCATCGGCCGTCGGCCTCAGTAATGGATGTCGGTAGCGCTTTCTCACTCGTTGCGCTTGTGACACCTCGGTCTGTGACTACGTTAACTATAGTCAGTGAACTGTACTATAGGGCTTTCAAAAGTAACAGAACAAACATTTACAATTATTTTTGTTTATTAGCTTTTTTATTTAACGTTGGTCTTATAAGATAAGAGTGTTCTTAAAATGGTTATTTCTAATGGAATTTCGACAAGGCCGTAATCATCAATGCATATCTACAGTAAAATTTACATTCCTCAAATTTCCTTCAGGATCAAAAGTAACAACAAAATATACGTAGTAATGTTTATATTTAACAGCTGCTTTTATCATGCAAAAAATGAGACGTTTTAAAATCCACAATAAAAATACGCAACGTTTGACCATTGATTGTATACGCTGTATAATCAACGGTTTAACCCCGAATAAAAATTTTAAACACAAACAGCTGTTAAGTCTATTCAATTGATAAGAACACTGTGTAGTGATAGGAAATAATTGTTATTATTCTTCTTAGATATGAGACGCCGACAAACCTGAATTTTTAAGGGCCAGTGAGGAGGAGCAAAGGTAATTTTAAAATTTCCCCCACGCATCCATGAATTCGCAAACTCAAAGTAGCAAAACAAGGATGTAAAAAGGTCCAGACAAAAGGGAAATGCTTTAAGAGGGCTCTAAACCCCCGCGCTGAGAAGCGTAAAAACTGCTTTGCGCGGTCCAAGATACTGCCCTTATTTACTGTCGTAAAATTATAAATGAAACATCTATTTCAAGATAAAGACATTTTTGACTCAAATCGCTTTTTAGAATTTTCGATTTCTCCTTAATTTCGATTTTATAGGTTATTGAAGTTACCCAATATTCAAACTAGTGCCAAAATAAAACTAGAGCTGTTATCGAAATTTTAAAAAGCGATTTTAGTCAGAAATGTATCTGGTTTCAATTTAGTTTTGGTTTCAGATCGATATCTTTAAATCTGTATCCGCAATGTTGGACCGCGCAAATGCCTGCATGGCAATTTATTGCCAAAATATGCGGTGATTCGTGAGATCCAAGTGGCGAAACCTCGAACTTCTTAGTCGCGGATGGATTTTACTACTTCATTCATAAAAACCTTCCTTCATTTAATTTAACATCGATGGATGCAATGTAGGCCTACGACGACTGATATCAGTATTATTTTACAGACTAATTACTTAGAGTTAGTCTAATTACTTTTGAATGGCTTATTTAGTTTAAATTAAAATGTGCGTTCCCATGTGGTTCCTGATATAATCTAACTACAAAGTAAAGCATAACATTTTTATTCCTAATGACAGTGCACAATATTTATTATGCCATGAAAAATACTGTAATAATCATCTATATACAACATTTTTATGAAATAAATTATTTAAACTACATTAACGAATGCGTACAGTAAAAATATTAATTCAATAATTCCGGCTTAACCAAAGCAATAAGTGATTCTATAATAAGTCACTGTCACTATTGGCCTTTGTTTTATTTTAAAAATATAAATACAGTAATGTTAAGTCGTAACTATTAATTTATTATAGTTCATTAATGTTGTGGTAGAAAAATTGCTAGGTCATTTATTTGTAATTTTATAAGAAGGTAACTTTGAAGCAAATATTTTACCTAAACGGTAACAAGGACAGAAAAATATGACAGCCGGGGGACGGGGCGGGGCGGCAATCCTTTTGTGACTTGAAGTCATGGGGCGAGGTAGTGTTTAGGAACCTCGTACCACTCCCGATGTATTCCGTTGAACAGCCAATGAGAAGACTTAGGACGGTAAAACTTGACATAAGTGATATTTAAACATTGTGCAATGCGAAGAAAATTAATAAAATACTAATTTAAAAAAGTTTTCTTAATTAGCATAGTATGTGTAGGTAGATGAATTTAATACAATATTAATATAAACTGAACAAATATAACGGTGATCGATTAAGGTAAGCTTAAGTTTACCGAAATCGATCACCTTAACATTCGTAGCCTACATATTGCACTTATTTTTTTCCAATACAGTATAAGTATTATACTGTATGAAATTTGCATTTTTTTACTTGTGTATTGAAGTAAAATTGTTCAACTATTATTATATTGCTGAAATGAGATGTTCTGATCGGTTTGGTTTTGCATTAATTTAATGCATGTTCAATTACTTGAGTATCCACTGACCTAATTTGGGAGCTCGTGATCAACTTGTGGCAGCCACACTGATCAACTTGGGTAGTCATCGTAATGGACTTGGCTAGCACTCGTGATCAACATGGCTAAAACTCATGGTCAGCTAGGGTAGTACCCGGGATCAACTTGGGCAGCCTCCGTAATGGGCTTGGCTAGCACTCGTGATCAACATGGGTAACACCAATGATCAACTCGTATAGGACCTGTAATAAACTTAGCCATCCACCGTCATATACTTGGCTAGCACTCGTGGCTAGTCAATAATGAGTGGCTAGTAAAGTAGACCACAGGTGCTAACCAATGTAATCACTGGTGATTACACAAGTTCAGTTCACCAATGGTGCTACTCAAAGTAATCATGGGTGGATACCTAAATTGACCGTGTTATATCTTAGATTATTAGAGGTCCTACCTACTAAGTTGACCACAGACTCTACTTAAGGTAATCACGGGTGTCTTCTCAAGTTGACCATGGGTCCTACGCAAAGTAATCACAGGTACTATCCGAGTTGACCATGGGTGCTACCCAAAATAATCACACTTGTTATCTTGTAGCACTGGTGCTACTCAAAGTAATGGCTGATAATACCCAAGTTGACTACAGATACTACCCAAGATAATTAGGCGTGGCTACTCAAATTAATTACGGTTTCTCCCCTAGTGGTTACTCCAGTTGACAACTAGTGCTAGCCAATGTAATAAGGGGTGGCTACTCAAGTTGACCATGGGTCCTACCCAAGGTAATCACAGGCACTAACCAAGTTCACCATCGTAATTATGGGTGGCTACCCAAATTGACCGCATGTTTTACCTAAAATAATTATAGGTCCTACCTAAGTTGACCACAGGCTCTACTCAAGGTAATCATGAGTGGCTTCCCAAGTCACAAAGGATCCTACCCAAAGTAATCACAGGCACTATCTAAGTTGACCACGAGTACTACCCAAGGTAATGAGGTGTGACTACCCAAGTTGATCATGGGTGTTACCAAAGGAAATCACAGATGCTATCGAAGTTGACCATGGAAGCTACCCAAGGTAATGACAGATATTATCCAAAATGATGACTGGTGATACACAAGGTAATTACAGTTATTACCCAAGTTAACCAAGGGTGCTGCCCAAGGTTAATCACAGATAGTAACAGATTCTATCCAAGTTGACAATGGGAGCTACCCAAATCACATATAATAAGCAAAATGATCAATGGTGGTGCTACCCAAGATAATCAGAGATATTACCATAGAGGACCAAGAGTACTACCCAAGGTAATCACAGGTACTACCCATGTTGATCATGGGAGCTACCCAAGTCAATCACAGGTACTACTCAAAATGATTACTAGTATTACGGGTGGCTACCTAAATTGACCACGAGTGCTACCCAAAATAATCACAGGTACTATCTAAGTTGACCACGGGTGTTACCCAAGGTAATCATGGGTGGCTACTCAAGCTGGCCACGGGTCCTACCAAAGATAATCACAGGTAGTACTCACGTTGACCACCGGGGCTACCCAAGGCAATCAGGTAAGGCTACTCACGTTGATCACAGGGTTTAACCAAGGTAATCACAGGCACTACCAAGTTCACCACCGGTCCTACCTAAAGTAATCACAGGTACTACCCATATTAACCACTGTTAAGATAATTAAAGGTCCTAAGTTGACCACAGGGTCTACTCAAGGTAATCACAGGTGACTTCCCAAGTCCTGTCCACCACAGATCCTATCCTACCCAAAAAAATCACAAGTACTATCTAAGTTGACCATGGCTGCTACCAAAGACAATCCCACACATTGACCACGCGTCCATCTCAAGGTAGTAACGAGTGGGCTAGCCATGTTAACCACGTTTTATAATCGAGGTAATTACGGGTGGCTACTCAAGTTGACCATGGGTGCTACCCAAGGATCACAGGTACTACCCAAGTTGACATGGGTTCTACGCAAAATAATCACAGATACTACCCAAGTATTTTAGTAGACCCCCCTATATGATCAGTGAATAAATTGATTTCGCTGTAAAAAGTCTACTTTTCTAAACAAATATTACTATTTTTATAAAAACAAAATGACATAAAAAATATTAAGAAATAAAATACAGCAGCAAAACCGGTACTGACTGGAAAATTGACAATTGTTGAAAAGAATTGGCCTTTCGGCTCAACATACATTCAGACAGAGAAGGTCGGGCGTAGCCACCCGAGAGACGGCAGACGGGAGGAAGGGGTAATTGGGGTTTCCGGTTGAAAATACTACGAAAACCTACTATACAGGAAATGATTCTTGGGACTATATTACACTTCGTCCGGCGGATTAAACTGGACGTAGTTCCAACTTCTATCGCTAGTGTGGCATGACTTCTATATTTTCTTTCCCTTTAGAGCCCTCTTAAGGCGGTTCGGCCGGCTTTAGGGACAACTGAATTCCGCTCGAAGCGCTGACTGTACGTCTCACCGCGATCTACTCATAAACAAACACCCGACCCAGTCGTTTAAGTGCGATCCTGCGGGTGCGGATGCTGTGTTTTGCAGTACGTGTGTGTAGCGATTGGATTGTGATACAACATGCGGGTAAAAGTACAACCAAAAGTTGAGTATATAAAGTTAGTCAATGTTGTAAATTGTGTTACATTAAAAGCATAAGATGCCAAACACGACATGGTATTTCTCGTTGTTATAAAATAAAAGCAAAGATATAACATTAATTATTAAAATCAAATGTACTAATTTGCAGTAAATTTACGCAATTTAAAATAACTGATGAACAAGACCAGTCCTGTGCGGGTCTACTTTTAAAATTTGGGAATACACGGGAAAATAGTTTCTTAATTCTGCATGTACCGAGAAAGCCCAAATTCGCATCTTTGAGGTGATGTATTTATAAACATAAATTTAATGAAATAACTACTTGGGAGGCATTTAATAGCTGGTATAAAGTCATTGAAATCGAGAAAAATTAAAAATGTTTTGATCAAATAGCCTTAATAAGTGAGTAAATGTAATGTGATAGCAAGCAGACGATTTGTTACTGTTGGCGGTGCCTAAATTATGACTGGGTGTCATGAAGCATTCAAACTGTTGAAAATGGAGAACAGTCAAATCTCATTCTGTTACATTATATTTGACTGATGGATGGGTTTAATATTTT
This sequence comes from Stictocephala bisonia, assembly GCA_035578905.1. Classification (NCBI taxonomy): domain Eukaryota; kingdom Metazoa; phylum Arthropoda; class Insecta; order Hemiptera; family Membracidae; genus Stictocephala; species Stictocephala bisonia. The sequence continues at coordinate 1,612,084 of JAQJVL010000067.1, read as the reverse complement.
TCTTCAATCCTTCACAAGAAATGCCAGTGAAGCAAAAATCTGAAGCGTTTACATTTCCACGCCATTGCACTACGTTTAGGCTTCAATTCACAATGCCATTAGAGAACGAAACAACTTTCTTGTAAGACATCATTGTTTGTAATTTACTGAAATATTTATTTATTTTATTTACATGCCTAAATACAATGAATACCAATTACATTGAAGCAGATCTGAATCGTATAAAGTTCTTCTTGAGGTATTTTTATGAGATTATGACCTCCATTTAAGTCCAAAGTATACACGAATAAAATATAACAATAATAAAATATAACAGTGCAGATAACTAATTAAAGGTTTAAACAATACAATGTATATTATTAACGAAAAGAAGCATTATAAATATAAATCGTTCTCCATTTGCAATATGCTGACTATGAATAGTGAAATAATATAACACATATAGTAAGTTGAAGACCTAGTGCATTTACGATATGACGTATTTAGAACCAATACTATTGCTTAAACAACAGTGGTTAAACAATCACCGACAAAGATACTTTTTATTTATTTATCTAATCTTAATACGCCGATTGTCAAGATATAGGCGAATATGGATTTCGAATGAGGGTGCTGAGTATAGATGAGCGAATGTAGTCATTGTTAGAATCTATGGCCTTGTATTCCTTAGAAAGTTTCATCAATTACTGGCCCAATGACAAATGAATTGTTGTAAAACAGTAATAGAAATAGTAAAATAAATAGAGTCATACAATATAAAAATACAACAGCAATTTTTACAAACTGTGCTTATTGTTATTATGTTCAGTTAGATTGTATTCATTAAGTGCAATCTTTTAGCTAACGATATTGTGAAAATGTATTTCACAAAATATGCGTATTGATACAAAATTTAGTGGGCACTTATGGGCAAGCCTTCAGCTACAGGTATTACTGTGCAATAGGCCTATACGTATTATTTCACAAAATAAAATTTATTACTATACTACAACATACTAAGACTATTGATACGGCGTAGACCGTTCACAAACTATATCGTGTAGATATATTTCACGCTGTATTGTGTATTCACAATATTTTTTGTAAATGCAGGGTTTTGTTACGTGTTCCTTATGTATCCGTTAATCGTATTTTATGCTTATAGGTACAGTTCTAGCTTCCAACTAAATATGTATCTAGTATAAGTTCTAGAAGTATTTGATTCTGTCTACACCAATTGATAAAAAACAACATGATTTCACGTAAAATGGTGATATTTTGTTAATAAAAATAACTAAAGCTTAAAATAATTTTTAAAATCACACATTTACAACGATATGAGTTTTACGGCACTGTAGTTTTCTAGTAATCATTAATTTTGATAGATGTTCAACTTTATCTGACAAATGTTTCATTCCAAAAAGTATGGTCCATTTGAGATTCGGATGAACACGTTATGAATTAAATCCCAACGCGTCAAATAGGGCTTTGGTCACGTGACACCATACACATATATCCGCTAGTCGACGTGTCTGGACCGTTCGTCGTAACTTCCGTTAATTACAACTTCCGCACGCCTTCCTCTACAGTACGCTATGAATATACAGATAACATATATTTTGTAAAGGAAGGCTCTGCTTGGATCGTCACTGGAGTATTATATCTATAAGAACAATGTTAAATAGTAAAGCCAACAGTTTTGTTGTTACTTCGATAAAATCAGGTTAAAAACGTCATTTCGTAGATATTGTAATAAGAGCATTTTGAATCCTTAGCGTACTTTAATTTTTTATCCTAAATAATTTAAAACATTGAAAAATCAATCAAATTAGGCACTTGTTGATGAATTTGTAAAGGTTAAATGTTTATTATAATTAATGAGTTCACTATAGTTTTTAATACTGGATCTCTGTTATTCTCTAGCCTCCCTTAAGGAGGCTTCACACTATGTTGCCACTTAACGAACATAGTGTATATAACATAAACTGAACAATAAATTCCCCGATCTAACGACGTTATTAAACGGCTTACATTTTTCGCACTTGGAGGATGTAGTAGGTGTGTGGAATATAAATTCCTCTCATTAGAGGACAAAAGGTCGGCCGGAAAGAAGGGTCGGAGGCAGTTAACAGCCCTTCATATCCTAGCGGCGGGGATGATTAATTAGGGCGAACCTACCCCCACGCCGGAGTTGGCCATTAATGATCTATCCATTCTGCACACGCTGACAACCACGACAGTGAAAAAAGTAACTTTAATAATTAATTAAAAACTATATAAAAGGTATCCAGTAATTATTGTACATAGTTAATAAGTGTGATTCTTGACAACAAAACTAAGATGTTTTCCTTTTGCAAAATTGGATCTAGAACTTTCCTACGGAGTTATGGGCGTTTCGAAATGTCTTGCCAAAACATGAATAACTCATTTATAGTTAGGAGAACGGATTTAGGTAAATCCCCGTTGACAAGATGAAAAGTTCCAATGAAACATGTTCTACTCAAAATTAATGATCGATTAGTCGTTTCCAAATTATAGTATTATGAAATAATCCCTCAATTGAAGCCAATCCGTTCTAACTTTAAAACTAATCATTGGGCGCTCATTTTTCGTTGAGCTTTTGTTTTATCAGTTGAGCCTAGTAGAACCCACAAAACCTAACCATTCGAGTTATTCGTATTTTTGTTAAGAAGTGTTGAGACCACCATCACTCCGCAAGAAAGTTCAATATAAAATTTTCCTAAAGGGAAAAGTCTTAGTTTTCTCTAAAAAATCACTCTATACAATTCAATTTATTAACTATGGGATAACTTCCCATAAAAAAAACAATAAAACAGGTAAGAGACATTCCTACCATATATACAACGATGGATACAGAAAATTAATTTAAACAGGTATGTATGTTGAAACCTGTAAAATATTTCCTGTGTGGGTTGGATGGAGACATTCTCACAACGGATCGATATTTTATGTGGGCGGGATACTCATTTCTTAATAGCCACTTCTTGTGTTTGGGGCTTTATAGTTCTGATGCTTAAACCGACTATCAGAACTATCGACTAACCGACAGGGATCGGATTATTGAAGACATTTATTAATAATACAATACGCAACGTTATTGGATTATAAAAGTTCTTCTCGAGCTCTGGGCTACTACTCGAGTACTCAAGGGAGCCAGCCAGGTATACAAATACTGTAATACAACTAAGTAATAAGCAAAATGGAGTATATTTGGATAGCTACTTCTAGTGAGTGGTTACTTAGTGGAGTGTAATAAACCACAGACAAACAAGTGTGTTATTTAAGCATTTACTATAAATATATTTAAAATTATTACAGATAAATTCCGAATTAAATTGACAACTAAACAACAAGAAATTAACAAATAGTGTAAACATCGTATTGTAGTATTTGACAGGTTCGTCTTTCCTACCCTACTTAAGGTTTGGTACAACCCTCGTAGCGTAGACGGCATTCACCACGATCACAGCCTGGCAGGCTTCATTATGTCGGACCTGTAATTCCTATTGATTGTCGTACAGGGGCTTCTTAATCCACTCATGGGAGAAACTCATTTCTGAATGATTGTCAAAGACACCAATTAGTTGCTTAATGCCAGATTGAAGGCAATTCTTATTTTACAAGTTGTTCTAATACATTTATATATGGAAATATTTTTTAAAACTATCACTGTAAAAAGTATAGTCTAATTACGTTAAGAACGTGTGTGGTCGGCAGCTATGAGGTCGAATCTACCAACACACTCCAGTATAAGGCGTTGATAAAAACACTTAGTTAACTACTATTATTATCATTATTATTTTGTAATAGTTTATAATTATATCAATTGAAAAATGACACAATTTCTATTAACAGAAGTAGTATTTGTTACATTTATTTTAAAATCAATCTACATATTCGATTATGTTTGTAATACAACGATTCAGTAATGTACATATTTGAATCCATGAATAATAAAATGACAAATTTTCGATAGTGTACGTATTTGGAGAACTGTTTTTTTAAGAAGAGGAAAATCTGTTTTTCAGCCTCTGCCCATTTCCCATATAATATTGATTTATGTGGGGAACTAACACAGAGTAAGGGGAGAACTAGTACAGTAAAAGGTACTGTACTGAATATTATTGGTTACTAAGAGTCAAGGCCAGAATTCGAACGTACGGTCTCTCTACCCCAGGTACAGCATCTTGACGCCTGATAAATACCTCATAAACTGCTCGGCCACTGGCTCGCCGATTTATGTTGTTTGTATCCGATCCATTAAACTTTTGTAAAATTTTAAGAAGCAAAGTGTTACGAAGTTTTTGATTTTTTACATTAAGTTAACACAGGATTACATATAATTGAATTTAAATTCAAATAAATCGAATTTCTGTCTCAACTCAGCGTCCTGAAGTTGTCTGTGTTTTCTGAGATTACAGCCAACCAATCGTTATGCAATTTGGTATGCAGTTACTTAATTTAAAGTCTGAATTACGTACAAGCATAATTTTTATAATTAAAAAAAAATAAATAAAAATAAAAACCCCCGTTATCCCTACACCACTACTCAGACAATACCCGCAGTACGTCTACGCGAGTCCACGCTCTGACTGAATGCCTGGCGTTCATTACAAAACTACTAATTAATTTAAAACGTATAATAAAGTTTATTTTTAAATTTATAAATTTCGCACAGTATTTAAGATTTTGTTTCTATAACAGATATTCCGGCAGTTACTGATTCTAAAAACATTTTAATAGTAGTTATTTTCACAAAATATGTTAGAATAGAATAGGATTTAATGCCCAGAGATAAATTTTAATAGCAATAATACCAAGGTTTGTGACAGATTTTAGCAAATGAGAATCTAATAATTAAAAAAAGGCTTATTTACAAGATAGACATTATATAATTGACAAGAAATCCAAGAGTTTGTCTAGTTTTACAACAAAAAATTTTTGCTTTCTTAAAAAGAAGCAAGATTTGTTGATTAACAGCAAGTAATAAAAACATAAATTTAATGCATCGTATAGGATAATTTTCCAAATTATCATTAAACATGTGGAGCATAGTTACTGGTACAACTGACACAACTCCGGCGGCACGTGCTGTGCTGGCCCCAACACATCCCTCATCCATAGGCATGGCACGCCCAACACACGTGGTAGATGACACTTTCAACGAACTTTTGCAATAATGTCAACTTGTCACACCATTAAGGCAAGCCCAAACTCACTTTATGTATCACCTAGGAGATCAAAATTGTAAGAGATCAACTGTGGTTTGGCATTTTTTTTAGAATTTAAAATAAAATTATTACAATTATTAATATCGAGGGAAATCTTTGTTTCAATTTGTTTCTTAACTAAAAGACACTTATTATAATGACTATGCCAGTGTGCTTACCAACCCAGCCAGCCAAGTAAATCATTCAGGGCAACCACTCATGTACAGCATAGGTTATGATAAATAAAAGGAGTGGTTGCTATGCGATAATACGTAAGTACATAACATAATATACAGTAGGGAGGCTATTAATTATTGCAATATATCACTTTTCCAGTTTCAAGTATTTCACTTTGCAATGGCAGTTCAAGAATTAAGCTTTTTGGTATTTCATTTGTTAGTCTTCCTTGAATGAACACTCTACAAATTCACTCAAGACATTAGGAACACTTAACGCAACTTTGGTTGCCTTTTCTACTGCATTTTAAATTTCTTGCCATTTAGGGGGTTTGAAACGTCGCACAAACCTGTTACACGTAGGGTTGTGTGCCGTGTCACATGTTTGCTTGTAATGTCTACCAAAACCGTATTATGGTGATTTAGAAACTATTTGATAATAATTTATCGTTTTATTTGACTAATCAGATAGAAAACAGCTTGTTTACTCAAAACGACAAGTTCTTAGAAAGTTCAATAAAGCGACACGAGAAGTGATTAGGTTCAATATTAATAACGCAACTTCATTTTCCAATCACTACGCGATGGGCTTTCTGTTCCCTGAGAGGTGAAATTCCCCGAGATGAGGCTTTGCTGGCGGGGAGGGGGTAACAATGGCGGGAGGTGGAATTCAATTTGGTCCTTTTGTGACTGGTGACCAGATGTTGTAAGGTCTGAAAGGTAAAAAGAAGCAAACTTCTTTATAGGCTACATAAATAATGGTGGAAGTTGTCTTTGAACACAGCTAAAGGAAAAATAGCCGTTATGTTATTGGAAAAACTAAGTTTACTATGTAACAAATGCAAACGTAACGATTACACATCAATGTAAGCGGTTAACAACTGTTTACCACAGATACCACGAAAAAAGATTACTACAGGAAATAAATTTGGTGTATGGTTTAAATTGGTTCTTTTTTTGATATTCTAAATACCATGTAATGAGAGGTGGATGAGTATTGTTTTGAAATAGGCCCAATATTGACTTCATAAACTTTTGTCTTAATAGGTAATTCCCAACTGTACATTACTCACATTATTTTTATTTGGTGGCTCAAGGTAAACTCAAGGTAGACGCAAACAGACGTTCATACAAAGAAAGAGCAATTTACTTTTGCATTTATTACAGACTCGGTATCATCAACAAACAACAAATGTTAAATGTACGACTATTGAGAACACCTATTCTTTAGTATAGACACAAGCTGCTAATGTTTGTGACAGTCTAAATGTTGCTTTTTGTAACAAATTTTAGTTATCAACATTCTACTTGAAATTTTGTTATATTCATACATAAAATTAATAAATGCACTCATAACTATGTTGTCAATTGTTATTTTTTCAAAAACTATTAAAATATCACAGAAAAGGTAATTTTGTTTTATAAGCTACAGGAAACCTAATCTTTTTCATTATAAGTTGCCAAAAATTTAGTCTCTTTCAAGTCAACGGTACAGTAAATGTAAGTTTCTTTCGTTATAAATTACAAAACATATAGTCTATTTTGTTATTAGTTACAGAAACCGTAGTATATTTAGTTGTGAATTACAGAAACTATAGTCGCTTTGGTTATATGTTACAGGAAATATAGTTTCTCTCGTTGTAAGTTACAGAAAATTTAATAGCTTTTGTTACAAGTTACGGAAATTTAGTCTCTTTCATTATAAGTTACAGAAAATGTAGTATATTTCGTTATAAGTTAAGAAAATTTAGTACATTTCGTTATGAATTACAGAAAATATAGTCTCATATGTGGCAGAAAATGTAGTCTTCTTTATTATAAGTTCCAAAAAAAGTGTAGTGTCTTTTGTTATAGGTTACAGGAAAAGTAGCCTCTGTAGTAATAAGTTAGAGAACAAGTAAATCTTTCGTTTTAGTTATATAAAATGTTAACTCTCTTGTTATAAATTACAGAAAATATAATATCTTTCGTTATAAGTTACTGAAAATGTAGTTTCATTCGTAGTAAGTTACAGAAAATGTAATCTCATTCATTATAAGTTAGAGATAGTGTTATAGATAGTGTGATATAAGTTACAGAAAGTGTAGTCTTTTTCGTTATAGCAGTATGTGTAGTCTATATCGTTAAAAGTAACAGATAATTATTAACTTCGTTATAAGTTGCAGAAAATGGAGTGACTGTCGTTTCAAGTTAGTTGTATATTTCGTTCTAAATATCTTTGTTGGTTAGGGCTTTAGCTTCCAGGTTATAAAATAATTATTGAGGGCGGCTAGATTAGGTGTAAGCGTTCTTTCTGTTTCTTGTATGTCCTCGTGTTTAGTTGCGAGAGCAATATCATGTGCAAATATTAATTAATTGGCGGGTTTGTCGGCAGTTTATACATTAACTATAAGAGAAGCAAGAACAAAGACTTGTGGCAGTCCATAGGACAGGATTCTTGTGCATAATAGAACTTTCTCAGCAACCCAGCATACTTTAATAAGCCTGTTGCTGAGAGTGGAATTCATAAATCGCAACAATTGAGACCACGGAATTAAGTTGTAAAATTTAAGTAACAGGCCCTTTCTCTCATAGACTGCTGGAAAATCAACAAATGCTGCTGATGTTTTCTATTTTTCTTCAAACCCATTCTAAATTAAAGATGTTAAACGTAGTACAGTACCTAATCGTAACAATTTCGACCAAGCCTGAACCCAGCTTATTCAACAGGGATGATGCCATTGAGAAAAGGAGATTTATTCCGTTGTAAAACAGCCTTCTCAGCAACTTATAGCAGACACTTAAAAGGAGCTAATTGGTGGTAGCTTGCGGCTCCTGTTTTTTTTTTACTTGGTTAAAAACATATATTATTTTAGATCTTTTTAAAGCTTTGTTTACATCACCACTTATCAATAAGGAATTGAAGACTGTTAGAAGCCAATGTTTCACTTATGCACCAGCATGTTTTAGAAATTCAAGGAAAATGTCAGCCATTCCGGCAGCAGCCGTGACCACCCCATTTAACTCTTGCGGAGTAAAGGACATTGAAACTTCTAACGGTGCCTTTGAGCTTCTCTTGATATTATTCAGATCGTATACTTCCTTTTTGTCACATGGTTGGCGGGTTGACTTAGATATGCAGATAATGTATTTTGCAATGTTTATAGGTCTCGAGTTCGCTCCAGCACAATTTTAAAGGGGCTTACCGGTGGAGTTTTCGGAGTAGGGACCAAGCCTGCTGCTATATTTACCTACTTCTCTCTTCTAGTATTATTGAGAGAGGTGCAGCAAAGTGTCAGCTGTGTCAAGAGTTTTCGGAGTTCTTAGAGTCATCGTATACATCCTCACATTCTCGGCTCCATTCTGGAATGTATTATTTTCTGAAGCCCCTAAGGATTCACACTTCAGCAAAAGAAACGACAAAGCTAGTGAAATTATCATAATTCTTTAACCTTGGCCCACTACTATAACCAAGGTTATAGTATAGTAGTATAAAATGATCATAATTTCTTTATTAAAGGTGGAATGAACCTGATGTCATCTTCAAACCTTGATGTAAAGGTATCCCAGTTAGCGTTGTGAAAGTTTCGTTACGTCCGGGGACAACGAGAACTTGATTTGCTACAGATATTACAACAGGCTTGTGTTGTTAACTAGGGAAGGCACCAAGGACACTCTTCGTATGGGTCTTATAGATAGTTCTCAAGAACAGAAGCATAACTCTGGGGAATAACCTAAAAGCCAAGCTGAGAAGATAGTATTTTTACTTTAGCATCAAATACAAGAAACAATGGGTTTGGTCTCATCCCAGTTGGTTAGGTTTCTACCACTACCGTGGTCCGATGAGTAACCCCACTAGCTGTCATGACTATTAAATTCAATAGCGTCTGACCATAAAGTATTAGATAATTTGTACACATTCACTATGTTAGTGTCAAAGACTTTTACGGTCATTATGAAAGTATTGTCATCACAATTTTTGTGTTTAGTTTTTAATATCATCAATACCAAGTATCACGTACGTTGCTACATCATTTGCTATATGTCCTATAGCCCCCTCCCCCCCGTCTATACCCAGAAAATTAAGTTCTTCAACGTGTGTTTCTTGAGTGCAACAACAACACTGTTTTCAGATAGAACTTCTTAAACACGCACACCTAGCTCTACTAACCTCTTCATGCATGACAGTATCAACCGTGTACATGAAGTTTTGAAATTACTATATTTTTTTGTTTCAATTCAATTCTGACAAACACTGCATAGTGGCATCAAATGAGTCCAGGTGAGTTAGTTCGTGGTGTTTCCAATAGGTAGCATCACTGGTCTGTTTGCTAATGGCGATTTCATTGTGCAGTACATGAATTTTTGCTCCAGCTGGTTTTCATGTTTTTGATAGTTGACAGCAACAATCTGGGAGCACCTACTCAGGTAAGAAAAATACTATCGTTTTTCTCAACTGTTAAACCACAATTCTTTTCTCTTTTACTTTTTTATACCACGAATAGTTGCAAAGTTATATTAGTAAGTTCACCCGTCCCCAGGCGAGGCCTTCATGCATTTGAGGTTATAATTTTATCCTGTAAATATGGTTCCTCAACTGCATGATGGCATCGTCTGTGTACAGGAAACCCGGCATCAGGTGAGGCCAACATGCAATTGTGGACTTCATGAAAGTTTAGTTGTTACTGTTGAATTAATTAGTGTTTTGTTTTCAGCTAAGTTATGGCGGAGAGGAGCTTAAGGCCAAGCCGTTTTTATGGCAAAAACAAGTTTTTGCTGGCAGATTTTCCTTCAGGTTCAGAAGAGGAACAGAAGAGGTCTGAAGAAGACGATGACACTGATATTGACGAAACCTGGAGTCCTACTAAGAAAAAAAAAGGTTTGGTCATTCCCGAGACAGAAAGTGATGATTCTGATGACCACAGTGACAGCAACGACGGTCCTGGTAGGCCACTCACCAGTAAAGCAAGTATGACTATTGATAACAGTTCTAAGCAACCACAGAGACAATGGGTACAAAACAGACAATTTATGGGGAAATAACTCACCTCAGTTTTTAAATCAAGAATGTGACTTAGTGGATGGTTTGACACCTGTTGAGTATTTTTCGGCTATGTTTCCCGAAGATTTGATGGATTTAATTGTATTAGAAAGCAACAGATATGCAACATCGTTAAGTGTAGATCTTAAGTTGACAAGATCTGAACTTGATATATTTTTAGGCATAAATATTATGATGACCTATATTAAGTATCCTAATACAAGAATATATTGGTCCTCTAAACAGTCAGTAAGGTTCAGTTATATTGCTGATAGTATGGGTGTAAATCGATACGAACAGATTAGGCGTTATTTGCACTTTACTGATAATGAGACAATAGCCCCAGATAATCGTGACAAATTAATCAAAATTAAACCAGTTTTAATTAAACATCATGACTCTTTCAGCCGTTGTACAGTTCCTGGTGAATTTCAATCTCTTGATGAGATGATTTGCCCATTCAAAGGAAGATCAAGTTTAAAGCAGTTCATTAGAAATAAGCCACATAAATGGGGCTTTAAAATTTTGGTTTTAGCAGATATGAATGGCTATGTTTCCTGCTTTGAGGTCTATGAAGGAGCTTCTACCCATAAACATAGTGACAAGAATACCACTCTAGGTCCTGTTGGTGACATGGTATTGCGGGTTACTCATGACATACAGCACCACAACTACGAGCTATTCATGGATAACTATTTTGTATCTTTGCCCCTTATTGTTGAGTTACAAAAGGTACAAATTTACACTCTTGGTACAATTAAGGGAAATCGAATTCCACAGTCAAAATCCTTCTTGAAAGATCCTGAAGAGCTTAAAAAAGAAGGGAGAGGCGCAATGACTTATGCTACATCCAACGATAACATTACGGTTATACGTTGGATTGATTCAGGTCCAGTTCATGTAGTTTCAAACTTTGTAGGGACTGAGCCAGTAGATATGGCTAAAAGGTTTGACAAATCCCAAAAAATGTTTATTAATGTCAAGAGACCGGCAGCAATTTCCATGTACAACAGGTATATGGGAGGTGTAGATATGACGGACCGTATGATTGCTCACTACCCTCACACTACAAAAAACAAACGGTGGTACTTACGGCTATTTCCCAGGGCGAGCCTCAGCTACTGGGCGGGTCGCAGGTGGCGGATAGCGAATGTTCCACCTCGTCATTGATGGGGTGGACAACTGCGAATAAGGGGAAACCCTAATAAGCAGTCCCGGACCGAGGTTCGCAGGGGCAGCTGAGGTGTGCAGCTGACGGGCTTAGTGACCCCGCGGTACCCTGAACTCATTACCACACACCTAAGGACCGCACTGAGTCCTTAGATAATGAACCGAGCATGGGAGCAGAGGGCAGCCTCACTGGCCAGCCCTTGTTTTCCATTGCTCGGGCCAAATCAATGTCGGGGGGGGGGGGGGGGCAGGTCTCTCTCCGATTCTGAATCCAACTTGGCTGAGGACCGCTCAGAGCCCTCAGACAAGGACCTTGGCACGGGGAACGAAGGTAGGGGCAGGCCAATCTGAAGTCCCCGCTGCTCAGGTCATGGGTTCGGCGGAGGGGGGCATGTCGCTCTCTGACCTCGAAAACATCCTTCTCGGAGCCCAGGCTCTGATCAGCTCGATCGGACGGCTGAGGCTCTGTATAGGATGAAGATAGCCAGGAGAAGCACTCCTGGCAATCAGAGGAAAAGGCCTATAGGCCTCAACTGACTGATCACTGGAGGGGGTCCTGTACAGGTCACTCCTCAGTGGTCAATCTAGTAAAAGATGAGGTACTCTCAATGAGGTTTGACCTCATTGGGACTAAGTATCTTTCCACCAGACCCCATACTGTGGATTTTGGGTCGAGGGAGTACTGGGACGCTGTTACTAGCCCGGTTTCTTCTCACGACCCATTTGTATGGTTCACAGACGGGTCAAGAATAGGCAACAGAGCTGGATTTGGTGTCTATACTGGTGACCCTAGGACAAACGCGTGCGTGAGCCTGGGAGCGTATGGCACCGTGTTCCAAGCTGAAGTCGCCATACGTTCAGCGCAAATTATGATAGAGGTTTGCGGGAAACATATCCATATCCTCTCAGATAGTCGGGCGGCCTTGGGGGCCCTTGACTCCTGGAAGGTTTCGTCTGGTCTGGTCTGGGAGTGTGTGGAGTCCCTCAGCATCCTGGGTTCAAGAAATCAGGTCCTGCTGGAATGTATCCCAGGAAATAGGGGAATAGAAGGCAGCGTGCAGGCCGATGCCTTGGCTAGGGAAGGCGCTATTAAGCCCTTCATTGGTCCTGAGCCGGCCTGCGGCGTTTCGGCTGCAGCTGTCAAAATACCAACCAAAACTGGGTCCCAGACATCTGGAAAGATGGTGGCGGTTCCCAGGGCATGGACTCGACAAGCTTCTTGTCAGAAATCCTTCCCAGAAGTCAACAAAGTAACTTCTTGGGTTGAATAAATTTTACGTAAGTTGGTGGTGGGACTCATCACCGGTTACGGTAAATTCCGGAGGCATCTAAGAACAGTGGGACTCCTTATGGAGGATCCCATCTGTCGCCTCTGTGGGTTGGACGAAGAGTCTGTAGAACACACTGTCCGGGAGCGTGAGGCTCTTGGTGCCGGCAGAAGAGTACCTTTTGAAGGCTCACCTCTGGGACAGTTGGAAATTACCAATCTAGTGAAGAAGCTCCTTGACTTGGTCAAGGGCAGCCAGCTTTACGACGATTAGGCACTGGGATTGGCACAAAAAGCCATAGGCTTCGTTGCAAGGGTTGGCTGGACCAACAATATATCCCCTTTTAAACTAAACTAAACTACGGCTATTTTTCCACTTTCTTAATATTGCTATTGTAAATAGCTGGATATTGTACAGAAAAGCAAGGAATCCTCTTATACATTTAGTGACCTTCAAAGCTGAACTAGCTGAATACCTGATCCAAAAGGGCCTAAATGACATGAATACCAAAAAGAGAGGGCGCCCTACACTCAGTGCAACAACCCCACCTCAAAGAAAAAAAAAAGTGTGTCACCAAAGCTGGACCATGTGTTAGGTTTGATGGAAAGGACCATTATCCGGATAAAGTTGAAGCTAAAAATGCTCCAAGATGTCATGATGCAAATTGCCGTTCCAGAACACGTTACATTTGTAAAAAATGTGATGAACCGGTGTGTCCGGAGTGTATGGAAAACTTTCATTTCATTCCAGATGTAAATTAAATGTTTAGAACTAATTAAATACATTTTTTGTAATTTGAAATGGTGTTTTATTACCTGGCATCACGTGTGGACATCATGCATTTGAGACACTGTAAAAACAGTTGGCCTCATAAGAGGCCACCATGAATTACCAGGATAAAAACGTTTTTACAATATCTCAAATGCATAAAGGCCTTAATTGAGGCCACATTTTTTAAAAATATTAATTAAACAAAATTTAAAATACATTATTTTTACATAATTTTAAGCGTAGATTTCAAAAATGTGTTCAAATAATTTTTATCTCAACAGGATCAATTAGCATGCATGAAGAGGCTAAAGCTCTCGACAATTCAATGGAAGATATTCAAGACAGAACATGTATTTTTATTATTTTGCTGGCCCTGAGAAAAACCGATTTTTGGTTGGCAGCTGGCATAACTGGGAGATCACACAATTGACAATAAGCTAACAAAATCATCGTTCGTTTAGCACCATCTCAACACGAGGACATATCAAAAACAGAAAGTACACACACTTGATCTAGCCCTCAATCGACCTCTCTGCTTTAAAAGTCATCTACAGAAAACAGCAGCTATGTTTAAACCAGAACTAACATTGTGCAGCAACTTGCTGGATCATCGTAGGGATTCAACGCACAAGTCTCAATATTGTGCTCCCGTGTGGCTTAACAGTACACATGTACGAGATGTTGATAAAAAAACTAAATAGGACGATGAGGGTTATCAGCAGTCTTCATTGCAACCCCTCTATCATGGCTTCCAGTACTGTGCAACATAGTTCCTCCAGATATAAGACGCAGAGATACTTCTTAGAGACCGAAAATATTCGATCTACTGAAAATCTCCCCATTTAGCAAGATGTCATATAACGTTTAGTGCGACTTGAATATTGAAAACCACTTCTTCGTCTAGCTTCCCAGTTAATTTCAAACACATTTTCACCAAAACGAACTGGGCGTTAACCCTATGACTATCATGGGTGGAATGATCTTTCTTCGTTAAGAATGTATTATACTGATCCGTTTTCACACGAGTGTGGGAAGATGCAACTACTGGAAATATAAGTGGAGTCGAAATTAAAACTATGAATCGCATAATTAATGATTTCCCATTACGTTCTTTTCAGGGGAGACGACTAGCTGGTATTCACTTAATCGGAGAAGCAGGAGTTGATTGTTTACGAAACCTGCATTTAGCTCTGTGACAGGAGATCAGTATTTACCTCTATGAAATGAGTATTTTATGTTTTATTTTATTTAGATATTATTTATTGGTATAACATTAAATCTTTGTATTCCTCCTCCTTTTAGTTTGGCGGCTGGCTTTGAAAGCCATAATATACATATTTATATAGTTACAAATATAATGTAATGGCTTTTGTTATTGCACAACCACTGTACTTAAGGTTTTGGTAATCCGGTAACCTCCACGATTACGTGTTAAACCATTGTTACAAAAAGGCAATGAGTTAGGAAGAAAAAAGATGTAGTGGATTTGAAAACGGCAAAATTAGTAAACAGATGTTAAAGCTTATGGTCTACTCAATGCTGGGATACTATGTCAGCAATGACATGATTTACACCAAGGTTAGAAGGACCCATGCAAAGGTAGAGCAAGGAAGCAAACAAGCCTGAGAGGGTTAATGAGGCAATTCTGATGCCGGCCCACCCCGTTAGGTAGCTGGTTGACTCTTCTAATTACCCATATAAACAAGCGCCTAATGTAGTCCCTGGCCAGGTCTGGGGACTAACGTACGGCTTGCATTAATGTACTACCCTATTTCATTGAAACCCTCTGTTTGAGACCCTTACGTCAAACCCTCTCTCCAGACACCATTTATCGGATATTTGATATTTCCTCTACGTTCACTAGTTTTGTAAAAAAAGTAAGAATAACAAAACCACAATTAAAAAATATTAACAAACTGCATCCTTCCCACTAAGGATACATCCGTCATTGGCACGAGATGAATCATTATCCCCATGGACATCGCTTGTTTACCAGAAGCAGTTAATTGCTTAATTAACAGCTTAACTGCTTGATATGAAGACAAGACCCATATATGGCACTGCAAAACTCACTATAGTCGTAGAGTTAATTTACGTTTGACATTTGCATCCAATCTTCCCAGCAAGTACATGCGTGCGGAGAGCCCATAACATAATGTCAGAGAGGGAGCACCTAGCCTCGCATCACTCTGGACTGCACCACAGAGATGAAAGAAACAACAGAGGTAGTATCCTAAAGTGTGCTGAATGAGTGTCGACTTATATGCTTTAAGTAATAAAAGTACAATCAGAGAATTTACGACCCAGTTATTGCAAGATCTTTATTGAACGAGATTATAACAGTGTAAATGTATTTTAGACCGATATAACGGTTCTGTAGCCGAGCCAGTACAAACACATTACTCGCTTTGACAGGAGACGAATCGGACCGCCCAAGCACCTGGCCCCAATTAATTTCCAACACAGATCGTCATTGTAGACTGCCTGGCCGATAAATCCATTGAACGACCCTATGCCTACATTGAAAAGCTCTTTGTGTCTGTCAGTGCACCATAATTACTTGATTTATTTGTTCCAAGTAACACAGTCCAATTATTTACATCAATTATACGTTAAACAACTGAACATTGAATTTGCACATCATCTTAGTACATATCTTTTGTACACATACTATTTTTTGTACACATTGTATCGGTCGTTAATTAATTTGTTTAAATAGTTTTTCAAAATACCTACATCACATTACATTCCCTAAAAATTCAGACCAAATGGAGAAGTATGGATTCCACCAAAAATATACGTCCCTGTTTTTGAACACCACGAAAACAAAACACTCCAATCGTATTTATGTGAAATTATACACAAACATTAAAATTTGCTAATGTAGTGGGTATCTCATTTTAAAATGTATTTGAATAATTAAATGAAATCTGTTATAACTATGCCTATTCAAATAATTAGGTCTACATTAGAAATACAGTACTAATAATAAATACAATAAACAAAAGAAAAACACTTTAGACATGAAAAGGGCTACAATTTGAAAAGAATAATACTCCAAACAATATCAATAATCTCTTTATATTTATAATGTTCAATAGTATGTTCTATTTTTAATAAAAAGCTTAAAACAAATCGTAATACTATAGGCAACAAACAATAAAATTGGAGAATATTAACAAACTATAAAAATAAATAAATAGCAAATAAAATATATAAAATAAATCTTTATATTTGTTTACTGTCTACCTATAAGCGATCACGTATATGTCACACAGACACAAGCGCTCATGTTGTGCAACGCCGTTATTCAGTCAACCGTGCGTACATGAGCAAGTGTATCACTCGCCCTCATATATTTACTGACGTCACGGGATTACGACGTCGATGTCACAACTGTGAATTAATAATTGATCACAAACTTCTATGGACATTCACAGAAACATGGAGAAAGTGTCGCGAAAAAAGCAACCAGTTAAATAGAAGACCACAACAGTTACTGAACGTTATCTTTATGATCCGAAATGTTCCTTTTGAGGAGATTTACTTCCATAACACATCATCTAGGCTTTGGACTGGCTAAATATTTCTGTCATGTAGGCGTGTTTAAAACCTACTTTAGAAAATTTTATCTTTAAATGTTTTCCATCCTTATTTTAAATTATTTTATATTATAATTCAGGTATATTTTACAGATTTACAGAGTGTTTTCCTGATTTACTAATTTAATTCAGTTTGGAGCGTGTGATGATATGCAGAGGCCCTTGATTGTTTTTCAATAGGTATGCCCACTTTCTTGTACTTGTGTTTTCATAACTTTCCTTCTAGGTTCAGTTGTATTGTCCGCGTACCACATAAACTGGATCAGTTGTAAGGTTTAGTCATTCAAACATGCCAATAAGGCTTAGATCAATGATCACTTTTTCACGTAAAAGTAACATCTCTTTACTTCTATTGTCGGGAAACCGTCAGTGCTACAGCTTCAAAACCCACATTAACTTGTCCAGTTAGATATATAGCCTGTTGTATTAGCTAAAAAGTCTGGCCTAAGTTTTTTTAATCCAGAAGAAGATGAAATCCCACTGCACATATGATGTTTACACCTAGGAGGGTGTGTGCATATAAGGAGAGGCCTTAACAAAGGGACTAATGCGATGACTTCCCACCACAGAAAAGAGAATTTTTATCCTGAAAAATATGTTGAAAAAGAAAAATAACTAAAAAGAAGTCTATTTATTTGTCTGTGCTACCAACTCATTTTTTCCCGGTTCGATTTCCGATTTTATCACTCACAGTTTTTGCTCTGCCGCTCCCGTGGTCCCCAGGTTAAGTGTTAGAGAGTGCTTCTTAGCCCTAATTTCACCTGGTAAAATAAGACGATATATTAACTTTCCTCGGTCAAATTACCAAAATAATGATAAGAATAAATCAAACAACCTAACCCAATTACTATGGTAGGGATGGTGGAAGTTAGTTCGGTTTGGTCGCGTATTTCGTGGACACCATATGTCCCAATTACTATGGTAGGGACATGGTGGAAGTTAGTTCGGTTTGGTCGCGTATTTCGTGGACACCATATGTCCCAATTACTATGGTAGGGATGGTGGAAGTTAGTTCGGTTTGGTCGCGTATTTCGTGGACACCATATGTCCCAATTACTATGGTAGGGATGGTGGAAGTTAGTTCGGTTTGGTCGCGTATTTCGTGGACACCATATGTCCCAATTACTATGGTAGGGATATGGTGGAAGTTAGTTCGGTTTGGTCGCGTATTTCGTGGACACCATATGTCCCAATTACTATGGTAGGAATAAGGTGGAAGTTAGTTCGGTTTGGTCGCGTATTTCGTGGACACCATATGTCCCAATTACTATGGTAGGGATATGGTGGAAGTTCGTTCGGTTTGGTCGCGTATTTCGTGGACACCATATGTCCCAATTACTATGGTAGGGATGGTGGAAGTTAGTTCGGTTTGGTCGAGTATTTCGTGGACACCATATGTCCCAATTACTACGGTAGGGATATGGTGGAAGTTAGTTCGGTTTGGTCGCGTATTTCGTGGACACCATATGTCCCAATTACTATGGTAGGGATGGTGGAAGTTAGTTCGGTTTGGTCGCGTATTTCGTGGACACCATATGTCCCAATTACTATGGTAGGGATGGTGGAAGTTAGTTCGGTTTGGTCGCGTATTTCGTGTACACCATATGTCCCAATTACTATGGTAGGGATGGTGGAAGTTAGTTCGGTTTGGTCGCGTATTTAGTGGACACCATATGTCCCAATTACTATGGTAGGGATATGGTGGAAGTTGGTTCGGTTTGGTCGCGTATTTCGTGGACACCATATGTCCCAATTACTATGGTAGGGATGGTGGAAGTTAGTTCGGTTTGGTCGAGTATTTCGTGGACACCATATGTCCCAATTACTACGGTAGGGATATGGTGGAAGTTAGTTCGGTTTGGTCACGTATTTCGTGGACACCATATGTCCCAATTACTATGGTAGGGATAAGGTGGAAGTTAGTTCGGTTTGGTCGCGTATTTCGTGGACACCATATGTCCCAATTACTATGGTAGGGATGGTGGAAGTTAGTTCGGTTTGGTCGCGTATTTCGTGGACACAATATGTCCCAATTACTATGGTAGGGATATGGTGGAAGTTAGTTCAGTTTGGTCGCGTATTTCGTGGACACCATATGTCCCAATTACTATGGTATGGATATGGTGGAAGTTAGTTCGGTTTGGTCGCGTATTTCGTGGACACCATATGTCCCAATTACTATGGTAGGGATATGGTGGAAGTTAGTTCGGTTTGGTCGCGTATTTCGTGGACACCATATGTCCCAATTACTATGGTAGGGATAAGGTGGGTTAGTTCGGTTTGGTCGCGTATTTCGTGGACAGCATATGTCCCAATTACTATGGTAGGGATAAGGTGGAAGTTAGTTCGGTTTGGTCGCGTATTTCGCGGACACCATATGTCCCAATTACTATGGTAGGGATAAGGTGGAAGTTAGTTCGGTTTGGTCGCGTATTTCGTGGACACCATATGTCCCAATTACTATGGTAGGGATGGTGGAAGTTAGTTCGGTTTGGTCGCGTATTTCGTGGACACCATATGTCCCAATTACTATGGTAGGGATGGTGGAAGTTAGTTCGGTTTGGTCGCGTATTTCGTGGACACCATATGTCCCAATTACTATGGTAGGGATAGTGGAAGTTAGTTCGGTTTGGTCGCGTATTTCGTGGACACCATATGTCCCAATTACTATGGTAGGGATGGTGGAAGTTAGTTCGGTTTGGTCGCGTATTTCGTAGACACGTTATGTCCCAATTACTATGGTAGGGATGGTGGAAGTTAGTTCAGTTTGGTCGCGTATTTCGTGGACACCATATGTCCCAATTACTATGGTAGGGATGGTGGAAGTTAGTTCGGTTTGGTCGCGTATTTCGTGGACACCATATGTCCCAATTACTATGGTAGGGATGGTGGAAGTTAGTTCGGTTTGGTCGCGTATTTCGTGGACACCATATGTCCCAATTACTATGGTAGGGATGGTGGAAGTTAGTTCGGTTTGGTCGCGTATTTCGTGGACACCATATGTCCCAATTACTATGGTAGGGATGGTGGAAGTTAGTTCGGTTTGGTCGCGTATTTCGTGGACACGTTATGTCCCAATTACTATGGTAGGGATGGTGGAAGTTAGTTCGGTTTGGTCGCGTATTTCGTGGACACCATATGTCCCAATTACTATGGTAGGGATGGTGGAAGTTAGTTCGGTTTGGTCGCGTATTTCGTGGACACCATATGTCCCAATTACTATGGTAGGGATGGTGGAAGTTAGTTCGGTTTGGTCGCGTATTTTGTGGACACCATATGTCCCAATTACTATGGTAGGGATGGTGGAAGTTAGTTCGGTTTGGTCGCGTATTTCGTGGATACCATATGTCCCAATTACTATGGTAGGGATGGTGGAAGTTAGTTCGGTTTGGTCGCGTATTTCGTGGACACCATATGTCCCAATTACTATGGTAGGGATGGTGGAAGTTAGTTCGGTTTGGTCGCGTATTTCGTGGACACCATATGTCCCAATTACTATGGTAGGGATGGTGGAAGTTAGTTCGGTTTGGTCGCGTATTTCGTGGACACCATATGTCCCAATTACTATGGTAGGGATGGTGGAAGTTAGTTCGGTTTGGTCGCGTATTTCGTGGACACCATATGACCCAATTACTATGGTAGGGATGGTGGAAGTTAGTTCGGTTTGGTCGCGTATTTCGTGGACACCATATTTGAGGGCCGTGTGTGATGTAGGGCTGTTTGGTCGCTCATTTCACTGATCACTCTTATCACACAACCGGAGATACCCACATTCACGTTAACCAGCAAACGTGCGTACTAGGACCACGGGATTTTAGTTTTTTTTTTTTTTATCGCTAAACCGTTATTGATATATAGTCTATTACGATATTGTGAATATGTGTGTAGAATCACGGTTTATTTAAGCCTGGATTAACACTACCTAGTCCACAAAGAATGCGCACGGACCACAGGATTATGTTTTTTTTTCTTTTTCTAAACCGTCACTGACAGGGCCGGATGTCCCAATAGGCACGGGTCTATGGGCGCAAGCTCCCAGAGGGTGGTAAACAAAACATTTAAAACATCTAGAAATAAAAATAAATAACCATAACTTGATATATTTTTTGAATTGATTTTAATAATCAGGTTAATAAAGCGTTTTGATTTTGACGTTCATTGGAACAAATAATTCATTGTTGGTAAAGTTAAACTATTTTTCAACATTATATATCACCTTCGTTGAACTCAAAACAAGGGAGAACTGGCTGTAGGGATGTCGTCGAGCGGTACGCATCGTATTACCACTGCCACCCATGTTCCTCGTATTGAGAAGGGTGACCCTATTAGTGACGCCATATAACTACAGATTGGTCCGCGATTAAGAATGTAAGAATAAGAATGTAAGAAGATTCATCGCACTTGCTGTCCTCATTCTTTGGCACATGCGATAAAATTCCACCGTGGAGTTATGTGTTCTACGGTTGATTTTATGCCTGGATTAACACTACCTAGTCCACAAAAAATGATATAGGCGTACGATATTGTGAGTGTGTGTGGAATCACGGTTGAGTTTATGCCTGGATTGACACCATAAAGAAGGGTGTATGTGTACTAGGACCACGGGATTTTAACATTTTATGGCATACATGCATGTTAATACGATATAACATGTATTTAGTATTAAATGAAAAAGCTTATTATGTGCGCGGGATCAAACTTGACATTTTTCATAGAGTAATACTTCCACATCACGCTTAGGCATAACAAACTATGGGCGTACTGACTGAGTGAGACGTGACGAGTGTGGCAAGCGTAAAGACCTACTTGACCTCACTGGTGTTACCACCCGTGCCCAGGTAAACCTCCTTGACTCACGCTCTGATTCATAATTGCCAGCATGGAAGAGTACTTCGACGACAATAGATAACGGGGACGTTGTATCAGGCATGAGTTGTAGCCACTGATATTAGTCATCCCTAAGTAGCCAAGTCGGTAGACGAACTTGAACGGTGATATTAGGCAGACTCAATAAAATGTCTGCAGAAAAGCTGACATGTTCGAAGTTGTCAGTTTAAATATCACATCAAATCATATAAAAACAATCAACAGTTCCGGAATGAGTGACTTAAATCACAATTTACCCAACATCATCAGTAAGTTTATTTGATCAATATGAGTTTTTATTGATATAAACTGGCTACGTTTTGAGTACAAAAACTGTTAAATTATTTTCAACGATTATTTGCAACAAATAATTGTCAAATAATCGTTGTTGGAACTTGTATTCAAGTCCTGCAGGCAGAAATTCCGGAATCAGCAACGTGTTCTGAGGTCACATTTTATACTAATCCATCAGTTATGCCAATGATATAATCAATACGAATTTGAGGAACCTAAACATAAGTACAATAGTCAGGGCCCTAGCGTTGACGGCAACCGGGGCTGAGGTCTTGCGCCTCCCCTCTCTCCTCGTACCAAAAACATTGATTGTGGCGTAACCTGAGTTATGTCGGAATGAATCACTAATAATTAAAAAGTTTCCATTAATATTTTTTTTTACAGAAACATAATTCTTTTGGTGTGGCAGTCATATATCTCCGATTGGTATCAAATAACCAAAGTAGACTTTTCGATAAAAACAGATTCAGAAAATCGTCTTAAGCTGTATTACACGCGAGGACAAGCTAAATACAAGCAGACAGGTTTAACTTGATAAGAAGGTGATCGAAGAATCACAGTTTGTTGATTACTTTGGAGAGAGGCTGGACGGTGGTCTCAGGTGTAACGACAATGTTGATAAATAACTGGCAAAACAACTTTCTGCCACTTTTGTTCTGAGAAGCATTTCTTCCCTAAATAACATTGCTTTGTCAAATCTGGGACACTTAGGCTTGACAAGGTACTCAATCGTACTCTGGGGCATATCTACTTACAATAAGCTAACATATTTGTTGTTCAAAATGGAGCTGTAAGATGTATTTTAAAAGCTAACCCAACAGAATCATGTAAAGTTAATTTTAAAGAACTAAGCTTACTAACCGCACCTGCTATCTACATGTTTGAAGATGTCCTACGTTAAAGAACAACAACTTGTAAAGGTACGTCAGTATTCCACAAAACCAGAAACAGAAATGTCAGTCCTTCAATGTATCATAATTTGAAACTATTTTAAAACAAACCCAAGTGTGTTGTTACTCTCTTATTGCCTGCTAAGTTAGCTGAGATAGACGATTTTTTTAAATTCAAAAGGAGGTTTGAAAATTTTTAAGTTAACATTGCTTTTACCAAACACCTAGTTACCTACAGTGACATTTTACCAATTTTAATCCATAACCACAAATATAATTAGTCAGTCGACTTCTAAACAAGAAATAAAATGTGACTGTGACAATGACAATTTACTAATATATCATCAAATAATACCGATGATGTACAGAAAATCTATAGGGTAACAGATGTATATATATACACATCATAAAATGAACGATAATGGCTGAGTCAAGAGTCTTAAGTATCGAGGGCGTTTCGCCTTCGATACGCCGGCTGCCGACCGAAGGTGGTTCGACGGCAGCAGCAGTCTGCAAGTACTGTATCTACTCTTAGTTTACCGTAATGCTGGCCCCTGTCTAGACATGCTCTATGAAGGGGTTGATTGCTATTTAATTCCTCGAACACTGTGAGAATTAGTGTTATATTATTTTTAAGGATTTTCTTTAACCACTTCATAAAATATTTTCACAATTTATTCACAAAATTAAGTGCCCCCTTGGCCGCGTCGCCCGGGGCAACTGCCCCGCTCGCCCCCTTCGGACGGCCCTGAATACAGTCGCCTTGTTTATGGACCAGTGTTATGTCAACTCAGCCCACCTTGTTACTATATTCTTCATTCTTTACATTTCGGTACATAAATCTTTATATATGTGCCCAAAACGGAGGTGATAAATAACAGTGAAAGGCAAACGAAAGTCATGTGAAATATGCTTGTAACCAAGTTTTCCTCAACAAACGTTTACTGAAATCCACGACTGTTATAGCACTGAGGACATGTATGTGGGGGGAAAATAAAAGTTTCATTTGACTCCATCAGTAAACATCTCCAAACATTAAATAAGAAAATCAACTTAATATCCAATAATCTGCACATAAGCGCTAGCATTTAATGCTTTATATGGAGGGATTTATTGTATAGTAGATTGGTGCAATGAGAGCAGGCAATATCATAAGTAATCCAGGAAATTATAGGCCTGGCTGTTAAATGTTAAGTGCTGCTATGGATTGATATTGGAAAACCCATGGAAACACATATCTGCTGTTTAGGCCAGTTAACTGGCAGATAGCATTATCAGTGAAATGTAAAGGGACCACAATAAAAGATGTAGCCTATGTAAATGAGTAACAAATATATGATTAATTTTGACAACTATCTTTTTACTGGATATATATCCAAGGGCGACCTCCTTCTACACAAACTTTTGACTCTTATTAATTTTAACATTTAACTATCTATGGATAAGAAATGTGAAGAATAGAAACAAGGTAGAGCATCAAATAAATAAGATTAGCAACTGTTTCTCAATGTCTACATATTTATGATTTGAGAAATGGTTTCATAGCTTTGGTTTTTGCAATTAAGAAATAGTCATATACTCTTTTGCATATTTGTAGGATTAATGGTAAAGAATTATAAAGTGGAGGATACTTTGTTTCCAGTCATTATATTACCCACCAAAATAATAAAAGATGTGTCAGGCTTCATACAATTTGTCAGGTCAAAAACAATAAGAAACAATTTGATT
This sequence comes from Stictocephala bisonia, assembly GCA_035578905.1. NCBI lineage: Eukaryota > Metazoa > Arthropoda > Insecta > Hemiptera > Membracidae > Stictocephala > Stictocephala bisonia. Next base: position 1,587,089 of record JAQJVL010000067.1, on the reverse strand, counting down.
TCACCCTTTAATTAATATTTCCAGCATTATAGGAAGCCTTTTTAACCTAGGGTATCAAATTCTGTGCAGAATCTTTTACTGGCCTCAATAACGAAGCATTTCCAGGCCTTCGTTTATATTAAACTCCTTTTATCATCCTATTACCTATAGAATGAGCTATTTAAGTTTCTGCATATCTTCGTGAATCACCCTAGGGAGTGTATTGGAAGAAAATTTGTTTAGCTTAATTGTTTTTAAAAATTGGAAATTTTTAATTATATTATTTTAGGTAAAGTCTGTCATATTTTATTATTAAAGAAATAGCAGTAATGAGCAAATGTTCAATTTCCTATAGCAAGCAATAATAATAACTCCCACAGTACAGTAATAGCTCAGTTGAATTACACTTATCATGACAAGGGCATAATATTGTACATGATTAGAGGAAATCAGTAAATATTTAACAACCAGTTGAAGTAATAAATGTTCCCAAATGGTTTCGTTAATAGTGTGCTAAAGTATTAATAATAACCACAAAAGCTGCTTAAAACTCTAAATGAATTAAACTTTTACATAGCCTGGTTAACATCTGTTCGCCCTTCTCTTTATTATGGTTGTAATACAAGTTTATTACAATCATAAAATCTACCCTTGCTTAACAAACAACCTTAAAATTCAACTTTTTCTTTTTTTCACAAATTAAATAAGTTACTAACAAAAAATATGTTTAAGATAACTAAACAAGATTACACCATACAAATCTTAGAGTTTATTGCATTATTGTTAGTTGTTAATTGCCAACTAATTGGAGAAATGAAGAATAAGACCACAAGTAGACATAGGGGGGTCACCTTCATCTATGAAATAATTTACAAAAACTGCCAAACCACCTACTTGGTTCAAAATGGATGAAATTTTAATACTGTTCATATTAAAAACCAGCTGAGGGAAAAATTACCTATTATTAGAATGTTATATTTAAACTGAATAAATTTGTAATACTGTATAAAATATCTAAAAGACACCAATACCATACAAGCCTACATTTTAAGTGTTTATATTTTAGGTGGCCCTCGAGGAAAACAATTAAATACCTACAATAATTTACCCATAGACATACAGATCCCTGTATATATATATATATATATATATATATATATATATATATATATATGTATATATATGGGATTTTTACCAACTATAAATGTTTTTCATCATTACATCTATCAGTCATCTTCAAATTTGATTTTTTGCTACTTGATATACAAAATATCATGCATTCTTTATGTTAAAATACTCAAGTTGCCTATTGTGTTTGAGCAGGGCTCACAGAACATCTGTCTGCAAATTAGTTTTCTACCAACATTAACTTGTAAGTCACAAAACTCTCAATGCGCCTATTAAATTTTTCATTGTTAGCGAGTGACTTATTACACACTTACAGGCATTTTTATATAACATTCATGTAAAAATGTAGTCAAATTACATAAACTCACTCATTTTTGGTATCATTTTACTCACATTTTGAAGGTATGAAATATTGTTAAAAAAGTGTATTCCATAAAACCTCATACTTTGGAAAAAAGTTTCTATCAAACTACCAAATAAAAAGGGGTGGGGGTAAGCCTAGGAAACAATATTTTATTAATAATAAATTCAATATTCTAAGATAGCCAAAATATTTTTAAAATGTATCCAGTTATAGAAATTAAAAGAATATTAATATGTTATTTGGTTAAACAAAAAATTAAATGTACTAAATAACCATTGATCGTACATGAACGATGTAAAACCTTGTTACCATAGAGACCATTTGTTCCTAGAATTTGTTAAAAATATATGGTAAACACTACAGACTGAAACTAGTACCAAAATAAAAAAAAAAAAACACTGTAAAAATGTATTTTTGAAATGATTATCTTGGTGTCATTAGAGTTTTAGCCCAGGGATTCATTGAAGATAGATAACATTTCTTCAGCATACGCACAAAAATAAGTTATTATTCAAAATTTACAATTTTTTTTATCTTGACTATTGTCCAAATCATTTTTTTTTATGGCTTGGAAATGGTTATCCGAACAAGTGATGCTTAACATGTTGCTTAATTTAAGTTCAAATAATTGGGAAACAATTTTTTTTTTAATATTGCAAGCTGCCAAATACTTTTTCCAAACAAGATACTTATTTTCCTATTTTCCACTGTTGCCTTCATTTTAGAAACAAAACAGATGTACCACGAAACACAGCAACTATTCTCATTTCCAGTGGCATACAAATCATGTTGATATTGTAATACTGTATGAGGATTTTAATAACATACATAAAGGTGCAAGTCGGAAAAATTGATCAGATAACTGGTATACAATAGCTGATAAAAGTGGTGACACAATTTACTGGCAAAATTTAGCTGAAGTCCGGGAGAAGGGTTAATGGAACAAAATACACTAACCGATATGTTCAAGGAACGAGGCATAACCCCACATTTTACATCGTTATCTCGTGTAAAGCATAGCTAGTTTCCTGACAGAAATGGTACAAAATTATGAACAAAACCTGCTTTATAACTGTTAAAAGAAGTTTTATCCAAGTATAATTAGTTGTAAGTACACAACTGAACTGTTATAATATAACTTCAAACGAAGAAAAGTTGTAAAGTTTTAATCTGAGTTGTTCTGTTTACTAACTTTCATTTGATAAGTGCAGATTATGCACTGCAACTTGGAAATGAATAAAAATGGTTACTGAAGTTTTCTGGGCGAGCCGTGTTCTGTGATTTTACTTCTATAATTAAAACTGCCCTTCGACCATAAATACATTTACTTTCAAGCACTACACCATAGTCCTATTTATTTAATCATTTTATCATACAACTCTAATCTGACTACAATTTAAAGAATATAATACTCACAAAGTAGAGCTAAAAAAATAAAATCTCATGAATTTGTATGGTAAATTTAGGAATATATTGTAGCGTTCAAATAATTGGGAAACATTTTTTTGTAAAATATTGTACACTTTGGTCATAAGATTTGGTTTAAATAGGTTCAGCGGCCTCTAAAATATTTGGATTGCAACTCTCCAGAACCTACCCCACCCTAGGCAACACGTTTACCGCAATATGTTATTTGTAGTAACTTTGTTACCAGTAGGAGATGAATGAACAGTATAATGAACCATATGAATTGTCTAGCGTAAATATCTTAAATTTTTCAGCCATTATTAAAAACAATGTACGTAGAATATAAACACAACACAATAAACTAAATGAAATACAAACACACACAAAATTTGACAATACACACAACACAAGTCTATTACTATATAAGTACAAAATGCACAGTTATTATGTTGATCAATTTTGGCCGACCATGTTTACTATCCTCAGATAGAGGGACCCACAAAAGAAGTTTACTGTACTATTTATAGCATTAAAAGGAAGAGAAGAAATGATTAGACTGGCAATTGTTTATAATTTATTTTGAATTTAAAGCTGATGTATTACTAATGCTATTGTTATGTGAGAATGAATAGGGTATTTATACTCTTTAGGAATGGAATTTAAAAAAATCCTTTTTTGGTGCATTGTGCATCTCTATGATACTTAATTTCAAGTAAATCTGGCATATAGTTTTGTGGATCTTATGATAAGTCAGTAGGTGAGTAGTATTTCACTTACATACTCTATACGGCTACCCTATTTGAATACAATATCTTCCTTATTCGAGAAACAATCTCTATACATGAGATGCATGCTACAAAACCACCTTCCTGAACATCTAAGAAAAGTAGACTTCCAGGATCTAAAACGAAAACTTCACAGATGGCTGATGGACTGTCATTTTTACAGCCTAGCAGAGTTATTTTAACTTCCGATATTTCTTGTTTTATATCTCTACCTTTTCTTTCTTCCTATTGCTGTCAAACTAATTTTTGAAAAACTACATTCATGCTTTAACCAAATTACCTAATCATTAATTTTCAACAGTACAATTTATATTAACAGTCTGACAACAAACATTGTAGTATGTACTAGAATATAATGACGCCATTGTATTTCTAAAAGAAATATCATAGAATATAGACAGATATAGACAGACGGAAATATTAATAATGTGACCTTGAAATACATTGAAGAAAGATTCATAGAAGGTATAGAATCAGCATTGGTTTAAACCGTTCCTCAATAAAGAGCAAATAAAACCTGAACAAATTCTCATCTAAGTGTTACAGACAGCTACCGTTTTCTTTTCAAAACTATATTACAATCTCAAATATCCTATATTTTCTCTTAAATAAACAATATTTAAAAGAAAACAGTACCTTAATTTTCATGTGAAAAGTTAACAAATGCATATATTAGTTAGTTACACAATTGTAATCCGGGTTGGACCATGTCTGGTTTTTATGTACACTATGTACAAATTGCCGACGTTTCGAGCACATTGCAGTACTCATCTTCAGGGCGACACACTCTGCTATATTGTCGGGGTCTCAAATTGTAACCACGGGCATTCCTGTCTTCGATGTTTCTAGCTGGGAGGCAGGTTTAGGTACGCAAAGGTCATATTTGTACGAAACGTCGGCAATTTGTACATAGTGTACATAAAAACCAGACACGGTCCAACCCGGATTACAATTGTGTAACTAACTTATATATCGACCGTGGAAGTCTCCATACGAAAAAAATGCATATATTTGTAATATGCATAGCAAATGCAAATATGAATTGTTATCTGAGTGTAGGATGAGTATGGATGAGTGTAGTCTGGTCACCAACTGAGTTCAACTGTTCCTCAGAAAGGGCAATTTATTAATAGCCCAACAGCCAGGGCAACTAAGGGACCTACAGCTTTGCGTAGAATCCGAACCACTCAGTACTGGTCTGATTTTCAGCTAATTGATAAGCCTGATACTCAGTTATCTCCCCCACACAACATCTGCACAATGACTGCCACCCAACATGGACACCCCAGACTCCTCTAGTAGTGTCCACGCCGATAGCAACCATCAAGCGGACGCCATGTCCGGTATTAAGAGGACCGAGCTTCCAATCTATCGCCTACAATCTCCCAAACACTTTGTCCCCATGAAGCTGGGTTACAGCACTGCGCCACAAGTTATGTTAGGTTAGATTTAATTAGGTTATGTTAGGCTTGGTTTGATTATTTTACATTAACCTAAGTTGTGGTAGTAGTAGTGAATTAACAGAAACAAATCCAAATTTAAATTAGTGAATGAGTACTTCAATTAATCATATATAGAGACATAGATTTCACATCCAATGTTAAATTTTTGTATTAAATTATTAGCTGTTTTGGGTTGCAGTTTTGTAGCACTAGTGTAGTTGTTTACATAATAATTAATTAAAAAGAAAAACATAAGGACAAGTACTTGAATAACAAGTAAAAATGAGCAAAACTGTTGAGGTGAATGGTGCTGTTGACTATAAATACAAAAGTCAACATTACAACAGTCAACGTACATCCCACTGCTATTCTATCATGTCGCTACACCGTTCTCTAAGTAAGAACCTCAAGCTCATCGGGCCATGTAGGTCCATAGCTGCTGAGCTGAAGGATGATTCTAATACAATTGCACCAGTCACCTTTTTGCTCCCCTACTAGGATTCAAACACAGGAGATGGTGACTGTATTCACTAGACCACTGAGGCGCTATGTGGCATGCGTAAAAACCAGTTCAAAACTGGTACAACTCTTAGCGGGAGAGTTTTGTACTGTGATTTGGTAGTATATCGCTGTACTTTTTTTGTCTCTAATTCTCCTCATAAAAGATAGTGCCCTTTAGTGAAAATATCTCTACATTTTAACTGATAATAGTCTGTATATATTCACTATTTAAACAATGATAAACACAGGCCGAGCACTGCCCATCAGTCGTTGCCAATAGGTTAAATCAGCTGTAGTAGCAGACCTCAATAGTAACCAAATTACAAGCACAAATATTTCTATAAGATAATATCTATTGCAGGTATATATGTAAATATAATCATAGGTATTTTTTTTATCAAGATTTCAGAAAAGGTTTGAAATTAGATAGTTCCTTCTTACTTGATAGTTATTTTTAAAATAGAACTGTAAAATGTATAGTACAAATATTCTAAATGTAAAGTATCAGATATCACCCAGCTAACATGAGAGTAGAATGGCCAAGAGGTAAATATTTAAATGTTTTATTGTTATCAAGAGCTTCTGGTATTGGCCAAAACCCTCAGAACGTTATTCAATGTCAAAGACTTCTGACTGAGCTTTAGGTGAAATATAGAAGCTTGGACTTTTGTAATGACCAAAGTGTTCTCTAAGTATGTGTGGCAAGCCCAAATAGCTGACCGCACTAAGAATTTCGATCCACTCATCAACAACTCTTCTTTATTTGTAATCGGCTAATGCTTCTATTCATAATCAAGAAAAATAAGTGTGCTAAGAAATATCTATAAACATCTAATTAATTTCCAGGCACTAAACTTATCAAACATGTCCTGTTATAAGCTTCCACATGAAATATCGTATCATTATTTGGATAACTGATTATTACCTTAATGAAAGTTAAGGTAGGTCTTATTTTACCAACAAAATTAGGACTAAAAGCCCCTCATTACCAATAACTGGTGACTGTTGACTATACCACTGTACGTGTTTATGGGTGGGCGGGTGGGTCAATCAATACCACTATACGTGTATGGGTGGGCGGGTGGGTTAATACCACTGTACGTGTATGGGTGGGTGGGTGGTTAATATCACTGTATGTGTATGGGTGGGTGGTTAATATCACTGTAGGTGTATGGGTGGGTGGGTGGTTAATACCACTATAGGTGTATGGGTGGGTGGGTGGTTAATACCACTATAGGTGTATGGGTGGGTGGGTGGTTAATACCACTATAGGTGTATAGGTGGGTGGGTGGTTAATACCACTGTACGTGTATGGGTGGGTGGGTGGTTAATATCACTGTATGTGTATGGGTGGGTGGGTGGGTTAATACCACTGTATGTGTATGGGCTGGTGGCCAACTGTGTTTAAACTTCCAAGATGTCCAAAACCTTGTAAAATTTATAGTTTTAGTGAGATTAGTTGAGGAACAAGTGACTTAACATAAACTGAAATAGTACCCAAAACTCATTACCATATGTACAGTTATAAACATGCTTTCAGTTAAATTTACTTAAATTGAATAATGATTGTATACTATTTTGGTGTAAATTTTTAATTTGCCCATAGTCCTGAGGGATCAATTAATTACATTTAATAAGCATTATACTTTTCTATAAGATTACATTTACTCTGTTATAATATATTGATTCTGAGTCCGAGTTTGAGTCTGAGTCTAAGTCTGGGTCTGAGTCTGCGTCGGAGTCGCGGAGTCGGAGATGAAGTCGCGGAGTCGGAGCTTAAAGGTGTTAAGAACTAGCGATAAAGCAAGTGAGTGTATGAAAGGAAGAGAGTGTGTCTTGTCAGGCTCTGGGGTTGTTTGAATTGATTCACCAGACAAGCATCCTAGCCATTCCCAGCCAACCCATACACAACTAAGTATTGACCCTCTCACCCAACCAAACACATACAAGTGTATTGACCTTCCACCCACACGTTCAGTTGTTTTGTCCCTTCGAATACTCCATACAGTGATACCTGACCCTTCCACCCACTCCTACTCGTACAATAGTGTTGAACCTCACACACACCTATGCACGTTTTCCCGCACACCTAAACTTGTACACAGTGGTACTAACCCTCCTTTCCAACCAAAAAAAGTGGTAATGACGCTCCCAACTACCCATAAACGTTCAGTTGTACTAACTCTCCCGACTACCAATACTTGTTATGTGGTAATTACCCTTCCATCCACCACCCACCAATATTCATACACTGGTATTGACCCTCTTGCTTACCCGTGACATACAGTGATACTGATTTTTCCACCTACCCATACTCATTCAGAGACCCTTCTGCCCATCCATGCTCGTAGTATTGACTCACCGGCCCATCCATACACTTAATGGTATTGACCCTACTGCCCATACACACACTTTTAGTAGTATTTATCATATCACCTAACCATACACAAAATAAAGTACATTCCCACCCATCCATAGTCATACAGTCGTACTGACTCCTTCACCCATTCAGTAGTATTAAACCCTTCTCCCACCCATAAACGTACCGTGTTATTGACCCTCCTAACCACCTATAAAGGTACACATTGGTACTGAGTGTAACATATGGTGAACACTGAATATATAAGGTAGATATTGGCACATTGAAGGGTGGGTAGAAAGGGATGACCAGTGATAGAATAGTTTCTATACTTAATTGAGTGCTAAACTTTCACTGTTATAAATAAATAATGGGCCTAATTAAAAAACAAAACTGATTCAGAGCTGTAGAATTACTTTATTGCTGTAAATTATTATGCGAATACGAATTAAAACATTGCATAGTAATTAATTAAATATTCTCAATTAAAGTTTTTAAATATAATCAATTAAAAACCTTAGCATAATACGAAAATTATTATGCTAAGGTAAAAATATATAACTTGCATAGAACTTGACATTTAACTATTGTTAACTAACGCTGTAATAAACTGTTCTTATTTTACTGATAAAACGTAATTATTTAAAAATATAATTTTTGTAATGCAGATTTTTGTTTTAGGTAGAGGATGCAATAAGGTGTAAAAAAAAAAAAAAAAAAAAAACAAAAAAAACAACAAGAAGTATTAGGAAATATTTAAGAAATGTATTTTTTTAAATTTACAAACAAAATCTAAAAATACAATATATGTTTATAATTTTGTGTGTTCAAACTCAATTTACAGTCAAGATCAAATATAAATAAAATTAATTAGGGGCCTAAGTTAAAAGTGACAAAATATACAGAAAATAAGTGAAATAAAACATGAAATATATAAAAATACAATAGGGTCAATAAAACTGATGCTGATAGATAAAACTGCATACAATAAAATCACAATAAATCGGAACTAAATTGATGTAAGACACGTACACAAAGGATAATAAAACTACACAACACTCCGTCACAAACTAAAATAAAGAGTCAGGATATATCCGTTTTACGCGTAATGGGTAACCGTAGACTGGCAGTCGGGCATGCCTTAGCTGACAAAGCCACTCCCCCTCCTACTACAACCGACCCATCACCTTCAGATTACACAAACCGTTGGCTAATGATTCTTAACTACAAATGTTTAGGACCTAAACTAATATTTCAGACAACTTTTAACCAACTCTTAGTCTGTAAACCAAAATTAAAATGACCACCACCTTAAAATTGCTTAAAACAAATGAGTACGTACTTACCACATTATCCAAGTTGAAAAGAGACGAAACCTTTTTTATAAAGCCATCTTGTTTCTTTTGTTTTCGTCGGCTTGTCATTGTGCCAATTTATAACTTCAATAACTGTAAATGAAATTTTACTATGTAGACATCTATGAGCTTATAAACAGTTAACTAATTTTAAAATTTCTTTACAATGTCCAAGCTGAAAGCTTAGTTATATTGTTTTGTTATCATCACATATAGGTAAACTATTTTTAGATATTTTAGCAATATGGATCACTTTCTTGTTCATTTAATAAGTAGTTATAATAATTTCATTTAAAAAGTTTTTAAATTTCATTGACTCTAACCTGCGCAGATGCCTTTATCTAAAAATGGTCACTACAGATCCAGAAAGAGACCCCCGACTTCAAAAAAGTTGTATGAATGTAATAATTTTTTTTCTTACAGTAAACAATATCTACTTGACATATACTGTACCATTTAAATTAGAGAAAGGAAATTATTTACATGGTGGTTTAATTTTGTTGTTGGCATATGTTCCTTTTAATCATAATTTTCAAAATTATTTCATCTCACTTACTACCCATTGTCATTATTTTTTCAGATTCAATATATAAGGCTGTTTGATTAATAAGTAACTTTTTTGCCAAATAAGCATTTTAATCACCTTTTAGCTCAATATATTTAGTCCAGTGTTTAGCCAATTTTATTTCATCAAAGTGATAGGTTTTCTCAAGGCCCTCAGAACAGGTGTTTGTTTCGGTAATGACCTCTTCATTCGACCCAAATCTCATACAGCCCAACCAATTGTTTAAGTTTGTTTGGAAACGGGAAATAGTCGCAGGGGGCTAAATCTATGCTGAATGGAGTAGCAGTTTGTTGACAAATTTATGGATTTTTGCCATCGTGACTAGACACATGGGAACCCTTGCATTGTCTTCATGGAACAATACTTTCTTCTTCGCCAAATACAGTTGTTTTTAACTCATGACAATGTCGAATCCAAAAGCTGTGAATAGTATTTCCCGGTGATCGTTTTACCCTTCTCCAAGTAGCCTAATTGATGTGACACAGCATGCATGCCAAAAAATTTTGCCCATGACTTTGTTGGCTAAAAAACTTACCCAGGCCTTCTTTGGTCCTTATTCACCCTTAGACCAACTGTTTCAATTGTTCCTTACAATGCAAAGGATATGTCACATAATTTTCAATAATAAAAATGAATTCTTTGTTTAAATTAATGTTCCTGTATTTAAATCATGCCTTGCTTGAAAATTCACAATTGTCATCAACTAATTTGATTATATTGAAAAATCAATATTATTATTTCAAATTTTGTCATTGTTAGGCTATTAACTATTTCAAATGACCTAACGTTAATTATGTATTATACATTGTAAGTTTTAAAAGTTTTTAATTAAAGTAATTTTGTATTTACATATTGTAAATATTCATACTGACTTACTTTATAACATTTGTTTTACTATACGTTTTAAAGTAAGTTACAGTACATTCAGAATCACGTTCAACAAATTAAGTTAATTGGTAGAATTACAAAACAGTTTGAGAAATAAAGTTATAGCCTAGGTAAATAAAAAATAATAAATAATAAAAGGTGCTATAAAACACAATACCAGAGATCAACGGAGGTTTAAAAAAAATAGTGCTTTCGAGGTATTTGTCATATAGCAAGATTTGTAGACATGAGGCAAAATGGATTGTAAGATCTGTAGAAAGGAAACCCAGAGAAACAACCCAAAATACAGCCAACAAATGTACAACATTTCATGTGTATGAAGCATGAATGTATAAAAATATGTTTTCAATTATTATAAGAATTAAAAAATTTGGACACTGAACATAACTGAATACATTTAATTAGTTTTTATTTAATCATATGAGAGGTCTAATGCTTCTTCAATGTCACTTCTTTCAGAAACACGCTTGGTTTTTTTTCTGTTTTTCATGTCATATCCATGAATGAAAAATTTCCTCATTAGCCTATTACGGTAATATGACATTTAAGCAGTAACAACTGACAAAATTAAAACACAACTTTTTGAATGCTGCTACGTATGTAATGGCAATACCAATCTGATATCACACATGTTTGTCAGCTGTACGTTTCAATCCCACGACAACCACTAAATTCATATACAATAAATAAAAATCGCCCATGCATTTTTAAACAGAAGTACGACTATTTTAAGTTAACTCTGCCAAAGAGTCGACGCATCATATTTCATCACTTCAACAGTTAAAAACAAAATTGACACAATGACTTTTACTATCTGAAGGGTTAACTATACTTAGATATATTGTATGTAACTTAAGTTTGTAGATTATTAAATAAATGCTACTAATAATTAATTTTTAGTGTGAAGTTTTGATATGCTTAAGGTTCTATGATTGAAGTAAAAATAATCTGAACTAAAATTTAATTTAGGCCGACATGTACATTAAATGCATATTAAAACATATCAATTTATGGCTATGAAAAGCTAATGGTGATAGGTTGATTTCTTTATGACATCTTTAAATGTGAGAGGGCCATAATATTGGATTTAAATACTGCATTAGATCATGTACCATTCTAATTTATTATGACTATTTATGTGGGCTAGCTTACTTATGGTGGTCCTATACAATTAGTCGAGGTAGGCCTATAGGAAACACCTTGAGAATTTAATGTCATTATTATATAGTAGACAAACTTCCGTACAAATAACTATATTTATAATATGAAACATACTGATTGTTCTTTGTAAGAAACCGATGCCTATTTATTCACTATCAAGGCCTTGGAACTTTGCCCAAGAAATAGGGATAGGCTATGTAGGCCTAGTTTTGGTTTGGTTCATTCTAGATAGGCTTACTCTCCTGGCCAATGAATAGAAATATTATACACTCTGCATCCTTTTGTGGTGGCTATTTTAGGGCCTATGTATAAAGTTAGACGTTTCACACAGGATTATTTACGCTTGAACATGTTACTTACGATGTGAATTAACCTAAAAACAAAATCACAAACTTACACAGTTAGAACTAGTACGGTATGTCACTTAATAAGTCATTATATTGTTAAACAACATCTACTGTAGACCTAAGTAACAATAATTGAATCAAACAAGCAGTCAGTAATGTAATAAATGGAGTTATATTTGATCCAGGTTTATTTTTAAAAACATAACCAAAACAATTTCTTTACACATACGTGGCAGCGAATTCACATTTCATAAGAAGTACAGTCCACTTGAAGTAACAAATTCCCAAACTCATCAACAACATAAGACACAAACTGTTTGTATCATTAACAATGATAAAGTAAGTAAAACTTGAAAGAAAATTTAACAGGTAGCAAAAACACAACAATACACAGTCAACATGGCGGACGCTCGGGGACGGACGGACAACCGGGTAGGCGCCGCCTCAAAGCTACAGAAGACACTTGTTGCATTCCGATCATTGCTCATCCCAACGGCTATTGAGGGTGGTGTAACACAATGGGGGATCTTATTTTATTACCAGGGAAATTTTGAGCTAATTTCTTACTCCTTACTTTGATACTACATGTTGGTATACTTACATATTGAAATACATAATTTAAAATAAAAATTTAAGCTCTAATTATTTTGTTTCAGAAAGCGTGTACGGTAGAAAGAAAATTGTATGTATGTATATTCATACAAAAGTTTAGAGCCATTTTATGTATACAGTCCTACTCTTCATACATCTATGTTTTATATTATAAATTCTAATTAATGTACATATTATACAATCTAATATATTTATAAAAAATCTCATTATGAATGACGGCCGGATGGATTACAACCAAAAACTAACTTCAGCTTAGCCTTTTAAGTACAAGAAACCAGTTAAAAATTGTACAAAAGTTTGGACTTCATAGAAATTAGATAAATCTGTTTTAATTAAGGAAGGTCTCAACATCAGAAATGCTGTATATCAATTGTACAGTCCGGAAACGGTTCAATTACAAAGTAAAAAACAACTAAACAAAATCAATTAATAATTGGAATAAATCGAAAAATACATGACATATTTTAATGAAAATTAGTACCTATGGGGTTTTTAAGTTGCTTATCATGATTTTAACATAGGAAATATAGTAAAACAAAATGGCGGATGGGAAATTATGCTTTTCCACTATTACGAATAAAATGTACAACAAATAGATCTATGTATTCATCCATTTTTTGTGTTTTTGAATCATATTTACGTACTTATAAAAGCTGATTATTACTACTGGAGTGCTGGCGAATCAAAAAAATTAAAATATTGGATGAAGAATATATAAGAATTATAATAATACAAATTTACAATAAAAATAATTTGCTAGGGATTTCATAGGTCCCTTATTACGATTTCAACAACAAAATAATGGTGGATGACAAATCCTAATTTTTCACTATTTTCAAAAATTGTACGCAAAGAGTACTAAATAAAAATTAAACAGTTAAAATTATTTGCATATAGATTATATTCATGGATTGATAATACTGTGGTTGCAAATAAATTGCGGATGTTGTGCAAGTTTCGAAAAATCAATTGTGGTTGGAAAATCCAAGAAAATCATGATTGAAATTTTTATTAAAAATAGTTGATAAAGGGGGTTTTGGGTGCATGATCATAATTTTAGGTACATAGTCTAAAAATATAAAATAAAGTCAGGAATGAAATCTCTTGGATTTCCAAAATGTTTCACTACTGCTTTAAAAACGTATTTAAAAAAAAAAAACATGTCAACATCCATAATATCACATATGTATTCTATATACCATGCATTATATTATGCTTGTTGGCTGCTATAAATGGTCAAAATTGAAATATGTTATCAGATTGTTATCTGCTGACTTAAAATAATAAAATTTTATACGGAAAGTATAAAATCATACAAAAAAAATATAGTTTCAAAGGATTTACTAATTTTGTAATGAAAAATAGCTTTTCATCAATAATTTTGTTTTCTTTTAAAGATATTTTGACATATAAGATCTCATTAGAAAGATAAACTTATAGCTTAATCAACAAACAAAGTTATGATCACTTTTCCAATTAATTAAATTAACACTTTTTGATATATTTGAGGTTAAAACTTGGGATATAAGGATGAAAAACACGACTAATTAAATTCTAACATCCATATCAAACAAGTAAATTGTTGGGAAAATCAACCCCTAAAAGTTAAGTTATTATACATTTTCTACAAAAATCAACAAATTTTCCACTATTACTAAAAATAGGAAATTAGTTTTTGAAAAATGAATACTTAACCAATTTTCTAAATGCGGCTATGTTTTTCATGAGTCCAAAAATGATGCCAAAAATATTTGAGCATGTATTTGAATATATAATATGATTTTATGCTATTGTATTTATCTTTTTTAAAACCACATTCAAATTGCAACACGTTTTTAGCCACAAATTGCCAATAAAGTGGCTTTATAAATAGCATACAAATATTTAGCTGTCATTTTGTTCTTATTAGTTTTAATGCTATCCTCCTGAAATTTGGTCTCAAACATTGCTTTGTATGAGTCACAATCTTCGAAAAATTTCACGTCAATACAACCCGTTATTTCTATTTGTTGACAAAAAGCGTCATTTTAAAATCTAGCCTTTGGCTAATCAAGAAAAAATAAGAAGAAAAGAACCAGAAAGATACATTTTACAGCATTAAATTAATTCCTTATACACTTTAATAAGTGAAATACTTTTGGCACTATTTAAAAAAAAACTAATAAAAACATGAAATTTCCAGATAAAAATGTTCAATATTGAATGCTCTATATCTCAGCAGTAGTGCATTTTATTGAAAAGTTCTTAATTACCTTTTCTTCATAAAATTAATAAATTAAACCATTTTGAATGTTAAATTTAATATTTTGTTCTCCCATATAAATGTGCACCCTCCCCCCCCCCCCCCCGCCACCAACTCAACTACGAAGCGGGGCAGGCAAAGTGGTATACCTCAAGGAACCACATCTCCCTTGATATAATATAACCGGTTTCAAGTGAATATAATAGCTTTCTATTTAACCGTTCCTGTTTTACCTGGTTGACTGTACTATTTTTGTATTTACTCACATTTGTATTTGTCACCTACAAGTTTTTAAACTTATTTTTCGACGACCTAAAAACTTGGAATTCTTTAAATAGTACCTCAGAACCGGATGACAATGAAATAGTATGGTAAGATTATAGAAAAATAATATTCATAAAGAAACGAAGGTGTGATAGAAGGTATTCATTTCAAGTCATGCAATGAGGTAACTGTATATTATTTTGTCATACGAGATCATTTTCTTGGTGATATAAATCAGAAATGTTGTTAAGAAAACAAAAATATTACAAATAAATGAAAAAAATCAAACCTCCCTTAAATATTTTTTTATAAATAATAATACCCTAATGAGTGTAGCTGCGTTATCATATTGAAATATACGTATGAGGGCTTACAAAAAGTACAATTCCTTCAGCTGAGTAACATATTTTCTTCTAGTCAGGACAATATCGAACTGATAAGAACTGATAAGACACATTGATCACCCAAACACCAACCCCTTTGAAATGTTTTGAGAATAAATTAGTTGGAAGAAACAAATGTTGTTACTGAATTTGTTATTACGTACAAATGTAATAATCGTACAGCTCAAGGGCCATTGTGAATCATAACAAGGATGAGGGAGACAAAGGTAGTTGGACATTTGCCATCATTACGTGAAAATTAACAACCACGACGTTTCGATTTGGTAAAACCCAACCTTTTTCAAGTGCTAAAAACTAAATTACATATACACAAACATGTCATAAAACTACGTTCTTAAACTAATAAACTTATCTACTTTAATAATTATCTACATTTTAACATAGATCCTAGAATGGGGTACAACAAAATTAACTTCTACTAAATATAAAAAAAATATTAACAGGGTTAAATTAATATAACCAATTAGGCGCTGTCAAGGTCACGATATCAACGAAAAATGTCAAAACCCACTTAAAATTAATATTCAAATCAGACTGAAATAAGATTACATTACTAATCATAAATATATGGCACCTGAAAAATTTAGATAATTATTGAAGTAGATAAGTTTATTAGTTTAAGAACGTAGTTTTATGACATGTTTGTGTAGATGTAATTTAGTTTTTAGCACTTGAAAAAGGTTTGGATTTTACCAAATCGAAACGTCGTGATTGTTAATTTTCACGTAATGATGGCAAATGTCCAACTACCTTTGTCTCCCTCATCTGATACTCCATCATTAACAAATTTCAAAAACAAACATAACAAGGAGTTTATACATTTGTACACGTGCAGTGGTGATGAGCCGTCCACTCCCCATACACGTGCAGTGGTGATGAGCCCCCCCCCCCATACATGTACACACAATTCACCTAATTATTCGGTTGCACGTTTAACACTTTATACAATGTATCAGAATGCATTTTTAACCAATGTGAATGTTTTTCAATCCATTTTAATTTACAAGATTAGTTATTCAGATCATAAAAATCCAAATGCCCGTTGAAAAGTAAAAAAAGTATATTAACATAAGAAAAATTGGTTTTCAGAAAATATTTATTGCCTAGTACTATTTTCCATTTTGTATGCTTAAAAATAAATAGTATATACTCATATAAGATTTAATTAATTCTTAATAAACTGGTTTCATATTTTTATGGTAAGAAACAATATATATTTTTTATTTTAGTAATGGTTTTAAGGTATCATTATTTATTTAATGGTATTTAGTTTGATACATATGTTTACTACATGTAATGTCACTGCACGACGGTAGCTTGTGCCTAGTCCGCGTGCCCAACCCAGATTCTCCTACAACATCCACTATCTACTGATAACACACAACATTCACCTACACACTACGATAAGTGCTTCACACCTCTTATCTCCCTCTAAAACTACTAGGTCAACAACCGATCTTGTTACAAAATATAGGATTCATTTCGTTTATTGAAATTCTACGTTTGATAGAACATCTAGTACACTGTGTTTGATAGAACATCTAGTACACAATTCCTACACATACAGTAATAGTGTATTATAAGCACCGACCAATTTATAGTACGCTGATATTTTATTTTGTTTCAAATGTACTTCAAACAGTTGAATTATTATTAGTATTATTGATTGATTATCAATCAATACATTCAATCAGTTGATTAGATGTTAACTGAAGAAAAATTATTTTTTTCATTTTTCAGGATTATGATTTCATTTTTTTGAGTTACAGTATTATATTTCAGAGTCGATATAAGTGTTCGTAACAAACTTTTCTTTAATCAAGTTACTAAAATAATTTATTTTAGGTAGAATTGATTTATTTTGGGTATTGGTCATGTTATTGTATTGTGAGTTTGTCATGATAACTTAATTTGTAAAGGGAGAAATTTTAATTTTAGATTTATTTAAATTCCATACTTTTTAGGTTATATTTACAAAAACATATTTATCTCTTGTTTTTGAAGTTTTTTTTATGATTTCTTACTATTAATTTGCCTTCTGTGGTTAATTCATTTGAACCGGAGCACAGTGGCAATATATAAAATCATTACTGTATACTAGTTGAGCAACTTAATGTACCTTGTCTATAGACTAAACTAACGTAAAGGAGACGCTAACTTAAACTTAGAAAAATGTTGGCCCCACTGGCAAGAAAAAATACAGTTACGTTTAAAACTGTTTGAAGTATTTTAATGGATTCTTCAGTAAATATTTTAATACTAGTGGACATCCCTGCACGCTTCCCGTGACAATCTTGTCACTCGCAGCACTCGTTACACCTCGGCCTTCGACCTCGCCTGTGACGTATGACTAGAAATAAAAGTAGGGTAGTTGACTACAAACTGTACAACGAAAATCACAATAGTAAATTTATTTACAGTAGTTCACTCACATTAGTTGCGTTGCTACCGAAATTAATTAAATATATAAAATAATTGCGTTGGATCCCATTAAAATATCAATTTCCAGTAGAGAGGAGCCATACCATCTAAGAACATGAATGTGAATAAAACCATGCTTAGGCTACAACATTTCTCGTTTAACATTATGAAAAACCTAACCTCATCAATATTTAAAAAAAACACCATTGTTTACATTCAAACAGCTGTTAAAACTTGTTAAAAATAATAATTTACAGTTGTTACTTTTCGATTATTAAAATCCCTCTCCATGTTATTTTACTGTCGAAAAACGTACTTTGAGGGCTTCCCATTAGAGCGAAAATATTTAAGAATTAAGACCTTATAGCACAACTACGAACAGAGGAAACCTTTTGACACAACTATTTGAATTTTTCAAGAAATAAGGAAGGAGTTACGTTGACAAAATCGGCTTCACGTACTAAATACAAGGATTCTAGTTTTTTTTCGAAACATTGGACACCTGTATAATATTATCATACATTTTGACATGCTTACATTTATTTAATTGTTTTTTTTTTCAAATGTGTTTTGAGAGATTAGTGTACACTATTCTGATTTAGCCTCTGCAATAACACTTATTTAGCGTCTAGTCATGTAGGTATTTTCTTCTAAACATTTCAATTAACGATTAGATAAATAACAATAACTTTAAAACTGATACATGTTCTTACTATCACGATTTAATCAAGAGTATCACTAATATTTACGTCTATAGTTCCCGTACCTGTGTTGTCTCAGAAACTTGGAACCCCAGCTAGGAAATAACCGCTATAACTTTGCAGATAGCATTTTGATCCACGCCTGGAGAGACGGAACTGCTACAAACTAATCAGAAAGTTAGGCTTTAGCCGTACAACGTTGGAAGGCGTTTTGAATGTTGCAGCGGTCACAGGCAAACAAACTTCTCCAGAGAAAACTTCTAACCCGTTCCGTTTCCACGGATTGTAGAATCGTTTGACATTTATTACCTTTTCATTATCAAATTGTTTGTGATAATTCTACTCTAAAAAACTATTCAGGACAGGAAAATTGTAAGTTTACAATACTCTTACAGTACAATTATTGTATGAACGGTTTTAAACGTTTCGTTTCAACAATATACAATATTTGCTCTTATGTACGTATTCAGATATAATTTGATAAAACATGTAATAACATTCATTGGTTCGTTTATGTATTGCATGATATTTATTATGATTTTGAATCGAGTTCATCCTGAATTTATGGTCAATTGGGATTTTAAAAGTTAAATTGGGTTTAAATTTAGTCTTGGCCAAGTTGGAAGATTCATTTTCGGAGAAAAGTTGAGCTAAACAACGTTTACATTGTAATAAAATCAAATTTCATATTTTAATAAAAGTTTTCCCTCTTTTATTTATAACACTATTTTTCAGTTTATTCAATAACTTTCAGAATCGTATTTGTTTATAGCTTATACTGTTGATAATAAAATATTTAGATTATACGATTAATTTGAGATATTATGGTGAACTTGTTTTAACAGCTAGTTCATTATAATTACTGTGGTGGAGGGTTGGGAATTTCATTCCCATCCAACAAGAATGAGTTAGAAAAAAACTTGCAATTTAATATTTGTTGTAACATTCCTTTACAAACGTTGTTTTAATTTTAACGTGTTTTATCTCTCTCACAGTGATAGTTGTTTTATGACAGAGTGTAGGATAACTAAAGTTGTACACTTAACCCTTTTAGTGCCAGAGGAATTTTTAAAGCTGCTCTCTGTCAGTGCCAGAGAGTTTCTGTCAATTTTTACAATGGGCCATCAAACAATTCCTAGCTCTGTTATTTATTATACTAGATTAATAATTTTCATATATAATTATACATAAATAGTCATTCTATTAAAATAACATATTAAAAATAGCCTTACAGAAAATATCCTATTTTTATTAAAAATAAATTTACTAGACAAAATAATTGGCCATTTCTTTATTTTCTTTGGGCATCCTTATATCCTTGATAAACCTTTGTGGGCTTTATTCAATCACTTTACCATGAAGACAATTTAGTTCTTATTATCCTGTTGAAAAAAGTCATTACAACTTTAAACTGTTCAAAACAGCTGTTTTCTGACATGTTTTGGAACCTTTTGTATCAAAATGTAACTAAATATTACAGAAACATACAACAATAATTAATTATGGTTTTCATGTGAAAGTATATGTTAACAAGTGAGAAGATAGTTCTAAATCAATAAAAAGTTTATTTTTTAATTTTGTTTGTGACGACCTTAACAGAACGTTGGCATTTTATGCATAGTTTTTCGGACGTCTTGATAACAGGACATTGGCACTAAAAGGGTTAAAGTAGATGTACTTCGGCGCACCACTTGCACGGACCTGCAGGCTGCCCTCTCAATCACATTCATGTTGTAAAAAGTATAGACCAATAGGTAATTTTAAATTGCTTGTTATAAATCTGCCGAATAATTCTTCTAAATCGTCTTTAGGCATTTCTATGCGTCTTTAGGGGTCATTGGGTGTAGTGTACTGATGTAATGTACTAACATACTCTCTTTGGAAACTTAACATTTGCCATTATACCGTCATATTTGAACACCTTAATCGATATAATTCTTTTTGAACATCGTGAACAACTTTGTTAATTAACATTAGGAAAGATGATTTTGTTAAGGAGCTTATAAAACGCAAGAGGCTTACTTAACGTCTTTACTTCATCTCAACGATGCTTGCTGGAGGCTGTACCTTTACCCACTTGGACCAACTACCTTGATAAAACGCAAGAGGCTTACTTAACGTCTTTACTTCATCTCAACGATGCTTGCTGGAGGCTGTGCCTTACCCACTTGGACCAACTACCTTGATAAAACGCAAGAGGCTTACTTAACGTCTTTACTTCATCTCAACGATGCTTGCTGGAGGCTGTACCTTACCCACTTGGACCAACTACCTTGATAAAACGCAAGAGGCTTACTTAAAGTCTTTACTTCATCTCAACGATGCTTGCTGGAGGCTGTGCCTTACCCACTTGGACCAACTACCTTGATAAAACG
Source organism: Stictocephala bisonia (assembly GCA_035578905.1). Taxonomy (NCBI): domain Eukaryota; kingdom Metazoa; phylum Arthropoda; class Insecta; order Hemiptera; family Membracidae; genus Stictocephala; species Stictocephala bisonia. The sequence goes on along the minus strand of JAQJVL010000067.1, from coordinate 1,565,789 downwards.
CAAGAGGCTTACTTAACGTCTTTACTTCATCTCAACGATGCTTGCTGGAGGCTGTGCCTTACCCACTTGGACCAACTACCTTGATAAAACGCAAGAGGCTTACTTAACGTCTTTACTTCATCTCAACGATGCTTGCTGGAGGCTGTACCTTACCCACTTGGACCAACTACCTTGATAAAACGCAAGAGGCTTACTTAAAGTCTTTACTTCATCTCAACGATGCTTGCTGGAGGCTGTACCTTACCCACTTGGACCAACTACCTTGATAAAACGCAAGAGGCTTACTTAAAGTCTTTACTTCATCTCAACGATGCTTGCTGGAGGCTCTACCTTACCCACTTGGACCAACTACCTTGATAAAACGCAAGAGGCTTACTTAACGTCTTTACTTCATCTCAACGATGCTTGCTGGAGGCTGTACCTTACCCACTTGGACCAACTACCTTGATAAAACGCAAGAGGCTTACTTAAAGTCTTTACTTCATCTCAACGATGCTTGCTGGAGGCTGTACCTTACCCACTTGGACCAACTACCTTGATAAAACGCAAGAGGCTTACTTAACGTCTTTACTTCATCTCAACGATGCTTGCTGGAGGCTGTACCTTACCCACTTGGACCAACTACCTTGATAAAACGCAAGAGGCTTACTTAACGTCTTTACTTCATCTCAACGATGCTTGCTGGAGGCTGTACCTTACCCACTTGGACCAACTACCTTGATAAAACGCAAGAGGCTTACTTAACGTCTTTACTTCATCTCAACGATGCTTGCTGGAGGCTGTACCTTACCCATTTGGACCAACTACCTTGATAAAACGCAAGAGGCTTACTTAACGTCTTTACTTCATCTCAACGATGCTTGCTGGAGGCTGTACCTTACCCACTTGGACCAACTACCTTGATAAAACGCAAGAGGCTTACTTAAAGTCTTTACTTCATCTCAACGATGCTTGCTGGAGGCTGTGCCTTACCCACTTGGACCAACTACCTTGATAAAACGCAAGAGGCTTACTTAACGTCTTTACTTCATCTCAACGATGCTTGCTGGAGGCTGTGCCTTACCCACTTGGACCAACTACCTTGATAAAACGCAAGAGGCTTACTTAACGTCTTTACTTCATCTCAACGATGCTTGCTGGAGGCTGTACCTTACCCACTTGGACCAACTACCTTGATAAAACGCAAGAGGCTTACTTAAAGTCTTTACTTCATCTCAACGATGCTTGCTGGAGGCTGTGCCTTACCCACTTGGACCAACTACCTTGATAAAACGCAAGAGGCTTACTTAACGTCTTTACATCATCTCAACGATGCTTGCTGGAGGCTGTGCCTTACCCACTTGGACCAACTACCTTGATAAAACGCAAGAGGCTTACTTAACGTCTTTACTTCATCTCAACGATGCTTGCTGGAGGCTGTACCTTACCCACTTGGACCAACTACCTTGATAAAACGCAAGAGGCTTACTTAAAGTCTTTACTTCATCTCAACGATGCTTGCTGGAGGCTGTACCTTACCCACTTGGACCAACTACCTTGATAAAACGCAAGAGGCTTACTTAACGTCTTTACTTCATCTCAACGATGCTTGCTGGAGGCTGTGCCTTACCCACTTGGACCAACTACCTTGATAAAACGCAAGAGGCTTACTTAACGTCTTTACTTCATCTCAACGATGCTTGCTGGAGGCTGTGCCTTACCCACTTGGACCAACTACCTTGATAAAACGCAAGAGGCTTACTTAACGTCTTTACTTCATCTCAACGATGCTTGCTGGAGGCTGTACCTTACCCACTTGGACCAACTACCTTGATAAAACGCAAGAGGCTTACTTAAAGTCTTTACTTCATCTCAACGATGCTTGCTGGAGGCTGTGCCTTACCCACTTGGACCAACTACCTTGATAAAACGCAAGAGGCTTACTTAACGTCTTTACTTCATCTCAACGATGCTTGCTGGAGGCTGTGCCTTACCCACTTGGACCAACTACCTTGATAAAACGCAAGAGGCTTACTTAACGTCTTTACTTCATCTCAACGATGCTTGCTGGAGGCTGTACCTTACCCACTTGGACCAACTACCTTGATAAAACGCAAGAGGCTTACTTAAAGTCTTTACTTCATCTCAACGATGCTTGCTGGAGGCTGTACCTTACCCACTTGGACCAACTACCTTGATAAAACGCAAGAGGCTTACTTAAAGTCTTTACTTCATCTCAACGATGCTTGCTGGAGGCTCTACCTTACCCACTTGGACCAACTACCTTGATAAAACGCAAGAGGCTTACTTAACGTCTTTACTTCATCTCAACGATGCTTGCTGGAGGCTGTACCTTACCCACTTGGACCAACTACCTTGATAAAACGCAAGAGGCTTACTTAAAGTCTTTACTTCATCTCAACGATGCTTGCTGGAGGCTGTACCTTACCCACTTGGACCAACTACCTTGATAAAACGCAAGAGGCTTACTTAACGTCTTTACTTCATCTCAACGATGCTTGCTGGAGGCTGTACCTTACCCACTTGGACCAACTACCTTGATAAAACGCAAGAGGCTTACTTAACGTCTTTACTTCATCTCAACGATGCTTGCTGGAGGCTGTTCCTTACCCACTTGGACCAACTACCTTGATAAAACGCAAGAGGCTTACTTAACGTCTTTACTTCATCTCAACGATGCTTGCTGGAGGCTGTGCCTTACCCACTTGGACCAACTACCTTGATAAAACGCAAGAGGCTTACTTAACGTCTTTACTTCATCTCAACGATGCTTGCTGGAGGCTGTTCCTTACCCACTTGGACCAACTACCTTGATAAAACGCAAGAGGCTTACTTAACGTCTTTACTTCATCTCAACGATGCTTGCTGGAGGCTGTTCCTTACCCACTTGGACCAACTACCTTGATAAAACGCAAGAGGCTTACTTAACGTCTTTACTTCATCTCAAGGATGCTTGCTGGAGGCTGTACCTTACCCACTTGGACCAACTACCTTGATAAAACGCAAGAGGCTTACTTAACGTCTTTACTTCATCTCAACGATGCTTGCTGGAGGCTGTACCTTACCCACTTGGACCAACTACCTTGATAAAACGCAAGAGGCTTACTTAACGTCTTTACTTCATCTCAACGATGCTTGCTGGAGGCTGTACCTTACCCACTTGGACCAACTACCTTGATAAAACGCAAGAGGCTTACTTAACGTCTTTACTTCATCTCAACTATGCTTGCTGGAGGCTGTACCTTACCCACTTGGACCAACTACCTTGATAAAACGCAAGAGGCTTACTTAACGTCTTTACTTCATCTCAACGATGCTTGCTGGAGGCTGTACCTTACCCACTTGGACCAACTACAGTACCTTGATAAAATATAGTAGCAATTATGTAATTATGGTAATTATACAATCAAAGTATTATTTATAATATTGTACTTTGTTTTTCAAGATTTACTGGTAGAGTAAGTCCACATCAGGTAAATAAATGTTTTCAATCTCGTCACTGGTGTTTTGACAAGCCCTTAAACTATTCAAATGTTGATTTGAGTTTCGTCTTTAGGAATTTTATATGTTACAAAATGCTATCAACTAAATATAAACTACAACAATAAATATATTTCAAAGGTAAAACTTATTTCACCAATAAAGGTTATGTCATTTATATTCAAATTGACTGAGCATAGGCTAAATACGATCACGCGTATCCAAACTAAACAGGTTTAAACAGATTTTTCCAAACAAATTGCATTTGATCAAGAATTAAATTACGCGTTGGAATTACTTTTAAAATTTTTAATTATTTTTATAAAAGAAAAACATAAAATATATTTAGTTTGACGTTTTTAAGGTTTCTCTGCAGACTATAATTTATCTGGATTAGTCATCGAGGGTATATATTCCAAACCTATAAACAGCTTAGAAAGTCTAAGTTAATTATTTTGGATTGTATTTAAAACCAGTAAAAGTTTTTACAGCATCCCGAAAAATATCGTAAAACATAAAGAATGATATTTCTAAGAAGAATTTCAACGTTATAAGAATGAAAAAATATTTTTTTACGTAAAACAGTAGAACAACACACCCAATTGAACATTCTGAAGATCTTGGCTACGATCCAATGGAACCACCCTCTTGTTAGTTCAAGCCATGTACTACAAAACTGAATTATAATAAATGAATATTTAAACTCAAAGGAAGGTAGTTTAGCAGTAATTCAATTTAAAGTGGTTCTTTGTACATAAAGTGCAAGTTTACGAGTGGCCTTCTAATTAACCTTAAGGAAAATCTAATTAAAACCTCATTATAAACCCTTATTTTTAATTTTATTTATTGTGTCATAGATACATAATTGTATATAAACACTTATCAATACATAATTACAATGAGGTAATTAAATATATAAAATAAACATGTCTTTGCTAATTGGCAATAAACTAAAATATTTACAGCACTTTACCGAATAGAATTGAAGAAATCATTAAGACTATAAGAAACCAACTCTACTTATGTATCTTTTAATATTCTTTTGAATGCAGTTAGCTTTTGTTTCATTTTGAGGTTTTTTGGTTGGTGATTATTTGTTCCCATTCGTAGCTGTAAGGTCTTAATTTTTCAATATTGTCACCTCGAAGGACACAACAAACCCTCAAAGTACTTTTAACGGTCTCAAGAAAAACCTGGAGAGAAATTTAAATCGATCATAGTAACAACTGTTCAAATGTAAATAATGATATTTTTAATATGAAGGAGGGCGGATCCACAGTATAAAAACCATTTTATACTGTGGTAGAATTTTCATTGCCGTGAAAAAGAGTAAGTTTGTATTCCGTGGAAGTTTAGTTTGATCTATAGTTTACTTATTCTGTAAGTTTAGTGAGACATAAACAAAAGCATGTTTGTCTTTTATTCATTACAAAAACTTTTTTTTAAACTTCACTCGCCAGTTCACATGGGCCTACAGGCATGTGCGTGAACTTTATTCAACGAGTGAAGTACCGACCTTTGGCTCAGTGGGGATTCTAACCTTAGACATGCCATTCATCCGAATGTCATGATATCTTGGAAAGTCATCTCTTTTTTCCCAGGCTGAAAAGCTTTTAAAACTGTTACTAGTTCAAAGTACAATAAAATAGAATAATTAGACCACTGAAGCCGTTTATATGTGATGTATATATGTATGCTCGATGACTAACTAATCTAGATAAATTAGAAATTGTCGCTTGTATTAAATGGTCGTTATCTTTTGGCAAAACAATAATAAATTGTATACTCAAAATGGTTTTAAACATGGTTATATCACAGTATAATAACATACAGTAGCGACACTTCCATTGAAGTGCGCGACGCTAGCGCTCCCAATGGCAGGAGCATAAAACTATACCACATTCACGTTGAATAATAATATAAACACAGTATAAAAGACCCAGTAGCGACCATAGATCTATAGTTGTGTTATTATAGATCTACGTTAGCGACACTCCCATTACATGCTGTGGGACTAGTGCGACGATAGCGCTCGCAGGAGAATACAACACACCCCAATACCGTTGTTTTGCATTATGTCTTGCAAATAAATAGAATATATCAATATAAAAGGGATATGACAGATTATTTGACATTAACTAATAACAGCTGTAAATGTAAATACAAAGCAGAAATATGCACTTTTCTGCTCCCGTCCCTACGATCACTAGTGCGGTGCTTGTCACACATTTTTTAATTAGAGTGTTGCTACTGAGTGTTTTATACTGTGCCAATACCATTGTTTTGCAAATAAGTGGAATATTAATTATCAATAGAAAAAGGGTCATGACATGTTATTTTACATTTACTAATAACAGCCGTGGATGTAAATATTTAAGAAATACGCTCTTCTCTGCTGATAAGTGGGAGTTTAAAACACCTAGTAGCGACAATCCGGTACAAAAATTTGCAACAAACACGTAGCGACTAGCGCTCGTAGCGGCGGAAGCGAGAAGCGCGTATCTCTGTATTATTTACACCCACAGCTGTTATTATCAAATGTCAAACATTCTGTCATGGCCCTTTTTCTATTGATATTAGGCCTATTCCATTTATTTGTAAGGCACAATTAAAACAACGGTATTGGGGTGTCACTACTGGGTGTTTTATACTGTGGTTGTTGCACAGTATAATAACATACAGTAGCAACACCCCGTTACAAATTGACGCCAAGCACGATGCTAGCGCACCTAGCGGCGGGAGCAGAGTGGCGCTTATTTCTGTACTATTTACATCCACAGCTGTTAGTATTAAATGTCAAATAACATATGTTCATAATCTATCATGGGACTTTTCTGTTGTTATTATTCCACCTCTTTACAACACATAATAAAATACAACGTGAGAATAATGGTGTATAGTTTTATGCTCCTGCCGTACGCTAGCTCCACAGCACTGCAAGGAAGCGTCGCTTCTGTCTGTTATTATGCTGTGGTTGTATTATTGCATTATTAGTGTGGTCGTGTCTTGCAAAGCAGTGGAATAATAACAACAGAAAAAATTACATAACATATTATAGACATGTTATTTGACATTTACTAATAACAGCTGTTGTTGTAAATAGTTCGGATATACGCGCAACTCTGCTCCTGCCGCTAGGATCGCTAGCGTCGTGCTTGTCACCAATCATTAACGGAGTGTCGCTATGTTATCATATTGTGGTTTTGTCGCATCTGACTTTAGGATTCCATCCCACTAGACTTAAGGTTACAATGGTAATCTATTGCAGTTATTTTAATTATTTAATTAATCACCAGCTGTTGGAGGAAAACAAATTAAATGAACACTAAAACATAGGCTAAATAAATATCATTGGGTATTTACACTAATAACTATGCAGTTAGTAAGTACTTTGAGGGAGGTACTGTAAATAAATATACATACTATTATTTGTTTAAAGTTACTACTAATATTTTTAGTCAAAAGTCAAAGGCCAAGGTGTTACTAGCGCAGTGAGTGATCGGGTTGGCACGCAGCTCGTGCAGGGGTGCCTTCTAGCTTTATATAATTTTAGTTCTCTTGAACACTAATATAAAAACAAAAATAAAGCAACAGGCTAAAAAAGAATTGGCAACGCAAGTGAGTTTAAATTATAAATAAAACAAATCAAATGTTTACAGAAAGCAAAATTAATATCAAACGAGAAAAAATTCATTGAGATTTATTTTTAAAAATTATAAAATCATAACTAACAAATTTATTTATGTAATGGTAAAGAGATTCCAAAAGTATTAACTTCCTTTTCCGCCTATTAAATACGATCCCATCATCAAATTAGTTACGAGTTTCAGCCACATCACAATATAAAAGTTTTGCTTTCTGGAATCAAATAACACAATTATTAAGTTTAATCAATACTTTATTTACCTCACTCAAAAGAAAACATTTCACTGGTACGAAAGTTTTGTTGATAAAATGTTGGGCTTAAACTTTTATAGTGGAGTTTTTGTTTACTTGGGAAACATTTTTTATGCCTCCAGTTCATGAACTTTCACATTGGTTTGACTTTAAAGCAATGGATTTATAACCAAACACACAATTTTTGTAAACAAATCAACTGTTGTAACTACTGAAGATCTCAAGTTTCAGGTTGATCTTGGCATAATTATCGATGGCTTTTAAGTTTACTAAAATAATCACTTTAATTTATGTGAAAGATTCGTTTATACAAACAAGTGTTGGCCAATATGGTCATACAGACGGGAAATACTAATTCACCACGTAAAACTATTAATTTTTAAGTAAAATACAATATTCTTGGGTGATGAGACATCAATAAACTAGAGACATCTAACTGACTAGACGTCAATAAAATATTTAATTTATTTACATTAATTTAATTAACTTACAGAAACTATGGTTTGGTAACAAAAACCTCATTTTCAAAATATTTATATAAAAAAATTAAAATGTTATTAATATTTATTGCAGAACTATAGCCTCGTAATCAAGACGAATGCCAAAGAGACATATTATTAGTTATATTAATTAAAGTTTTGAAAAAATGTTACCTCAAACCACCAATAAATTATTCAAAATACTCGAGATAGGCCTTCATACCTAGTAAAATGTAAATGATAATTTTCCTCAGTACATGAGTTTATATTTGAATACACATTATGCGCCTTACACACCGATTTGCAAGGCTAACTTTCCTTAGGGCTCTATTATGCGCGGCCACTCGAGTGGCTCGCGTCCGCGACTGCTCAGACGCCAGGCTAGCCACAGGTGTTGCTAGGTCCGGCGTCTGCAGTGGCTAGGGCAGGCGTCTGCAGTGGCTAGGGTAGACGTATGTTTTAAAAGTTTCTTCACTTTCAGAATGTCGTCAAGTGAAGAAGACGAGTTAATTCTTCTACTTCTACTAAACCGTCGTAAACGTAGGCGGAAAAAAGCATTGGAGTCCATCCGTTACTCAAAGGAAGGCCATCAAAAGGAGTTTTTCCACACTATATGATGACTTTACAGAGGACAATATGACGTTTTTTCGGATATTTCAGGATGAAGAAACGCTCCAAAAATAATTACAGACTTTCAAGGGCCCGAAAACACATATAGTGTACATTCGGAATTCTAGCGAACAAGTGGCGTATTTTTCACAGGCCATTAAATGTGGACCCAAAACTAGCAAACCTCATTATTAAGACATGCTGCACTCCACAATTACGTGATGGATCGTTCAAGGACACTCTACTTGTTGAAGGATTTTATGATCTGGTGGCCAACCCCAGGAGGAAGGGTAGCCAACGCAGTGAAACAACAGTTCATGGACTACTTCATGAGCCCGGAAGGAAGTTTGTCGTGGCAATTAAACAAGATTGGGAGCTAGGTGAACAGGAACATGAAGAAAAATTCAACAATCACAGCCAGTGGAGTGCGAATAAATTCATGTAAATAGTCTTTCGAATTGATATTTTTTGTGATTTTTATAAATAAAAGTGGGTGAGCTTTATTTTGTTTAGTGTTTCTGCAAGTTTTACCTTTTGAATTAGTTTGTACAGAATGTAAATAAAAACCCCTTAAGGATTTTAAGGACTGATAGTACACATCGTTTAAAGAAAGATATGTCCAAAAATTTATCGTTTAGCCGCTAGCAACAATTTTGTTTTTTCCATTTTAAAATTTTAGTTCAATAATGGATTGTTGTATTCAGTTCATATTCGGCTTGAATATACTTGACACAAATATCTAACTAAATTTAAAAAAGGTTATTTCCAATGGGTTTATTCAAAATGGCGACAACTATTTTTTTTAATCGGTTAGAAAACTAGAGTTAGGTACATTTTTGTCTATGCTTGTTTAGGGTAGTATAAACAAAAACTCATAACGATCAAAACTAGCCCTAGTTGATTCTTCTCTCCTAGGGATCTTTAGTCGAACTCTGGGTCTAATTGTGTTCAAACTTTGCGCCACGACTGTTCAATTTCTACGTTGTTTGAGTGTTCTGGTAGTAATGAATTCCAAATTGCGGTCTCCCCTCAATTTGTGAAATAAAATCTTCGATGTTTAATTCATCAAGAATCTTAATAATGTTTTCTTTTTCATCATAATAATTAGAATATAGAAAACGCCACCAGCTCAAAGCACACACAAATCGTAACTGCGGCAAGGGCAGTGAGTGAGGAGGGAGGGGGTGCGCTGTGGCTTGAGTGTGTGGCTGCGCATAATAAGCCCTATATTATGATAACATGGCCCGCTGACTGTGCGACAGTCGCGCGGGCTAGCCACCGGTAGCGAGGGTGCGCGTCTGGAGTGGCCTGTCTAGGCGACAGTCGCCTGCCTGACCACAGCCGTGGCGTCGCTTAATAAGCCCCATATGATAACATGGCCCGCTAAAAGTAGCCTGCCTGTGCGTCTGAGGCAGTCGCGGACCCGAGCCACTCGAGTGGCCGCGCATAATAGGGCTCTTAGGTTTCCGGCTCCAAGGTCCGTGAGAAGAGTCGGGCCGTCACCTACATTGCCACTCCATCTTGATCTTGCCTGGAGGCGCAGCGAAGGATCTTCGTGCTCAGCCGACAACTTTGCCTTATTTGGATGGAGCAACTTCCAGCATGCAGGTAACCTTCTCACATATATTTTTTTATCCGCCCTCTGGCCTCTTACCCAGGCCTGTTATAATTGTTTTATCTGTTTTTTTTTTTCAGTGGACATTGGACTGTGATTGCCTGTTTGTTGTTTTTCCTTTTTGGAGTTTTTTTTACTGAACGTCGAGGCATAGCATTTATTTAAAGTTAGATGTTTTAATTTTGATAAATATTCATAATTGGAAAACAGACCAAAGTCATCAGAGACTCTTTTTTTCTATTGAAATTTTGTTCATTATTTACTTAGTATATTAACATAAAATCAATCTAAATTTATTATATATATTATCTCTGCATAAATGAAAAATATTATGAAGAAAAAAAAGAAAATATGTGGAGGGAGATACTAGTATGTATAAGTTCTTTAAATTTTTTCTGGGGTTTCCTGTATAGTGTTTTTTTTACCAACAGTATATTTTTATTTCAGCACTTTGCACTTTCATTACCTCTTTTCTACAAGAGCACATTTTTCATTCAATTTTTTCATAAAAGTAGGTGTTGGCGCAAGCTATTTTTCTTTTCGTTTCGTCATAACTAAGCTGATCACAGTGTTCCTTTCGATTGATACAAGCTATTACATAGCAATCTTTCGGACTGTGTGGTACACAGACCTGTTATAGTTGTGTTTACACCTATATGTGTTCTGACCCTATTTCAAACAGTATAAGGACCGCAAGTCTGATCCACGAAGTATTAGTCCGATGTTCAGGTTGGTGAAGAGCCTTATACTCGGTTTTCTTACGTAGACAACATCCAAACCTGTTTAAACGTGATACTAGCTATAATCAAGTTGATAGAGCAAGTTTGAGAAAACATTACAGTTAAACTTCGGGACCAATCTCGTTTGTGAAGGGAGTGTTCAACAGTCCAGTTGATTTACGTTGTTGTTAAACTTTAGTTTAAGATGTTCATCTTGGGGCATGATGTTCGGAACTGGTTTATTAACCTGCTAAACTGACGCCTAAGGACTACGTAGAATACTATTAGTACAAGTGAGATAGTAAGAAGTGGTATCAATACATATTGAGAAGGATAATATATTCAGCGATATTACTACTGTAAAATTAGATGACTATAAATAATCTAACGACACCTGGGATATATTGTTAATATAAAGATTTTGTAAACGTAATCATAACTATCTTTTTAAAATTCTACAAATTCAATCATATTTCCATTTTAAAAATTTTCAGGATACATATTAATTACCACGTTAATGTTGTTAAGGTTTTTATCAAAAACTATATTACCATTAAAAATATTTAAGCCTAATAAATGTTTTGATGCCATAAGAAACCTCCATAAATAGCATGAACACATTGAACATTAGCATATGCTGACATACAGTAAGTATAAATAAGGCAGTTTGCCAACTATCGAGTAGTAAGGTTGGTTGTGCAGAGAGAACTACAAGTACGACATGAAGGGTTCCTGTACCACCGAGATGGGGCGGCTTGCCAACGGTCCCTGAGGAATATCTCTAAATCTTGTTTTCATGCGTTCTCCTGTTGATTAAATACGTAACGGTGAATTAGGCTAGGGAAATATTTACGTGCGTTTGTAGAATCGTACTCGAGTACTTTGTACTCGACTGTCTCTATAAATGATTTAGTTGTGGATTTAACTGTTAACTCTGGGAATGTAGCTCTGGGAGCGTTTCAGCTCGGTGCAAATATGCGTAATATATTTACTCTGTCGTCTAAGTCTGTTTATTCAATGTGTAACGGTTTGTCCAAATCTTGGAAACATTAGCTTGCCCCATACAATTAAAACTCCAGTAATGCATTGTATTATACTTTAATTTTCTGCTAACGTGCATTAAAACAAAATTGGCAAAAACAACTATAACAACGTTTCAGAGCTCAAGGTATACATTTGTAAATTGTAATAAGTTGAATATAAATAATCACTCGAAAACTGTTCTTTATTTTACTAAACACGATCGTTATTTTCTATAATACTATGTGTCAGAACTTTCTAAAACCACATGAACCTGATGTAAGGAATCAAACCATATAATCAATAAATATTCAATGTTATTTTGTTAGACTGGTATCGTGTAGAGCCGCAGACAGTAAATATCATTGTTATACTAATGTAAAATTTAATACTACAATTATATATGGTAATACACATGTGAGGTGAGTGACGTGATATGGGGGAGGGGTCCTGTAAGGTTGGGCATCCAATATATATTATTAAGCAGATAATTATACGTCGTCACACACTATGACTATACATCGTCACACAATACGACTATACATCGTCACACATTACGACCATACATAGTTACACACTACGACTATACATAGTCACACTCTATGACCATACATCGTCAAACACTACGACTATGCATCGTAACACATTACGACTATACATCGTCACACACTACGACCATACATCGTCACACACTATGACTATACATCGTCACACAATACGACTATACATCGTCACACATTACGACCATACATAGTTACACACTATGACCATACATCGGCACACACTACGACCATACATCGTCACACACTACGACTATGCATCGTAACACATTAAGACTATACATCTTCACACACTAGACTATACATCGTCACACACTACGACCATACATCGGCACACACTAACACAATACATCGTCACACACTACGACTATACATCGTCACACACTACGACTATACATCGTCACACATTACGACTATACATCGTCACACTCTATGACCATACATCGTCACACATTACAACTATACATCGTCACACAGTACGACTATACATCGTCAACCATTATGACTATACATCGTCACACACTACGACCAAACATCGGCACACACTATGACCATACATAGTTACACACTACGACTATACATCGTCACACTCTATGACCATACATCGTCACACATTACAACTATACATCGTCAAACAGTACGACTATACATCGTCACACACTATGACCATCATCGTCACACACTACGACTATACATCGTCATACACTACGACTATACATCGTCACACATTACGACTATACATCATCACACACTACGACCATACATCGTCACACACTACGACTATACATCGTCACACATTACAACTATACATCGTCACACACTACGACTATACATCGTCACACATTACGACTATACATCGTCACACACTATGACTATACATTCATCCTGAAAAGGATCATTCTACATTAACTATGGATTCATATTTATCAATTTAATCTCTATATCCAAGAACAAAAATCCATTTTCATAAACAAGCCATCAATCCCACAAAAAAATCATTCCCATCAACTAGGGATTTATCCCAATTAATTAAATAATAATCTCAAATAAATATTTATTTTATATGCACTAGTTTAAGAACACATTTCCATAAACTCAGTATTCATCACTATCAACTATGTATTAATGTTCTCAACTTAGAAGCCAAGCTTTTCTTTCAACTTATAACTAGAACTCCATAACTCAGTATTTTGACATCATTAATAACTAAAACGATATACGAGTATTCATCCACATCGAATAAGAATCCATCTCCACCTACTAAAAACCTATCCCTACCACTAAATATTTTTCGCTTTAACTATGCACTCCACCATCAATTCATAAACAGCAACTAATTATTCATCCATATTTAGGGTCTCGACAATGAGAAAATCCCACTAGGCTACCTACCAAAGCTTACTAACCGTGTCATTATTATCTATTCGCTATACCAATAGGTTGGTATAAGCCTGCTAAAAGAATTAAAGGTAGAAATGTAAATATACATTTCATGTCGTTGTAAATACCCCATTCTAATATAAATAACTCTTTTAAAATATTTTATAGGATCTTTTACGTTAATTCACTACCAAAAACATAACGTAGAACGAACATAACCAAACCAAACCTAACACAACACAACTAAACCTAACATAACCTAACCAAGCCCAACATAAGCAACCCTAACAAATATAATCAAACCTAATATCACCTAACCATTTAGTGGTAGTGAATTAACGGAAAAGGTCCATTTTATATATACTACACTAAAAGTCATACTCAACTTAACGGTGCTTTCCTTCACAGAAATGGGTTACCTGAAACAAAATTAGATGGTTAATTAATAACAAAAAAACAGCAATTAATCGTAGAAAAATAGCTCTTTTACCCTTGGATACTTAAAGTTGGTTTGGAATACAAACATAAGTATAGGGAAAAGATATTATAATTTATGATCATTGATCACACTACGACCATATATCGGCACACACTATGACCATACATAGTTACACACTACGACTATACATCGTCACACTCTATGACTATACATCGTCAAACAGTACGACTATACATCGTCACACACTATGACCATACATCGTCACACACTACGACTATACATCGTCACACACTACGACTATACATCGTCACACATTACGACTATACAATGTATGCCTTACGGCATAGTAATGTTATGCCTTACTAAAGAATTTTATAATATTGATAAAATATAAATACAAAAGATTATTTAATTTTAATTATTTTTTTATTTGTTTACAGTGTACATTATATACAACCATATTTAACTGATTTTTTCGAGCTAATCATGTAATTATGATATACGAGAAACCAAAATAGTTTATTTCACAATAAGTAATAGTTTTGGTTATTTTTTTAACCTTTTATTTTGATCTAATATGTTTTATGCAGCATATCTTGATATTTCCTCAAGGATGGTGATTATGTTAGTTTCCATAAATTTCCTTCCTGCTCTGTTGCTATTTGCGTTTTAGGTGAATATGATGTTAATGATCTAGAGGCTAACTATGAAAACTGAAAGTGATATTTTATGTCATACAGAATTCGCAATAGAAGTAGCTGAACAAATATCTATAACATTTATTGTTGTATTGTATAGTGCGTTGTAGTTACACATGCTGTCATTATTGTATAATGCGTTGTAGTTACACATGTTGTCGCTATTATATAGTGCGTTGTAGTTACACATGTTATCACTATTGTATAATGCGTTGAAGTTACACATACTGTCAATATTGTATAATGCGTTGTAGTTACAAATGCCCTCACTATTGTATAATGCGTTGTAGTTACACATGTTGTCATTATTGTATAATGCGTTGTAGTTACACATGCTGTCACTTTTGTATAATGCGTTGTAGTTACACATGTTGTCGCTATTATATAATGCATTGTAGTTACACATGTTGTCATTATTGTATAATGCGTTGTAGTTACACATGCTGTCACTTTTGTATAATGCGTTGTAGTTACACATGTTGTCGCTATTGTATAATGCATTGTAGTTACACATGTTGTCCCTATTGTATAATGCGTTGTAGTTACACATGTTGTCGCTATTATATAATGCATTGTAGTTACACATGTTGTCATTATTGTATAATGCGTTGTAGTTACACATGCTGTCACTTTTGTATAATGCGTTGTAGTTACACATGTTGTCGCTATTGTATAATGCGTTGTAGTTACACATGTTGTCCCTATTGTATAATGCGTTGTAGTTACACATGTTGTCGCTATTGTATAATTCGTTGTAGTTACACATGTTGTCGCTATTGTAATGCGTTGTAGTTACACATGTTGTAGTTATTGTATAATGCGTTGTAGTTACACATGTTGTCGAAATGATAACCTCCGTCCAGGCCGGGTGGTACAGATGTAGCGATGCACATACCACTGTCCAGGCCGGGTGGTACAGATGTAGTGACGCACATACCACTGTCCAGGCCGGGTGGTAAAGATGTAGCGATGCACATACCACTGTCCAGGCCGGGTGGTACAGATGTAGCGATGCACATACCACTGTCCAGGCCGGGTGGTAAAGATGTAGCGATGCACATACCATTGTCCAGGCCAGGTGGTAAAGATGTAGCGATGCGCATACCATTGTCCAGGCCGGGTGGTACAGATGTAGCGATGCACATACCACTGTCCAGGCCGGGTGGTAAAGATGTAGCGATGCACATACCACTGTCCAGGCCGGGTGGTAAAGATGTAGCGATGTACACACCACTGTCCAGGCCGCGTGGTACAGATTTATTGATGCACACACCACTGTACAAGCCGGGTGGTACAGATGTAGTGATGCACACACCACTGTCCAGGCCGGGTGGTACAGATGTAGCGATGTACACACCACTGTCCAGGCCGGGTGGTACAGATTTATTGATGCACACACCACTGTCCAGGCCGGGTGGTAAAGATGTAGCGATGCGCATACCATTGTCCAGGCCGGGTGGTACGGATGTAGCGATGCACATATTAGTGTCCAGGCCGGGTGGTACAGATGTAGCGATGCACATACCACTGTCCAGGCCGGGTGGTACGGATGTAGCGATGCACAAACCACTGTCCAGGCCGGGTGGTACAGATGTAGCGATGCACATATTAGTGTCCAGGCCGGGTGGTAAAGATGTAGCGATGCGCATACCATTGTCCAGGCCGGGTGGTACAGATGTAGCGATGCACATACCACTGTCCAGGCCGGGTGGTACGGATGTAGCGATGCACAAACCACTGTCCAGGCCGGGTGGTACAGATGTAGCGATGCACATACTAGTGTCCAGGCCGGGTGGTACAGAGGTAGCGATGCACAAACCACTGTCCAGGCCGGGTGGTACAGATGTACCGATGCACATACCAGTGGCCAGGCCGGGTGGTACAGATGTAGCGATGCACACACCACTGTCCAGGCCGAGTGGTACAGATGTAGCGATGCACATACCACTGTCCAGGCCGGGTGGTACAGATGTAGCGATGCACATACCAGTGTCCAGGCCGGGTGGTACAGATGTAGCGATGTACACACCACTGTCCAGGCCGCGTGGTACAGATTTATTGATGCACACACCACTGTACAAGCCGGGTGGTACAGATGTAGTGATGCACACACCACTGTCCAGGCCGGGTGGTACAGATGTAGCGATGTACACACCACTGTCCAGGCCGGGTGGTACAGATTTATTGATGCACACACCACTGTACAAGCCGGGTGGTACAGATGTAGTGATGCACACACCACTGTCCAGGCCGCGTGGTACAGATTTATTGATGCACACACCACTGTACAAGCCGGGGGGTACAGATGTAGCGATGTACACACCACTGTCCAGGCCGGGTGGTACAGATGTACCGATGTACACACCACTGTCCAGGCCGGGTGGTACAGATGTAGTGATGCACACACCACTGTCCAGGCCGGGTGGTACAGATGTACCGATGTACACACCACTGTCCAGGCCGGGTGGTACAGATGTAGCGATGTACACACCACTGTCCAGGCCGGGTGGTACAG
The DNA here is from genome assembly GCA_035578905.1 of Stictocephala bisonia. Taxonomy (NCBI): domain Eukaryota; kingdom Metazoa; phylum Arthropoda; class Insecta; order Hemiptera; family Membracidae; genus Stictocephala; species Stictocephala bisonia. The sequence goes on along the minus strand of JAQJVL010000067.1, from coordinate 1,548,378 downwards.
ATGTACCGATGTACACACCACTGTCCAGGCTGGGTGGTACAGATGTAGCGATGTACACACCACTGTCCAGGCCGGGTGGTACAGATTTATTGATGCACACACCACTGTACAAGCCGGGTGGTACAGATGTAGTGATGCACACACCACTGTCCAGGCCGCGTGGTACAGATTTATTGATGCACACACCACTGTACAAGCCGGGTGGTACAGATGTAGTGATGCACACACCACTGTCCAGGCCGGGTGGTACAGATGTAGCGATGTACACACCACTGTCCAGGCCGGGTGGTACAGATGTACCGATGCACATACCAGTGGCCAGGCCGGGTGGTACAGATGTAGCGATGCACATACCAGTGTCCAGGCCGGGTGGTACAGATGTAGCGATGAACACACCACTGTCCAGGCCGCGTGGTACAGATGTAGTGATGCACACACCACTGTCCAGGCCGGGTGGTACAGATGTAGCGATGTACACACCACTGTCCAGGCCGCGTGGTACAGATGTAGTGATGCACACACCACTGTCCAGGCCGGGTGGTACAGATGTAGCGATGTACACACCACTGTCCAGGCCGGGTGGTACAGATGTAGCGATGCACATACCAGTGTCCAGGCCGGGTGGTACAGATGTAGCGATGTACACACCACTGTCCAGGCCGGGTGGTACAGATGTAGCGATGTACACACCACTGTCCAGGCCGGGTGGTACAGATGTAGTGATGCACACACCACTGTCCAGGGTGAGCAACCAACTGGTATTATGATCATAAATTCGGTTGTTTGGTTAAGCACGGTACACAATATAATATACACAACTGACTGGAACGTAAATATTCAATGTTGCCAATATTAGAATTAGATGTCACAAACACGTAACTCAATCTAAAGCTAAATGTATCCTGAGAAAAGCTTTATAAATATTTTGATGCCAGAAAATAGATAAACAAATTAAGCAGTTCAATATTTTATTCTTGTGAAATTGTTGATTCTGTATTCAATTATTGAACAGTTTGCGTAACATTAAATTGTCTGCTTTTAATCAATTTTCTTCGGCCGTTAATTGGGCTTGAATCTGTTGCCACGACTCTGTTAAAGTTTAATTTTATGCTAATTAAGTCACTAATTAATTGTTTAACAGCCTTTAAAATGACTTCAAAGCGTCTTATTCAAGTAAAAGGCCGTCCTTATTTCTTTAAAAAGGAAAACTTTGACGTTACACATTTCGGAGCAGTTTGCAGATGAAATAATGCATTTATTACTGTAAACAGCAAAGCGTTTGTTGTTTATCAAAAAGTAAACAAAATATATTGTTATTTCATAAAATACGATGTTTTAAATCATTTTTATCTGGGTATGTATTATGACCGTAAACTTAGTTCCAATCATAGTTGACATTAAAACAACCATTGATTTTTCAGAACTGATATACATAGATAATAATATATTTGTAGTTATTTTAATCGGATATAATTGAGATATTTATGACAAAATATACAACAATATTTCTATTTAAAGAACCCCAGTGACAGGACAAGCTATCCACCTTATCTACGAATAGACAGACGCACTGGCTCACTTTCCCTCCCTAGGAACAGAAATGCCTTGAAGTGCCCACCCACCTACCTTCTTTAAAAACTCAAGATCCTTAACGAAATATTTTTGTGTATTTTGCTAAAACAATTGCCAGTAATGTTAGCTTTCTGTGTCTGTTGTTATCTATTTAAACACATTTAAAATAGTTAAGTGGATATTTAATTATTTATTTTCGAAAAATTTATTTTGGATTGTAATTTTGTTGGTAAAATTTATGGAAAATATTGATTATTTTGCGTATTTTTATTCAATTGTTTATAAAACACGTATTTACGTAAACTTGAACTAATTATATATATATATATATATAAACTAGTTCAAACTAAATCATAAAAAATTAAAAAATCCGTATAAATATTTTGCTTTTATTTAAGAATTTGACAACATTTAAATATCTAAAGTTCTTTCAGCAAAGGCTTTATAGAATTATACTTTTGCTTGATTTTAGTGTTCCGTACTTCGTAATAAATATTGTACTTATAGTTAATTATAATTCATAATTAAGTAATTCAATAGTTTGTTCCTCTTATCTGTTTTTATAAACTCTCAAGCATAAATTGTTACTAACATACTCATAACATATTCACCTGTTACTATATTGATATTTAAATAATATTACTGGCCTCTATGCACATGCACTTGCCAAAAGTCAAATATCAGGTGACATTGTCTACTCCTTGTAACCGGTGATGTGAACCCCGTCAACACGCTTCAACCCTCTACATAAAATTAAAACACCAGTTGAAGTTATGATGTTACGCGGAACGGTTCCCGCGTGGCGATTGCCGTGACCCTCTCTTACAATGTATAATTCTTATTTCATTAACCAGTGATCGTATTTTTTCTCAATCTCTCGATCTACCCAGCATTTTATTCAAAGTTCTAAAGTGTGTGAACTCTCAATAGTGTTGTGCTCCGAACTGACCACTAGACAACATCGACATCCCAGGCCTGGTATATCCATCTCTTCGGTCATCTCTCATCTTCTCAGTTCTTCGCTCCAAGATCAATCTCCTCTAAAGGTACAGTTGGTTCTTTTCGTCGTTCGTGGTAGCATGTTTTGTACTATTTCTTTTACTAACGTGGACGTTAGTTGGTCCTCCGAAAATGCATTAAATTTAATAATCACTCAAACACGCCCTTAACATTGAGAAAATGTAGTAATGGCCTAATGGAGAATGGCCCGAAACTAAGGCTGAAGTGAACAACATTTCTCCCCACACGATTTCATGATGAATGAACGTATATATTTTGATGTTGAATGAAAAGGAGGAAGAGACTTAAAACGCACATTGTTACTAATAAAGTAAGACAGCTCAGAAGAATAAATGGTTATTGTGAGCACAATCGATCAAAGTTAAGCCGCTTAGAAGGGAAGACCATTTGAGTAATTAATAGCTGAAATAAGACTTTCAAACGGGTTTTTACGTAATTAAAATGGATTTTACTGCTATTATTTATCAAGCAACAACAAACATAGTTCTAACTTATATCAATCAAATAAATTACATTTACTCAGATAAAGTTTAAACTTTTGTTACCACATATTTATTTTGTTCGACCAATTTTTTTGTAATTGTAGTTAGTCAGCTTATTGAGTTTATTTCGAATCCGAGCAAGTAAATAATATTAATGTTCATATCGATCTTAAAATATTTACAATTTCAGACGCTAAGTAATCCAATTCGAAATTCCTTATTGAAGAATGTTAGTTGTATTAAATATTGTACCCGTTTATATACACGTTCAGTGGTTTTGACCCACCCACCTACCCCTACACATTCACTACCACTGACCGTGTAAAGGTAGGTGGGTGGGTCAATACTACTTTGTGTGTAGGGATGGGTGAGTGGGTAAAAAATACATCATTTAAACAAGTTGTGGCTAAGTGTTAAGTCAGTGTTAAGTGTTAAGCACCCAAAATACGTTATTATTATAAGTAATATGATAGACCAGTTACAAAAACTTAGGATATTTAATATGGCTAAAAGTCGACTTCTTAATTACATTTGATATATATAAGTCGTTCCTACTGGTGAATACTCATTTACTGTATTTCAGATGTATATAGGATTTTAAATGTATATCTGAAATTTATTAAATTGATTAGTATACATTTTACGAGCAGTGCACCTGTAAAAATGGCAGTAACAATACACGAGGCACGTGTTTATTCGTATATTTTTTATTTTTATCTTATGCTACTCTTTCAGCTAGTGTAAAACGTTAGTTCGTGGTCTTTTAACGAGAGAAACATTGTTAGGAACGTTGGGAGTAAAAAAAAAAAAAAAAAAAAAAAATAAATTAAATTCCTTTCTATCATCCCTTGAAGCCGGGTTAGATGTGGTTCTCAGTGAAGTAAGGTCCAACAAGTAATCAATACAAACTGCAATACCATATACAGATCCTCCTCTCAAGAATTGTGATTATGCTGGTTCTGATGATTTTAATTACATTTTTATTGAAATATACTGATTTTAATCAACATTGGTCACAACAATTTCGATGTTTTGTCTCTTAATAGCCCATCAAATATAAGACCTACATCTTATAATGTGTGGAACGGTCACCATTTTTGAAGTGAACTACCAAAATTGAAATTACTCTTATTAGGCCAAGGACCTTGGCTTGGCTCGTAGTTGGGTACAAAATGACATATAATTAACAAGAAAACGTTATTAAATTTAGAAATGAAATCCTTCTTGTCAAACTTGTAGTCACTATTTATTAGATATGTAAACGAAATCGATACATTTTGATTTTATTTTACCAATATGATGTTACTAACATCACAGATTATATGAAGATAACTCACTACGTATATCAAGTAAGAACTTCTAAGAGTCGATGTAATGCACAAAATAGAGTGTGCTCAATGAATACAGCATTTTTGCATAATATTTCTTCTGTGAAATTATGGAAGAATAATTTGCAATTTAAGAAAAAATATTACATATAATTTTAAAATGGCTACAATGTATTACCATCCATACTATATTTTTATAAATCGACAATAATTTTTAGTAGGAAAAAATTATCATTGTTATCATTCTACTCGATTATATTGAAGAAGTCTACTCGACAAAATTCATTGGAATACACCTGGATCGAGGGTTGACATGGGGTTTTCACGTAGACAGTGTGAGTTCAAAACTAACCTCAGGCATCTATGTCTTGAGACAACTATCCGAATACTCAGGATCCAACTCAGGTACTGATGACGGCTTATTACGGAGTAATTTACCCATACCTCTCCTATGATTGAACTTGTGGGGAGGTTGCACAAACACACACTTTTATAGAATTGTCATTCTTCAAAAAAGGCAGTTCGAACCATCGCAAAATTGCACATGAGAGAGTCGTGCAAACCAGCTTTCAAGCTTGAAACTGTTGACATTACCCTGTCTCTACATCTTGAATACGTGCATTTTTTTTCAAATCAAAGCGCAATCTCATAAGAAGTAGTGACATACACTCTTATGCAACCAGAGGCAGGGACAACTACCGAACTGATAAACACAGAACGGTAGTTCATGAGCGGTTGCCTTCCCAGGCAGGAGCCCAATTTGTCAACAGTCTGCCAAATTCCATTAAAAGTGCCCCAATGCTCAAGGCATTCAAAACGCGTCTGAAGCAAGTTCTGATTGCAGAAGCATTTTATAGTACAGATGCGTTTATGGCACACAACTGGGAGGCCCTATGAACACACAGACCAGAGCTGTAATTGGATAGAATTCGAATGGATGACTCTGAATGCAAAATTGTATGTTTGAAAGTGGAATGAATTAATGGAAAATTTTAGACTATTTATTTTATTATGACTATTGCAATACAATATACTTTGTCTGACGTAATAAAAAAGGTTATTATTACTATTATTCTTCAATCTCTTTTCTTACTTGATTTATAATTTAATGTTATAGGTGAAACAAACGCCAGTAAATAGTTTTTTAATTTTGATAGGCCTTTCGGTAACAAAGTTACCATCTTCAGATACTTTAAGATGTATGTCTGAAGATGGTAACGTTGTTACCGAAAGGCCTACAAAAATTAAAACCTATTTACTGGAATGTATGTTTCATCTTTAACATTACAATATATATCATTGTTATGTTGATGTAAGCTAATATTGATACAGTTGGCATGATTAGCACACGGCTTCATTTCATTCGGAATTTAAAATCCATAAACATTGACATATACCATAAGTTACGGTGTCTTCTTTTTTTTAGTGTACCACCAGCATCCACGTCTACTCCTATTGATAGAAAATTCCAACTATGAAGTCAAGCTGGCATTCGCCATCCACACCATAGAGCAGTTATTGAAGTGCTAGCTGATATATGAGTCGTGTAGTTTCAAAACGAGCTACATCCATTTTTTGTCAAAAAATATCTAAGTCCAGATTTTGATGGGTTATGTTGGTAGCTACAGCCACGTGTCACTGTTTTACGTCAAAACACGCTACATCCCATAAGAATGTAATGCCAAAGTAGGTGGTTAGTTGCAAAACCAGCTACATGGCAAAAGGTGTTTCAAAAGCAGCCACATCCAGTGACTCGCGCATGCGCAGGACAGTATATCCTGTCAGCTGTTTTGTTGTTGCCGCTTACTGTGAAATGTTGAGGTTATGTTGATCGTTTTGTGCTACAGTCAATGACTTCTGAAGGCAGTTAGTTAATGAATTATTTACTTCATTTTAAAAAGGTGGTGATGTAGTGTAATTTATGTTTTAAGTGTGTGATTTGCGATTTTAATGGAGTGTTTTTCTTCAATAAATCTTGAACACGCTAGAAAAAGGCGGAGAGATGAGCCAAACTGGCGGCGGGCTAGGATGAAGAAACAAAGGTAGGTGAATTTATAATATATTATTCAGTTCAGTACTGGATCATGTTGTAAAATACTTGTTATTCGGGAGGTAATGACATTAAAATGGGTAGCGGTAGGCCTGCGAGTCATTTGGTTTTTAAAGGTTAAACAAATAAATTATTCAAGTCTAGGTTTTTGTTGTTATAGGCCTAACCTACTTTATGGGGTTTTTCAGGTATGGTCCTCCTGGGCCGCCGGGAAATCTGACTTGCAACCATGGAAAAAAAGGCAAAACTTATCAATGTTCCGAAATTACCCTCAGTGACCAACAAAGATTTTTCGACAAATTTTACGACATGTCTGTTAACCCTAATGATTTGAAGCAGAGGCAAGACTGTGTTATTCTTAAATTTACTGAATCAAGCACACCTAAAAGAAGTAGACTCTGTAATGAAGAAAGAGGGGAAAAGTCAATGAACATTAAATATTTTGTATTTAAAAATTCAAAAAAAACAAAAATTCAGGTTTGTCAAAAGGCTTTTCTTGATACGCTGCGTATTAATAAAAATCGAGTTCATGGGGTTATAAAAAGGCATTTTACTAGTGGTTTTATGCCAAAAGAATCTCGGGGAGGTGACAGGAAGGCTAAAGCCTATGAAAACAAAAAAGGTTCTGTCATTGAATTCATAAAAAAGTTCAAAGTTATAGAAAACCATTATTGTAGGAGCAAGACTGCCAATCGTCAGTACCTTTCCTCAATCTTGAACGTTAAAAAAATGTGGCGTATTTATAATGAAGATACTGTTGATGAAAGCCTGAAAGTCAAACACTCATATTTTAGGAACATCTTTCGAACTTTTTTTAATATTGGATTTGGGAGCCCTAGGACAGATGAATGTTCGACCTGCATTGCATTCAATGAAAAGCTAAAAATATGCAGTGATCCAAACATAAAAAATGATCTGATGGTTAAACAAAGATGCCACAAACTAAGGGCAAAAGCGTTTTACTCTCTCTTAAAAGAGAAGCAAGATGATTTGATGACAATTTCATTTGATTGCCAAAAAAATCAGGTGTTACCGAAAGTGCCGGACCAGAGTGCATACTATTCTAGACAGTTATACAAGTACAATCTCACTATAGTAGTTGGTAGTTCTACAGCCAAACAAACCAAGGAAAATTGTTTTGTTTACGATTTTGATGAAACTGAACATAAAAAAGGCTCTAATGAGATCAGCTCAGCCGTTTACCATTTTTTAAACAATATTAACATTCCTAACAACGTAAAAGTCCTTCGCCTGGTGTCCGACGGGTGCGGGGGACAGAACAAAAACACGACAATGATGGGAATGATAAGCTACTGGCTTTGTAATAATGCCCCCGTAAGCATTGAGAAGATTGAGTACATCTTTCCCATTGTTGGGCATTCTTTCTTGCCACCTGATCGTGTGTTTGCACGCATCGAAAAGGTAATAAAAAAAGAAAATGTTATTATTCAGCCTGAAGAATATACTAAAATTTTTTCAGAATTCGGTACCGTTCGTCCCTTGGCTAATGAAGTTTTTGACTGGAAACAAAGATGCTTGGAAATATTTAAGCCTCCTCGTAACTGGCATTTTCAGTTTAACATGAGCAAAAGATTCTTATTTAAGAAGACTACTAAAGGCAGTAATGTACTTATTAAGGGGGAACCTCACTATCGCACTAATATAGGACAGTATCGTACAGTAACCCTAAAAGGCGAAAAGTTGTCGAAAATGCCTCACCCCGATAAAATCAAACCTGGTGTCAAAGTTGCTCCGTTAAAAATTGCAGATGTTGCACAGCTTCTAACAAAACATTTCGGTGAGGGCTGGCAAGAACAAGAAAGTCTAAGTTTCTATAAAAAAGTATTGGAACCCAAAGATCATGAAGATCAAGAGGAGAGAGAAGAGTGTGTTGAAAATTATGAAGAAGTTGCGGATTTAACTGTTTGAACTGAATAAAAAAGACAATTCTGATTATTATTTATTGTATTAATAAAGCTCTTGTTGAAACTACTTCATTTCTTAAGTGATTACCATGTTATTGACTAAAGTCCATTAATGGAATCTCCTAACTTGACTTCAGAGGATTCTTACTGCAAGTTCATGAACTACGGCCAATGACGTGACCATAGCAATGCCATAACGCCTTGCGTGGTTGTCACATTTCAGTTCTTTATCTGTACCTTTTTAATAGTCTACATATTTAAATATATGAATTTTTATATAAGTAAATATGTTATGATGGCAGTTTTTTTATATTTTCTTACTGTCCAATACATTTTTTAAAAATTGTTTTAGATATTGTTATAGATTGACAGACACATCTGCTGTTGGCAATACAAGTCAGAGTTTCACCCAAGCATCACTAAGCGTGCTAATGTCAAGTCAGGAGATTCATTACATCGATTACAAGTAGGTATTAGCTGTTTCAGAACATTATTTTATAATATATATAAGTTAAATACCACTGACACACTCACTCATCACGAAATTAAAAAAAAACCACCGATCGGATTTACACGAAATTTAAAAAGAAGTTAGCTTTCGTATCGAAGGGTAGGTACTAACTAAGAACAAACTAAGGTACAAACTAAGAAAGGATTTTTCTAAATTCCATTCCTAATGGCTACAAACAGCCTCTTAAAATTTCCTTTTTTGCTTTAGAATAACATTGGGTTAATTTTAGTAAATTAATAAAAAAACAGCTGATTTATAAATAAATAAACATATTTATTTTGTATGTTTGACATCATCATATTGATGCATTAAGAGTTTAATCTTCAGTTGACAAACAAAAACAAATGAAACGAACACGTTTAAAATAGGCTAAGTAATACTATTATGTATTTATACTAATAAATAGGTAGCAAATTAGTGTGAGTGAGATAATGTATTTAAGCTTAATCTTGTTATTTTATGTTATATTATTAACATACTATTATTTATAGTCAAAAGTCACATGCCGGGGCTGAAGGTCAAGGTGTATCGAGTGTAGCGAGAGATGGGGTTGACACGCGAAGCGTGCAGAGGTGTCCCCTAGTGAATTTATGTTCGAAAAATGCCCCTAATAGATATAAATGTTAAAATATTGAATAAATTCACGGTTAAAGTTTCATATTTTTTCGACTTAACACTGAATGCAACATTAACAACCAGGTTGTTATGATCCAGAGTGTCTTGTCTCGATTCAATTAGAGGGGACACCTACAGAATAGCAAACGTTCACACGAGGCATCTCTATACAGAGTTGAGTGATTCCTTAACACTGACATCGATCCATTTAAATTTCTAACCTTTAAAAATGGTAACAATTATAAATTTCCCATTGATCATATGTAACGGGACAAACCTGTGAATACACTGAAAATACTCAATAGAAGTTTCTGTAATCAACGCGATAGTGGTATATTAGCTGATAAATAGAGAACGTTTCTCAACAGTTTCTTTTATATTTGTTAATTAAGTGTAAACTAAAAATATCTGAATAAATATAAACTAAAGACAGGTGCCAGAAACTAATATATTTGTTGATGTTTGTCAGTGATTTGTTGATTTATTATTTAAAAAGTCAAAAATATCCTATTTTTGGAACTGAAACTTAAAAGATTTTTACAACTAAAAAAAACACCTGTGACTAAAACTCAAAATTAATAAAATTTACGTTTTTATGTTACTAATAAATCAATAGTTGTTTTATAACAGTTACAGATTGAAGTGTTCATTAAAAATAATCCTTGTTGGACACTAAAGAAGAACGAAAACTGAGAGGCCAGTTAACTATTTGAGTTTCTTTCTTTATGTAGTAATATCTCATGCCACTAACACGTATTCAGTTTCATGACCCACCTCTATTATTTAAATTTTATGTGGAATTAATAAATAGATAATACAACACTGAACAACACTCACTTATTCATAACAATAGTCTTTATAAAACATAAAATGTTATATGCTTTTGTTCAGGCTCATAAATGATGCAGTGAACTCAAGTGGTGATTAACATAAATTTCCTTATCTGTAATGGAGTACCCCGGGAACAGACGGTAAAATGGTGTTCCTTGTGTTGGCACCAGTGTTAATTGGGTAGTTGGCAGTCGACGCAGAAACTGATACCTCTCATATATCTTAATGTATCTTTTCAGTAATAACTTCCATCTTCTTCAAGTGGTGCTATCAATTTCCAGTTAAGTGCAAAGTTTTTTTGTATTTGGTATCTCTGTTCACATTAGTGAAGTTCATAGTGAAAATACCTTAGTTTAGCGTATTAAATCATAAATGATTTAAATACTTAATATTACTTATAACGAGTGAACAATGAAGTACTTATAACAAGTGAACAATGAACGTACTTATAACAAGTGAACAATGAACGTAGGCCTACTTATAACGAATGAAAAATTAATGTACTTATACCGAGTAAACAATTAACGTACTTTATAACGAGTGAACAATGAAGTACTTATAACAAGTGAACAATGAACGTACTTATAACAAGTGAACAATGAACGTACTTATAACGAATGAAAAATTAATGTACTTATAACGAATGAACAATTAAAGTACTTTATAACGAGTGAAAAATGAACGTACTTATAACGAATGAAAAATTAATGTACTTATAACAAATGAACAATTAAAGTACTTTATAACAAGTGAACAATGAAGTACTTATAACGAGTGAACAATGAACGTACTTATAACAAGTGAACAATGAACGTACTTATAACGAATGAAAAATTAATGTACTTATAACGAGTGAACAATGAACGTACTTATAACAAGTGAACAATGAACGTACTTATAACAAGTGAACAATGAAGTACTTATAACGAGTGAACAATGAAGTACTTATAACAAGTGAACAATGAAGTACTTATAACGAGTGAACAATGAACGTACTTATAACAAGTGAACAATGAACGTACTTATAACGAATGAAAAATTAATGTACTTATAACGAATGAACAATTAAAGTACTTTATAACGAGTGAACAATGAACGTACTTATAACAAGTGAACAATGAACGTACTTATAACGAATGAAAAATTAATGTACTTATAACGAGTGAACAATGAACGTACTTATAACAAGTGAACAATGAACGTACTTATAACAAGTGAACAATGAAGTACTTATAACGAGTGAACAATGAAGTACTTATAACAAGTGAACAATGAAGTACTTATAACGAGTGAACAATGAAATACTTATAACAAGTGAACAATGAACGTACTTATAACGAATGAAAAATTAATGTACTTATAACGAGTGAACAATGAATGTACTTTCGTTTTTGGGTTATCTCGTAGTTTACTATAAGCACTTTTTATAAAAATACTACGTACTGGTCCATTATCTAATGTTTATAGTTAGAAAACTTATTTGTTAAATACATGACACATGGGTGAGTAATGAACGCATGGCTAAAGTACATTAATTTTGTATTTCAAATACTATTTGTTTGATCAAAATTTTTTAGAATTAACTAGGTACTGGGCCATGTTTGATAATTGTTCTTGTGAGGTGGTCGGTCCTTCACTCAAGCGGTCCCTAACTTATGTTCTTGTGTGGTGGTCCTTCTCTCAAGCGATCCCTACCTTATGTTCTTGTGTTGTGGTCCTTCTCTCAAGCGATCCCTACCTTATGTTCTTGTGTGGTGGTCCTTCTCTCAAGCGATCCCTACCTTATGTTCTTGTGTGGTGGTCCTTCTCTCAAGCGGTCCCTAACTTATGTTCTTGTGTGGTGGTCCTTCTCTCAAGCGGTCCCTAACTTATGTTCTTGTGTTGTGGTCCTTCTCTCAAGCGGTCCCTACCTTATGTTCTTGTGTGGTGGTCCTTCTCTCAAGCGGTCCCTACCTTATGTTCTTGTGTGGTGGTCCTTCTCTCAAGCGGTCCCTACCTTTTGTTCTTGTGTGGTGGTCCTTCTCTCAAGCGATCCCTAACTTATGTTCTTGTGTGGTGGTCCTTCTCTCAAGCGATCCCTACCTTTTGTTCTTGTGTGGTGGTCCTTCTCTCAAGCGATCCCTACCTTATGTTCTTGTGTGGTGGTCCTTCTCTCAAGCGATCCCTACCTTATGTTCTTGTGTGGTGGTCCTTCTCTCAAGCGATCCCTACCTTTTGTTCTTGTGTGGTGGTCCTTCTCTCAAGCGATCCCTACCTTATGTTCTTGTGTGGTGGTCCTTCTCTCAAGCGATCCCTACCTTATGTTCTTGTGTGGTGGTCCTTCTCTCAAGCGATCCCTACCTTATGTTCTTGTGTGGTGGTCCTTCTCTCAAGCGATCCCTACCTTATGTTCTTGTGTGGTGGTCCTTCTCTCAAGCGATCCCTACCTTATGTTCTTGTGTGGTGGTCCTTCTCTCAAGCGATCCCTACCTTATGTTCTTGTGTGGTGGTCCTTCTCTCAAGCGATCCCTACCTTATGTTCTTGTGTGTGGTCCTTCTCTCAAGCGGTCCCTAACTTATGTTCAAAGAAAATAAACATACGTATAATTACTTTGAAAATGTTTATTTTCCTATAATACGAAAGAATATGAATCAATAATAATAATCAATAAGTTTACTCTAGGATTATGCTTATGAATTTAAAACAAACCACCAGTTTCCATATACTTTTGTTACATATTTATTGCTGTATTTATTTATTTTCGTTGAAAGTTAAAAATTCTCTGTTAATTGTCTCCATAACATTATTAATTAAGCTATCCGTGATTGGCCTAACTGAGTGAAGCAATTTTATATTTAACTAGCTGAACCCGGCGGACGTTGTCTCGCCTTTCATTTTTCATAGACATACCAAAATAAAGCAATAAGGATAATTATAGAAAAAAAACATTATTTATTAAATGAGTGCAAGAGGGTAAACAATATTTTTGGTCTTCTTATTTGGTGTATAAATATAAAGGTTTTTTGGTGAGCCTACTCTCGAGCAAGCGACGTATGTCATAAAAAGTAAGACTTTCAACTTTTTTAGGAGGCATGTCATAAAAAGTAAACTGCAAAACTAATAATTATTTATTTTTTATTTTCACGTTTCACCACATGTTTTAATTACCGAGGAAAAAAGGTAAACACCAAATACAGATCACCTGATCAAGTAAAAGTAGTGTGTGCTACACTCTCAAGGTGAAATGTAGAACTACAATAAATCAAAACATATACAGTACTGTTGTTGTGAGAACTTCAATCTGCTTATGGCATTTGAAACTACATTAAACCACACAGTCATATGTTTTTTGTAAACAATTCAGATTCTCCATTTGAATAACACGGGATCTTTAGGAGCCCGTGGGGCGGGACCCGGGACGGATCTGCATCAAACTTCACAGAAACCATCTCGGGAGTATACAAGACAACATTCTAAAGTTTCATGGCGATCGGTTGGATGGTTTGGCAGCGCATAAACTTCAAACATATCTACATATATACAAACATCCTCTTTTATAAATATAGATACTAGGAGAGTGCCCGTCCTTCGTACGGGTTTACGTTGGTTTATATTGTGCTTATTGCATTAAATAATACAAAACATGAAAGGTAGGTATAGTATGTGCCAAGTTAAGTAGAATTATAAGGTAGGCATCATGATGACGTCATCGGAGAGATCAGCTGACTTTTAGCAGGAGTTGTCACTGTGTTTAAGGAACAGTGTTATAACGACTTGCAGAGTACTCCAGTAACACGTTACGATAACCTAATATTTGAATAATAATGTTTTGACTGCTGATTTCTCACATTATTGTCTTCACAGTTATTTACTGTTTATGCTTTTAAAGAAGCTATTCTCAATTATATTAATTGAAGTAAATTTAATTTAATGACGTTATTAATTATTAAAATATAATAAGATGTACTGTTAGCCTAGAAATACGAATATTTGGCTATATTGTTAATTGTTAGCCTAAGTATATTTAATTAAGAATGGCAGTAATATAATATAAATAGAGGTCGTTATTATTCTTTCTAATTTGTAGAAAATAAAATTATGTTGGTTTTAAAAAAGTATGCTGACATAATAATTAGTACCGATAAATGTTTGCTATACATGTTAAATATTCTCAAGTTACGATGGTACCGTTAAATTAGTTTCTTATACTAAAAATATTATTAAGTTCATTGCAACTGGCTATAGCGATAACAGTGTATTTATTAGTAATACTTTTGTTCATTCTGTTGCGTAAAATAACGGGTATTTCTACAGCTGGTGGAACGATCTCTCCAATGACGTCATCGTGATCCCTACCTTATGTTATTCTAGTTTCCTTGGTATGTAGTCGGTCGGTCATTAGTTAGTTATTATTATTATTATTATTATTTATATTTATTATTATTATTATTAGTTATAATCATAATCACCAATTAGTCCTTTAATTGGTCGGTAGCATAGTTGGTTCAATCCCAGCTTCATGTGCTAAAGGTTGTCAGTTCGATCCCAATCAGAGTCAATACATTTTGAGAAGGATCAGCTCTCCAGATAACCACCGGCTGTTCATTTGTCATTGGGCTATTAATTAATGACACTTTCTAAGGAATAGTCGGCCTTAGTTTGTAACAATGACTACATTCGCTCATCTACACTCATCACACTCGTTCGAAATCTATATTCGCCCATATCTTGACGATCGGCGTCTTATGAACAAATAAAAAATAAATAAAAATGTACCTACTGGCATATGTATAATGCAAAAGTGCGATTAAGTTTGCTGTTAAGTTTGGTACGCTATTTACCTCAGATCTATGTAAGTTGTTTGTTTATTCCAACAGCTGATTAATGAAAATATTATAAACAATTAATTGCCAATTTGGTACTGCCACAGGCCATGCTTTGATACTTCTTAGAACCTCTGATGGAAAATAAATATAGGCATGTTAACCAGAGACCCTAAGAATGTCTATGCAAAATTTCAGATGAATGGGTAGTTTTTGTGTGATTGAGTAACACACAGACTGACACACAGACAAACACACAGACACCATTATACAGTATTTTTTATATAATAGTAAGATAAGATGTGGTATTCAAGGAGCACACACATGTGGTGTTTTTCCGATTCCACTTTTGATGTTGAACTAGATGCAATACGTTTAATTGATAGAGCTGGACTGTCAAATTATGTAAACAGGAAACAAGTGCTTTAGACATCTACCAGCTGATGTATAGGGGATGTTTATTAAGTGAACTGCCATCAAAGTTGCTAGTTTTACAGCATGCTGCTTTTCAGTGAGACGTTTTTATCGTTATAAAATACAATTGCCACCTAAACAACGTGTAACATAATTCACCACAAAATCTTGCCTAATCTGCAACTGATTAATTCAAAACGGTTTAAAAAGTTTAATTAGTTAATCCTCATTGTCTAACTGTAAAAATGCTATTCAAAATAGAGGTAACAGAAAAAGTAGACATTTTGTCCAATACCTAAATGGTAAATTTCCCCTTTAATTACTGCACGTGGTCAATATGCATTTAGTAAAACAAAGTAATGGATAAAACAGTAATACAAGTAGTAAAATTATCCATAACTCATGCATAAAGAAACAAAAAGTACCTACTTACAGTTAAGATTACTATTGTAGCCCTACAATAGGTCGATGACCAGGTGGTTGAAGGGATTTTACAAGGTCAATCTTCCTTGATCAATTTTCTTTACTCGACGAAGATTGAGTTACTATTACACAGTCAATTTTGCTCAACAAGTTTCCACAATCCCCAGACGTTGAACTGTTTCGTCAAGTACGTTTTAGAGATTTTCTTTTCAGTGGAGTACTTTTGTCAGCATTTGCCTTTACGTCTTCTAATTTTGTAATAATATCCCACTCATTTTGTTTTGAATTTCTGTCTAAACAGAAATTCAATGTTCATTGTTGCAAACTCGTAAAAAACAAAGTTAACTAACAATAATAAATAAAGCGTAACAAATTTCGTTAAACATTTTTTAAGAACGCCGTAAGTAAAATATTGTTTCGCATACAGATAAAAATACCATTCCATATCGGAATAGTGAGGATTCCCACCCTTGGTCTGCGCAAGTTCAGCGAGGAAGAACTGAAAGCGGGGTGGGGCATGATTAGTGCACCACATCCTCAACCCAGATAGGAAATCCAAAATAAATATTGTATCCTAAATGAGTTGAGTGACGTAATATGTAACTTACGGAAAAAATTAATACATATTTCACTATAAAATGTCAGAAGCTTTCCCTCTCCACTACCTACCTCCTTCTCCTCATTCTATATCTGATTGGATATGTCGTACGATAAATCAAACTGGCAGAGACAGCTGAGTAAAAGTATCGGAAAATAAGTGAAAGTCGTATCTGATCCCGTATTTGACATGTTCCTCGAGTCACTCTTATCATAAATTAACTGATGTAGAAATAAGGACCTTTTACATGGAAGCACGACATCTAAACTCAGTTCCGTAGTCATGTTCCCATTGTAAACATTCAGTTTACATAGTTACACGGAGACTGTCATGTCTTTAAAGCCGTTGTTATTATAAAAAAAATAAATAAAAAAACTTTTAGCAGGACCGTGCACTAATGACAAGCAAGTAACGAATTAATTATAATCAAAATTTACCTTTTATTATTTTAAACATTGTTTAGTTTAACAAGCCAGTATGTTCATGTAATAGGTTCTCTGAAACATGTTGCAGCTTGTGGAAACTTCTAATAGAGACCCTGCGTCTGACACGAATTTCGAAATAAACATATAAAGGAAACATATATAAGGTATAGTTAGAGAAATTGTGTTCTTACATATTACACTTTTAAGAGAATTATGCTTTTCAATGTTATTTTAGAACTTACAGCCCCTGGATGACTAAACCTCCAGGTAAAGTTTAAACTCTAATTGGATTTTCATGCAGTCATAACTTTATTTAATTTTTATAGTTTAACCCTTACACGTACAGTGGTGATGAACCACACACCCACCCGCCCTTACAAGTACAGTGGGATTGACCCACTCTCCCCATACACGTTCAGTGAGATAGACGTTCCATTCTCCATAACACCTTCATTTAATATAATAATAATGATAAATAACTTTTTTTGTATAAAAGGAGAGGCCGATCGCCTCTTCAACCTTACTCTACCCATTGATCTGGGTGGGGAACTGAGTATTTTCAGTACGACTGTACGTTTATGGGTGGTTGGTGAGTTAATACCATGTATATTCACCCACCCACCTATTATGTGTATGTTAAACATACAATAGTTCAATTAGTTTATATCTATACACAGCCAAAGAACTCATAAAATCATATATGCGTAACAGTTTAGTATCAGAGTCTGGGTCTGCATGAAATGTTCTCATAAGCTATATATATATATATATATATATATATATATATATATATATATATATATATATATATATATATACTAAAAATGTTAATACAGTATATTCAAAGCAAAGTACTATTGCAAAAATGGGTAAAAGTTTTTCGATTTTCTTTCTTTACTTAAGGTATGAACATTTAGTTCAACTGAACGTGTCTCTGTACATTTTCCCTTTTTAATATTATGCTTTGAAAATTTAGATGTAATCCATACATAAACTGTTACATATCGTTGTATAGTTGGTCTCGTTAGTTTTTAATAATTTAAATGTACTAATTCTATTCCACCCGTGATAAAAACTTTACTCATTCCCTTATAAAGTAAGTAAATATTAATCAGCTGGTCACTAAAGGTCACCAATAACTGAAAGATATGTAAACATATATTTTATGACTAAGGTTTATGACTAAAGGACTTAGTTTAAAATTCACCTTAGGGCTGCTCAACATTTTAATAATATTTTACGATTGTAGAAAGTTTATTTCTTGTGGATTACAGATAATTTTATTTTTAAATACAGTTCAGAATAGTTTAATTTTCTAAATACAATTAATTATTAACCTTTTATTTATTGTACATGTGAAATTGAAACACATGTATTTCGTTAGTATTTTGAATTAACGATGTATAACTTAATACCTCCATCTCTGTAATTATTTAGTCTTGTACGTATACCTCCAGGGCCACTGACGTCATCATACGCACTACATCCCACAGAGTAATAAGATCCGCAGAGCACGTTCTCAAAAATCCTGCGCCAACGAAAACAATTTTTAATGTTTACTTTTCATTTGTCTGAGTACACTACAGCACAGAAATGCATATGTACGAACATGTTTTAGTAAAAACATCGCCTTTAGAAAGTAGAATAAAATATTTTCATAGATTCCATTAAAAACAATCAACTGTGCATATAAGAAGCGTGGAAGAGTATATAACATTGGATAATAACGTGGGTTCTTCAATATTTATATATAAAATTAATTAGAACGTTACAGTAGAGAAATACTCAACAGTCGAATTGCTGTTAACATTTTTTTATGTAACATATCAGTAGACGTTATGAGGATATACTATTTATATATCCGGGCATTGCTATAAGTTTTGTTACTATTTAGGTCTTTCTCAGGGAACTTGAATTTAAATTTCCCAGCTATTGTCAATAACATTAGGCCATAAAGGGCACTGTCTATTTATACTATTTATATAGAATTAATGCTTAATTCTATTCTTCAGGGGTAACAACCTAAACGATGATGGCATATAAACAGTAGTACCCAAACTTTATTAAATGCAATCTTCATTTCATTGAAAACTAGAGATATAGGCTACTCATCCTTTCAACTCCAAAATACTTCACAAATATTTACAACAAACAGAGAACTAAACCAATATAACTACAGAAACGTCTTAAGTGTGTGTGAACATATTTATGTGTTTTGAAACAGTAAAAAATTTGATGACATCTATTGAACACCTACAGTCTCTATCTGAAATTCTCCCCTTCTGGTTAGTTAAATTATATAAAAATACCCCTCAAGAATTCGTTACCACTTAAGTTGTAATTCGAAAAGATGTTCATTTTTCCAACGCTTCCAGTGTTTTAAGAAACAGGCAATGCTCGACAGGTATACAACTCCTATCGCCTTCAGGTGTCTCTTACATTTTATAGATATTCTCACTATCTAGTCGTGATTAGTGAGAATTACTAGGTAGTGTGAATAGCACCGGAGGACGACGGAAGTTTTACACCTGTCGAAACGTTGTGTTTGTTTCTTACAACAATTAAATTGGAAATATTCAAACATTTTTCTATTCATGGACAATCCAATGCTAACAATAGCTTTCAAACAACAATTAATTAAGTTATATCTCTTAAGTATTAACAAAATCACCAAAAGTTCGTATTTGAAAAGATCTACAGCAAAGCAAAAATTATGTTAAAATGAAACTTGACGTTCCTTATGACAAGTCAAACATTTACAAGACTGAAATGGAAATCCTGTGTTCTTTAATTTATGAGTGTATAAAGTAAAATTGTTCATAAATATATAACGAAATCTAGTAATGTTTCCTTTCAGGATAAGTTTCAATATATATGTTGGTTTTTCTGCTACTTTGTTATGATTGTTTTACAGTAAATCATTTAAACTAAAAAATAAAAACTAAGTACATTTCTTGTTCAGCCATTACACAACAGAGATTTAATTTTCAACTTGTAATTTGTTGTCAGTTGTAGACAGTGAAAGACCTTTTTTGTCTAAAAACCAAAATAGTGTAGGAATTCAGAAAACAAACTATTCAATATTTAGTATAAAGTAAATAGTTTAATTTGGATAAAGTAACATTATCTTAATTTTCTAAGGTAATCCAACGGTTAAATTCTACAAACAATTTAATAACTATGCTAATATATAACGAATTGTTTAAAAAATCTATGCTCGGAGCAAATATATTAATGGTATGATATTATTACAAATATTTTCGTTTCCAATTGTTAGCTTATGTATAATTAAAATGCCTAGTTTGTAATACGTCTATTGTAGTATTTTCATGTAGAGAAGTTGTTATAATAATGCACAATTATAATTGGAAATATTTAATGAAAGAATATGAAGTTCTAAAGTGAAAACATGTTCATTTCTAGCGAGTCAAGATGTCACTAACTTGGCAACTTGCCGGCTAAATCCTACCCCATTAGTGCTTTGCCCAACCGTTCCGATAACTCACGATTAGAACCATATTGCTGTCAGCTTTTCTTAAAACAATGTATTTTCACTCTATCGTCAGACGTTAGTCTTAAGAACTTATGTTTTACTCAGTCTTGAACACTTTTTTGACCAACTTTAATTAAAGAAAACCTGAAAAGATAACGTCATTTTACAAAGAAATTTTTAACTCATGCATTAACATTTTTATTTCTTTATTAAAAATATACTATTCCATATCCATAGATTGATAATATGACATGTATGACTGTTTTATTTTAGTACTAATATGTTTAAAATAGTCTGAAAATTCATCAACCAGTCTATCTGCACTCGCAACTGACAAAGCAGGTAGAGCTCCCAACTGATCACTACCTTTTATAGAGTGAAAGGCCTTGCAACTTCTAACAGTGCCTGTTCTGTTGTCATGCTATATACAACCTTTACTATAGCAAATTTAGCAGGCTTAAAATGTTTACAATGCTTTTCCCCCTTAACAAAGCTCTGGGATGCGGCCTTGGGGAGTCTCCAGGGTGGTCTTCTTGACTGCTGATTGCTGTGGGTAAAATTATGGGTTCTATTTTGTTCACTCACTTTTCTATCCTAGCATTATGAAAGATTTCAGCGAATACTTAGCTTTTTCAGGGGGTTTCAGTGTTCGAAAACTCCTTGTACATATCCTCTCATTCTCGTCTACATCCTGGTGCATATTCTTTTCAGAAGCCCCTAGGAACGCATACTTTAGATTATGACCAAAAATTATCAATTATTTTTTAAGGGTAGAATGAACCTGATGAACCTATGTCCAGCCTTCATGAAAAAATAAAAAAGGCTACAAACAATATCTTCCAAACAGCAGTCCTATTTTTTTAAGGAGTGAAAAACCAAGAACACTCTCTGTACAACTCACAAAACTTACAATCCCACTCTGGCTCTGCTGCCACTACCTAACTTCAAACCACGACCGAGGGGCATATGTTCCATATTTTAACTGTAAGAGGCCTTACAGTCAGTTACATGAACAAACACAAAAATCTGGTCATAACCATGAATTTATGTACTTGCACCAAATAAAAGAAATAAGTAGTTTACAAGTAGATTGGTGAAACTTGTATCACTGACATTGTCTACTGACTAACCACATTAAGACAGAGAGTTTGAAAATTGTAAGTACTAAATCTCCCCATTGCATATTATTAGGAGGTTTTAGTATATGTTTCTATACATTCATACTCAATTACTGTTAGTATGAAAAAATAGTTGATAATGTCATGGTAATCTTGTACAAACAGCATAATGGGCGTAAACGGTTACCTTAAACATATCTAAGTTGGTGTATAATTAGATAAGATTAACTACTTATAAAGGCCTAAACTAAATCAAGGTCTTGAAATGATAAAAGTGTCAAACAATCCAAAAATCAATTAAATGTAGCTTCATCTAACACCAGAGTATTCTCATAGATTACAGTATTATTAAATGATCACATTTTAAATATGAATCAACGAGTAAGCCCAGAAAATTAATCACTTTAAATATTTATAAAACAGTGGTTTTTAACATCACACACACTAAAAGACGTAGATAGGCTACTACGGAACCTCTAACTTCATTAAAAAAAATCACTTGTTAGTATAAATTAACATGAAATGTTTTGTTTTTATAGTGTTAAAATTAAATTCTATAATCATAACTTTTAATACTCATTTAATGATAATGTAGAATAAAATAGGTAAACAGAATTTAGCCTCTTTAGAGCATAAATCAAAATGTCACAAATACGTACAAAATTAGACAAAAAAGTAAACTTTTCTGTTTATACAGAAACATATTGTGACATTCAGAGTGGTCTCCATCCTGGGAACCGGTGATGCGGAAGTAATGGATGGGTCGCTGACCACCTGCCCTGCTTGTTTACAACCTTTGGGGCACAATGGCTTACGCATGAACGCCCCTTTACCTCTTCACTGGACTTCTAGAATCTTCTGGGTTGACGAGCCAGCTCTGTCATGGAACTTTGGACGCAGGGGAATTCAAGAAGCTTCTAGATGGAGACCTGCAGGTGATATATACGGCCCGGATACCAGCGCTAGTCAGTCAGTCAGTCAGTCAGTCAGTGAGTCTAGAGTCTACAGCCCGGGTGTTTGCAGCGACAGTGAGCGAGTTCTACAGTGCGAGTGAAGTGTCCGAGTATAGTGAAGTGGTCTACGGAGAAGTTACCGGTGAGTGGTTCGTTGTGGGGATCAACGAAGGAGCAGTGCGGTACTTGTGGACGACTTCTGAAGGGACACTGAAGAAACTGTGAGTGAACTGTTAGCTTTGGACTGTAGGTAGTAGGGAATCTAGTAAAGTCAATTAGTAGTCAGTAATTGTAAATAATAGTAGGGAATCTAGTAGAGTCACTTTATAGTTAGTAATTGTAAATAATAGTAGAGAATCTAGGAAAGCTACTTTATAGAGCTAGGAATTGTAATTAAAAGAAAGGAATTTAGTAAAGTCAGTTTGCAATTAGTAGTTGTAATTATTGATGCCATCTAAGATTGTAAATATAAATTAGTTTAACTGTAACAGTAGGCCTAATAGTAAATTGTACTTTTCACAATAGTTAAAGTTAAGGAATTAATCCATTTAAATATAAAGTTAATTTTATATATTCAATAAATTTAGTAATTGTTTAGTATATCGTGTTGCTTATTTGTAAAACCCACATAGTGATTAATTATTTATAAATTAGGACGTGCAAAAACGTCACACTGGTGTCAGAAGTGGGATTGATTTGTTAGAGCAACACGTTTAATATTTTTATTTATTGATAGTTATTGTTAAGCTGTTTATTGAATTCATTTACTGTAATTCTATATTGTTCAGACTTAGTTTTACAAAATAACGATGGCATCTAGTGGAGTTAAGTTAGTAGACTTAAAAGTGGCTGATTTAAAGCGGGAGTTAGAAGAGAGGGACTTAGATCATACTGGAACAAAATCAGTTTTAGTAAGTAGACTTAAGCAGGCAATGCTAGAAGCAGGGGATGATCCAGAAACATTCCTTTTTGAAACTGAAGCTAGTTCACTTAAGTCTATTACCAGAAATGTCGAGAAATTACAAAATGACCTAAAAGGAAATGCAGAGAAATTACATGAATTACAAAGTGACTTAAAAGGAAATGTAGAGAAATTACATAAATTACAAAGTGACTTAAAAGGTGACTTAAAAGAAGTGAAAGATGACTTAACCGAAAAACTAAATAGTAATTGTAAAACCTTGAAGGAAGAGTTAGCTACAGAATTTAATTATAAAATTTGCAAAGTTGAAGACGAATTTAAAAAACAATTAGATGACTGTTCGAGCGAATTTAAAAAACAATTAGATGACTGTTCGAAGCAATTAGGTGATAGGATTAGGTTTTTAGAAGAAATGGTTCAGGGGAGGAAGGAGTCAATAACCTGCAAAGAACCACCTGGGATCTCAGGAAGTGGACAGCAACCACCCAGCCTTGAACCTCGGCCCAGTGTGTGTCCACCCGTAAATAATGCAAGTTTGCCAACCTTCGACGGAAAGATGTCCTGGGAAGATTTTATTACTTTGTTTGAGACTGCCGCTGCTGTCTACAATTGGCCATCATCAGCGAAGGCGTCCATGTTGTGCCTTTCACTTCGTGGAGAAGCTCTGAGCGTACTGCAAACCGTTCCACCTGCTGAGCGACAGAATTACGAAGATTTGATTAGACGGTTGGAAATGCGGTTCGGACATAAACACATGGAACTGGTCTACAGATCTCAGCTCAGGAGTCGTCAACAGAAGTCCAATGAGAGTCTTCAAGAATTCGAAGCTGACATCGCACGATTAGTGAGGGGCGCTTATCCCACAGTGGACGAAGCTGTCTACGAGAGCCTATCCATTGAAAGGTTCCTCGATGGGCTGCGGGATGCTGAGACGCAGCAGGCTGTAAAGTTGGCCCGGCCTAACACTTTAAACGAGGCCCTGACGCAAGCCTTAGAGTTTGAGGCCGTAAAGCAATCCGTCCGGGGCCAGGCACGTCTGCGAGGAGTCTACGCAGAGGAAGAAGAACCTATGAAGATAGAAGACATCGTAAGAAAAGTGCTTGATGCCCTGAAGGACCGGAAGAAGGAGATTCGCTGTTGGGGGTGTGGAGAGTTAGGCCATCCCCGAAGTAAATGCCCGAGTAAAGCCTCTCGGGGGTAGAGGCAGGAAAACTAAAAAGGGTTGATGGGAAGGGGCAACTGTCAACCCAGCAACTTGAGGCCCCAGCTAAGAGCATCATCGTAGCATCTTTGTCAGGTCAGACCAATAGCCTTTACATAGACGGATTGGTAAACGGGGAGCCCAGAAGCCTTTTGCTGGACACTGGTGCAACGATGACGATATTGAATGAAGATATTTGTCCTTCCTCTATGAAAATAACTCCGACGACCTGGACAGTGAAGACTGCGACTGGGGACTTTGCCAGCGTCCGCGGGGAGACAGTTGTCACCTTCTGCATCGGGGGTGCATGTCTTGAGCATCGCGCTCTTGTAGCTGACATTGAGGAGGACGTCATACTCGGCATGGACATGATGACGGAACTTGGCTTACAGTTAGACCTCAGGAAAGGAGTGACGACCATTGGGGGAGAGGAAGTTGCTCTTCAGCGCAGGAAGAATTTATCTTCTTGGGTGCGCTTGTTGAAGGACGCCACTCTGCCACCTCGAACTCAGAAGATCGTCAGAGCAGAAATGGACAAGACTATTCCGGAAGGCCAGAACTTAATGTTGGACCCAATTATAAATGAAGAGGAACTTGGACGTGGGGTACTTGTAGCGAAAACACTGTTCAAATCTTCTAAGGAAGTTCCAGTCCGCATAATGAATTTGAATGACCATCCTGTTGCATTGAAACAAGGTAGGCTCCTAGGTAACTGTTCTCCGGTTTCTTCTGTTTCACGAGCTGATAGGAATATCTCTTCAGACCATAAAAACCTTCCAGAAGACATAGCGGAGTTTGTAAGAGATGCATGCAGGGGAATGGCATTGGATCAAACGAAGCAAGTCGCTAGGTTAATAACAGAGTATCAAGATGTGTTTGAAACTGCTACGGGGCCAAAAGGTAGGACAACTGTGGTCCAACATAAAATTGATGTTGGGGACGCTAGACCAATCCGTCAAATACCTAGGAGACTACCCTGGGCGAAGAGAGAAGAGGCAGAGCGAAAAATAAAAGAAATGGAGCAAGATGGAGTGATTGAGCCCTCCAGCAGCCCGTGGACTTCGCCGGTAGTACTAGTAAAGAAGAAGGATGGGACTTCCAGGTTCTGCGTGGATTACCGTCTACTGAACAATGTTACGAAGAAAGACAGTTATCCCTTGCCCCGGATTGACGACACTCTGGATGCTCTCGGAGGCTGTAAGTTCTTCTCGACCCTGGACTTGAAGAGCGGGTACTGGCAGGTAGAGATAGCTCCGGAGGACAAAGAGAAAACAGCGTTTTCCATAGGAAATGGAAACGGACTTTGGCAGTTTACGGTGATGCCCTTTGGACTCTGCAATGCTCCAGCTACCTTCGAGAGACTCATGGAAAATGTGCTACGGGGACTGACTTGGGAAACTTGTCTAGTGTATCTGGACGACATCATAGTCATAGGGAAGACGTTTAACGACCATCTTCAGAATCTGGAGAACGTTTTTAAGAGGCTTCTTTCTTCCAACCTGAAGTTAAACCTAAAAAAATGTAATCTTTTCAAGAATAAGGTTAACTATCTTGGACACGTAGTGTCATCTGAAGGAGTGACTGTGGACCCGGAGAAGATTAGCACCGTGAAGGAGTGGCCTGTCCCACGTAACAAACATGAGGTGAGGAGTTTTCTTGGACTTTGCACCTACTACCGCCGCTTCGTGAAGGGCTATGCTGATATTGCTAAGCCACTGACCAAGCTCACCGAAGAACAGCGTAAGTTTGAGTGGACTCCGGAGGCTAGTGAGGCTTTTGAGACGCTTAAAACTTCTCTTTGCAGCGCTCCAATCTTAGGGTTCCCACGGTTTGGAGAGAAGTTCATTGTGGACACGGACGCCAGCGATGTGGGTATAGGGGCAGTTCTCTCCCAAGTTCAGGACGACCATGAAGCTGTAATAGCTTACTTCAGCAGAACGCTATCCAAAGCAGAGAGGAATTATTGCGTCACCAGAAGAGAGCTACTTGCAGTCGTGAAGTCATTAGAGCACTTTCACAAGTACCTCTATGGACAGCCTTTCCATTTAAGGACCGACCATTCTGCCCTGACTTGGCTAATGAACTTCAAGAACCTGGAGGGACAGACAGCTCGATGGGTGCAGCGTCTTCAAGAATACAACTTCACCTCTGAACACCGACGAGGGAGAAACCATTCCAATGCCGACGCCCTGTCTCGCCGACCTTGCCCAGAGGGTTGTAAGCACTGCTCCAAGGTAGAAGAAAGGAATCTGTCCGTGGAAGTGCGCTGTGTCTCTTTGGAGCCAGCTAGTGGATGGGAGCCGGAGGAACTCCGTAAAGAGCAGCTTGAGGATAGTGAGGTTGGACCACTGCTGCGGGAGAAGGAATCGGGGGCTCGTCCTAGCTGGGAAGACATTGCAGCTAGGAACCATGTGTATAAGAGCTACTGGGCACAGTGGGACTCAATGAAGGTTAAGAACGGAGTGCTTATAAGAATCTGGGAGGCCCCTAATGGTAGGAAGCAGATTGAACAGATTGTGCTCCCCAGAAGTAAAAGAAAGGAAGTGCTGGAGGAGATCCACAATGGAGCATCTGGTGGGCACTTAGGTGTCAACAGAACGGTGGACAAGCTACGTCAGCGGTTCTACTGGTTGAACTTGAGGGCTGATGTAGAGAAGTGGTGCCGCCAATGTGATATCTGTACTGGAAGCCGAGGTCCACAAACAAGAAGTCGAGGCAGAATGCAACAGTACAACGTTGGGGCACCCTTCGAGAGGATCGCCATCGACATCGCCGGTCCATTTCCCATGTCAGATGCAGGAAATAAATATCTCCTGGTGGTCATGGACTACTTTACGAAATGGCCAGAAGTATACGCCATAGCAAATCAAGAAGCAGCAACAGTGGCTGGGTGCTTGGTGAACGAATTCATCTGTCGGTATGGAGTGCCACGTGAGCTGCACAGCGACCAAGGGACGAACTTCGGATCCCTGTTGATGAAGGAGGTGCTTCAGCGTCTCGGAGTGCACAAGACACGGACAACTGCTCTTCATCCGCAATCTGATGGGATGGTCGAGAGATACATAAAGACACTCGTTGGACACCTCAGGAAAGTTGTGTCCACCAATCAGCGGGATTGGGATCGGAAGGTGCCCATTTTCCTCCTGGCGTACAGATCTTCGGTCCACGATACTACGGGTTTCACCCCAGCGAGGATGATCTTCGGAAGGGAGCTGCGGCTGCCTAGTGACCTCATGTTCGGCCTGCCACCTGACGCAAAGCAACCCGCAACGGACTACGCCTGCGAGCTCGTCGACCACCTACACGACACTCACGAGTTCGCTCGTCAGCACCTAAAAATGGCCAGTGACAAAATGAAAGCTCGCTACGACCGGCAAGCCAATTCCACTGGATTCCAGGTGAACGACCTGGTGTGGCTCTACAGTCCCATCCGGAAGAAGGGGAGATGCCCGAAATTTCAACAGGATTGGCAAGGACCTTATCGGGTAGTGACACGAATCAACGATGTGGTCTACAGGATTCAAAGACACCCAAGAGGCAAGATGCTTGTGGTCCACCTTGATCGCCTAGCACCGTAACATGGAGCGGAAGCTGATCGGGACGATCAGCCTTAAGGAGGGGGCAGTGTGACATTCAGAGTGGTCTCCATCCTGGGAACCGGTGATGCGGAAGTAATGGATGGGTCGCTGACCACCTGCCCTGCTTGTTTACAACCTTTGGGGCACAATGGCTTACGCATGAACGCCCCTTTACCTCTTCACTGGACTTCTAGAATCTTCTGGGTTGACGAGCCAGCTCTGTCATGGAACTTTGGACGCAGGGGAATTCAAGAAGCTTCTAGATGGAGACCTGCAGGTGATATATACGGCCCGGATACCAGTGCTAGTCAGTCAGTCAGTCAGTCAGTCAGTGAGTCTAGAGTCTACAGCCCGGGTGTTTGCAGCGACAGTGAGCGAGTTCTACAGTGCGAGTGAAGTGTCCGAGTATAGTGAAGTGGTCTACGGAGAAGTTACCGGTGAGTGGTTCGTTGTGGGGATCAACGAAGGAGCAGTGCGGTACTTGTGGACGACTTCTGAAGGGACACTGAAGAAACTGTGAGTGAACTGTTAGCTTTGGACTGTAGGTAGTAGGGAATCTAGTAAAGTCAATTAGTAGTCAGTAATTGTAAATAATAGTAGGGAATCTAGTAGAGTCACTTTATAGTTAGTAATTGTAAATAATAGTAGAGAATCTAGGAAAGCTACTTTATAGAGCTAGGAATTGTAATTAAAAGAAAGGAATTTAGTAAAGTCAGTTTGCAATTAGTAGTTGTAATTATTGATGCCATCTAAGATTGTAAATATAAATTAGTTTAACTGTAACAGTAGGCCTAATAGTAAATTGTACTTTTCACAATAGTTAAAGTTAAGGAATTAATCCATTTAAATATAAAGTTAATTTTATATATTCAATAAATTTAGTAATTGTTTAGTATATCGTGTTGCTTATTTGTAAAACCCACATAGTGATTAATTATTTATAAATTAGGACGTGCAAAAACGTCACAATATTTCATAACTAAGGTTCAGTTGGCTGTCGTAGCTTGTTAACAAATGACTGGCCAGCTGTTCACAGGAACGTGTTGAATTCACAGATGTACCAACATGACGGTTGGATAAACACTTGAAGCAAACAAGTGAAGCTCTTGTAATGTTGAGCTATTTATGGAAGGATACGTGTACTATTTACACGTGAATCACATTCAAACAAAGTGGAAAATATGTTATGTGTGAACATTTACAAAGATAATAAATATGATTATTATAAATGTTAATAAGGACTTGTTTCTGTTTAGAGTTTTATTGTACAAATAATCAGATCAATGGCGGCAAGAAGTTTTTCAGTTGAATACTTTATGATTGTGTTAATTTTAAGACAAGGATTTATACAGAACTTTAAAATAACTCGAATAAAAAAAACTAGAAAAAACTAAATCATAAGTAGATGAATATACAAAATTACGCGTAAAAAATGTATTAAAAATTGACAATATAAAGAGTTACTAACTGAATATTCTAATATTTCACAAAATCTTTGGTGTTTGAATTGATTTAAACTTATAAATAAAAAATTCTTTTAATAATGTACTTTAAATTATTAATTTTTTTTGGCAAATAGAGAGCTTTATTCAAATTCGTTCAGCATCGAAGAGAAACAACATCTGTTAGAGATATACGAGCTTTGTTTGATAGCAACTACGCTGTAGTAAAACTTGGAGAGAGGGCAGATAAACTTTACGGTATTGCAAAATGAATGTAACCCCATGAATTATGGATGATGGCACGACTGCTCTGACAAGTCCCTTTGTATTTTACTTGTCACTCAATGAATGACATGAGACGGCCCTACTGTTGAGACAATCCTATTTATATTTAGCTTGTCTTAATATTTTAAAAATTGACTTAATTTATATTGATAACTTAATAATATATTACGTTGTGGTTGCTTTGACCAATCCCTTTATGTTTACCTTGTCACCTACTGAACTGAGCTCGTTTGGTAGAAAAAAGCGTTAATATCCGTCAATGGTACGTTTACAATGTTTTATCCTCCTTTATGTTTACCTTGTCACCTACTGAACTGAGCTCGTTTGGTAGAAAAAAAGCGTTAATATCCGTCAATGGTACGTTTACAATGTTTTATCTTCCTTTATGTTTACCTTGTCACCTACTGAACTGAGCTCGTTTGGTAGAAAAAAGCGTTAATATCCGTCAATGGTACGTTTAGAATGTTTTATCCTCCTTTATATTTACCTTGTCACCTACTGAACTGAGCTCGTTTGGTAGAAAAAAGCGTTAATATCCGTCAATGGTACGTTTACAATGTTTTATCCTCCTTTATGTTTACCTTGTCACCTACTGAACTGAGCTCGTTTGGTAGAAAAAAGCGTTAATATCCGTCAATGGTACGTTTACAATGTTTTATCCTCCTTTATGTTTACCTTGTCACCTACTGAACTGAGCTCGTTTGGTAGAAAAAAGCGTTAATATCCGTCAATGGTACGTTTACAACGTTTTATCCTCCTTTATATTTACCTTGTCACCTACTGAACTGAGCTCGTTTGGTAGAAAAAAGCACGTTAATATCCGTCAATGGTACGTTTACAATGTTTTATCCTCCTTTATATTTACCTTGTCACCTACTGAACTGAGCTCGTTTGGTAGAAAAAAGCGCGTTAATATCCGTCAATGGTACGTTTACAATGTTTTATCCTCCTTTACAAAGCTCTGGGATGCGGCCCATCGATACCTTGGGAACTCTCCAGGGTGACCTTCTAGCTTACCGATTGCTGTGGGTAAAATTAGAGATTCTATTTTATTCACCTGCTTTTCTTTCCTAGCATTATGGAAAGGATCTACAAATACTTCGCTTTGTCAATTTTATTAAAAGAGGTTATTTATTTTATAAAAATAAGATTAATAAATACTTGTAAATAATATAAGTATATCTGATTCTCAAAAATCACAACAAGCTCAATTCAAAACACACCGTCAATACCTAATCAACTCAGAACATATGGTATTGTTAAATACTTCAGTATCACTTTGTACTATTAGCCGTTAAACGTTATTATAAGTACACTCAAGAATATTGAGCAACATTTAATCGATTTTAATATTTTTAACTTCTGAGTATTTTTAATTAACAGTTAGAATTTTTTCACAACCATCTGCAAGTATGGGTAGTAAATCCTTCTTCAACACTAAATTACTAAAGTAACTAAATCAAGTCCTATTGGTTCCATTGCAAAAATTATTTACATATTAACAGTTTTGTCATAGATCAATAAGCATGAATAGATCAATGGCTTTACTTGGTTAACATTTGAGGAATTAGTGCAATTATTATGAATAAACTGAATTAAGTAATTTTATTCTTGTAATTCAAGTGCAAACTTAAACACGTAACATTAATAAATTAATGTAATATATATAAAGTAATAAAACTTCTTATATGGTCAGTCATAAAAAAACATTCATAAAATATCGGGCTTAAAAGCAGATGATGAGAATAATAAGTAAGGCACTAAAGTCATTGCTGTATTCCTTTCTGTTATGAGCCACTCATAAAAGAAAGGAATAAAAACCTTCAGCACCCGTAAGAAGACATTACTTTTTAAGGAAAAATGATTACAGCATTTTGATATTTTGATACTGAACTCATAAATCTGTTATGAATTTTAAATTAATAAATTATAAGCCTAATAAATAATGCAATTGAATCAACACAAATATCTTAGAAATTGTAATATTGTAGGCCTATAGTAACTAAGTTATGAAAAATGTGTGGTTTGAATTAAATATTTCGGCTATTAGTTTTGTTATAACAGAGTTCATTATAAAACTGCACCACAGAAATGCTATTAAGTACACTTTAAATTAATAAAAAGATATGAAAAAGTATAACTTAATTTTGATTTAAATCACCACAAATACATCAACACCAACCGTAATCTTGGTAAATAAATATTTAAGTTATTTATTGCTGAATGAAAGTTTATAAAATAAAATGCGTCTATATATATTTATATTTTAGTTTTTGTTTATAGCATTGTGCAATCAACTAGACTCTTAAATAACACTTTAAAATTAATACTCCAGTGAAACACATCAGTTTGATAAAACTATGTTTAACACACTTATACTGCAAGTACAATCACCGGATATGAATATTTTGTTGTATGTTATGAAAGAAAGGTGAACTGAGAGGTTTTGTTGTATGTTATGACAATAAGGTGAACTGAGCTTTTGTTGTATGTTATGACAGATAGGTGAACTGAGGTTTTGTTGTATGTTATGACAGTAAGGTGAACTGAGCTTTTGTTGTATGTTATGACAGAAAGGTGAACTGAGGTTTTGTTGTATGTTATGACAATAAGGTGAACTGAGCTTTTGTTGTATGTTATGACAGTAAGGTGAACTGAGCTTTTGTTGTATGTTATGACAGTAAGGTGAACTGAGCTTTTGTTGTATGTTATGACAGTAAGGTGAACTGAGGTTTTGTTGTATGTTATGACAATAAGGTGAACTGAGCTTTTGTTGTA
Source organism: Stictocephala bisonia (assembly GCA_035578905.1). NCBI lineage: Eukaryota > Metazoa > Arthropoda > Insecta > Hemiptera > Membracidae > Stictocephala > Stictocephala bisonia. The sequence goes on along the minus strand of JAQJVL010000067.1, from coordinate 1,515,611 downwards.
TGTTATGACAGATAGGTGAACTGAGGTTTTGTTGTATGTTATGACAGTAAGGTGAACTGAGCTTTTGTTGTATGTTATGACAATAAGGTGAACTGAGGTTTTGTTGTATGTTATGACAGTAAGGTGAACTGAGCTTTTGTTGTATGTTATGACAGTAAGGTGAACTGAGCTTTTGTTGTATGTTATGACAATAAGGTGAACTGAGCTTTTGTTGTATGTTATGACAGATAGGTGAACTGAGCTTTTGTTGTACGTTATGATAGATAGGTGAACTGAGCTTTTGTTGTACAGTATGTTATGACAATAAGGTGATCTTTTGTTGTATGTTATGACAGAAAGGTGAACTGAGATTTTGTTGTATGTTATGACAGAAAGGTGAACTGAGATTTTGTTGTATGTTATGACAGATAGGTGAACTGAGGTTTTGTTGTATGTTATGACAGTAAGGTGAACTGAGCTTATGTTGTATGTTATGACAGAAAGGTGAACTGAGGTTTTGTTGTATGTTATGACAATAAGGTGAACTGAGCTTTTGTTGTATGTTATGACAGTAAGGTGAACTGAGCTTTTGTTGTATGTTATGACAATAAGGTGAACTGAGCTTTTGTTGTATGTTATGACAGATAGGTGAACTGAGCTTTTGTTGTACGTTATGATAGATAGGTGAACTGAGCTTTTGTTGTACAGTATGTTATGACAATAAGGTGATCTTTTGTTGTATGTTATGACAGAAAGGTGAACTGAGATTTTGTTGTATGTTATGACAGAAAGGTGAACTGAGCTTTTTTATTCAAGTCACAAAATAAAGACATAAAATTACTTATTAAAATATCATAATTTACACTGCAATTTTGTATAATTAAATTTGACACCACTCTGTGACTTGCTCTGGGCCGTTTACTGTTGAATTTGTGTGTTATTGTCGGAGAATGGCATATTCATAAAGAAAACAATCATGTTTTATGAGTTGAATAAAAAACAATCTCAGTGCACCTTTCTGTCATAACATACAACAAAAGCTCAGTTCACCGTTCTGTCACAACATACATTGTTTGATATGATAGAAAACAGAACGCTAAACGGCCCAGGGCAAGTCACAGAGTGGTGTAAAATCTAATTATATACAATAATTGCAGTGTAAATTATTATATTTTAATAAGTAACTGTATGTATTTATTTATTAAAATAAACACACGAAAGAAGTAAGAAAATAAAATTATTGACAGTAAATACCTGTAATAACCTTAAATATTTTAGCCTATCTGATTATCATTTTGTCATACAAAATGCTTTAATGTTATTATAATATCCACATATAATATGCGTCATTATGATTTTTAGTAGTATTTCATCGGTGGTGTTGATATACAAAATAATACGCAATTTGTAAAACACAGTGGTCAACGCCAATGGGAAAGAAGTGCATTCCACAACATTTACGAACAGTGTTTTACTTTATTAAAAACAAGTAATGGTAAACAAAGTTAGGCCTACAACTAAATGAGATTTCTTAAATCGTATGTAAATAATGTATTATGACAATACATCACATCTTGTTCTATGTTAGTTTTTACATTAACAGCGTAGTAATAGGCCTATAATGAGGTAGTATGAAATTATTATATTTGGCTATATTTCTAAGAGTCTTCTACAAAACCTCGGACCTTTAAAATATCATAGAAAGTAAATTATATTTGTTTAAGAACTGACAACTGTCAAAAAAAGGAAATGAAATATTCACTACAAGTCAGATATACGTGAAGAAACATAATCAAATACAAATTATTTTATAAATTTCAATGAGACTTATTAATTAAACTGTAACAATTGGTTTTTGACTCAGGATAAGAGCTAACTAGATTAGTAACGGAGGATACTTACATAAAATTAGAAAATTTACCGTCCGTTCCATTATATCGTGCTTTAATGAATAAGAAATATTTAACTCAGTAAACAAATTTGAAAGTAGAAAAGTACGAAAAGTAATGGCTGTCCTTAAAGTTAACAAAAGCTCCTTTCAGCTTAATTCAATCTGTCAAACAAATGTTTGTAGAGAAAAATACGTATTTTGTAAGTGGCGAAGTAATCCATTACAGCAAATGAAGTGCCCTTCACAATCTCAATGTGACGCTGCATTCACAGGGGAACACGGCTATCCATCATCCTGTAACGTTCCGATATAAATCAGGTAAAAATATCTGTGAATCTCCTGACTATGATAGGATACGCTAACAACTACACATATCTGTGTGTCTCGTACCTGTCGGGGGAGACTAACAACTAAAAATATCTGTGTGTCTCGTACCTGTCATGAAATGTGCTAACAACTACAAATATCTGTGTGTCTCGCATCTGTTATGGTAAGTACTAACTACAAATATCTGTGTGTCTCGTACCTATCGGGGGAGGCTAACAAACTACAAATATCTGTGTGTCTCGCATCTGTTATGGTAAGTACGAACTACAAATATCTGTGTGTCTCGTACCTGTCGGGGGAGGCTAACAACTACAAATATCTGTGTGTCTCGCATCTGTTATGGTAAGTACTAACTACAAATATCTGTGTGTCTCGTACCTATCGGGGGAGGCTAACAAACTACAAATATCTGTGTGTCTCGCATCTGTTATGGTAAGTATGAACTACAAATATCTGTGTGTCTCGCATCTGTTATGGTAAGTACTAACTACAAATATCTGTGTGTCTCGCATCTGTTATGGTAAGTATGAACTACAAATATCTGTGTGTCTCGTACCTATCGGGGGAGGCTAACAAACTACAAATATCTGTGTGTCTCGCATCTGTTATGGTAAGTACTAACTACAAATATCTTTGTGTCTCGCATCTGTCGGAGGAGTCTAACAACTACAAATATTTCTGCGTGTCTCATAACTGTGAAGAAATTCATTAACAACTACAAATACTTGTTCATCTTATCTTTAGTGTCACGGTCCACTGTCAGTTATATCAAATTTACTTTAATATAAAGTTCACATTTGGAATTTAAATACCACATTTGACAAATATTTCACAAAAGAAGTTAGAGGTGGTAATTAGAGTAATAATTTTAACTAATTTTGGACTAGTGTGACATTTTACTAACGTTTATTTATATTTCAGTACAACATTGTTATCCTATATCTGGACAGAATGAGATATTTTAGTTATTAAATAAACAAAAAGTTATACTAATCATTACAAACACTACTAAAGTTACAGTACCATAACCCTCGACTTAAATAACATATTACGGTAGTTGTAAAATACTTCTACATTATTTAAATAAGTGAAATCATTTAGTGATAATTAATGAATTCATATCGATGTCTCAGAGAATAAATATAAAATCAATTAAGGTGTATGTTTATCGGTTTATGATCAAACATATCGGCAACAGTCTTACAGTATTTGATTTTAACACCTAAAAAACTGTTTAAACTTTCTACGTAGACTTTTCAGTTTTGTTTACATTAAAATAATTAGTAAATATAAAGTTATCAAATATATTTAAAAGGGTTCTAGACATGATCGTGTTTGTGGCTAACACACATACCTTAAGCTAGAGAAAACTTGAAGCAATCACAAAGTCATAGAAAGCCGGAGGAAGCCGCAGAAAGCCGCAGAAAGCCATTTCATTACGACAATGCCCGTTTCTCGATTTTCCGCTCCACTGTTTATGTTCAAGTAGTCTTTTAAATCTTCACCTACCTAGTTTCTCAACGACCAGTGGTTGACGATATTGCAATTCTAACGCTTGAAGAAATAAAACGTACATTGCAATTAGCTACGGGAAATACCACTGTAAATGTAAGGGAGAGTGGGTTGTTTAATATCATCGTACATGTAAGGGATGGTAAGTGGGTCAATAACACCGTACAGGGAAGGGAGGGCAGATGGGTCGATAAACCCGAACATATAAGGGTGGGTGGGTCAATATTATTGTACGTATAAGAGAATGTGGGTGGGTAAATGCATCCTTAAACATGAGAAATTGATGTGTCTATAAGAAAAGGGACAGAGGGTAACGTATTGATTTATTTTTAGAGAGAATTATGTGTGTGATATCAATGGACCTATTAGAACTGTAATAGACAGCATTGTGTTAATTTAGGATAAGAGAGAATGGGACTGTGTGATGTCTATGTATATAAAGGAATTGGGATAACTGATGTTATAATAATTTACAATAGGAGACAAGAGAAGGAAACAAAGGTAGTTGGACATTTGCCATCATTACGTGAAAATTAACAACCACGACGTTTCGATTTGGTAAAACCCAAACCTTTTTCAAGTGCTAAAAACTAAATTACATCTACACAACCATGTTATAAAACTACGTTCTTAAACTAATAAACTTATCTACTTTCATAATTATCTACATTTTAACCTAGATCCTAGAATGGGGTACAACAAAATTAACTTCTACTAAATATAAAAAATATTAACAGGGTTAAATTAATATAACCAATTAGGCACAGTCAAGGTCACGATATCAACGAAAAATGTCAAAACACAATTAAAATTAATATTCAAATCAGACTGAAATAAGATTACATTAACTAATCATAAATATATGGTACCTGAAAAACACTATTAATTTAAAATAACATCAACATGCACAAAAAATGATATATATGACTCGGAAGGACTGAGACTACTATTACAATTACATTTTAACCTGAAAAGACAACAATTATTAGGAATAAAACAATACAATAATCAAATATTACAAAAATGATGAAGTCTTACGACCCGCAGTGACGATGGCGTCTAGACGTCCCAGGCACGAAGTGAGGATGATTCAATCCAAATGCAGTGTCTTCGAAGTTCCCTCCAAGGTGATAAAACACGGGGACAAGACAAACATACACACTACACTTCACAACAACCATACACAGGGACGTACGTTCCGAGATCGCCAAAAATGCGGTGACTCAGGTACGGGGACGGGGACGGGGACGTAAACTCATGGGGTGTTTAATTGTTTTAGGTGCAGGTGGTGTAGGATTCTGGTTAGATGATGTCATGAGTGTATTTGTTACGTCGTGATTGTTAATTTTCACGTAATGATGGCAAATGTCCAACTACCTTTGTCTCCCTCATCTGATACTCCATCATTAACAAATTTCAAAAACAAAGAGAAGGAATTTGACATTGAATTATTTATAGGCAGTAAGATGAGGTGGAATTTTTTAAATCTGACAACGAGGTTTTACAGTGCCAAGTCTATACTCAATATAAGATTACCACGTGTATTTCTACAGTTAAGTCTGTTTTAGGTATGTATTGTACTGCTTGTTTGGTCATATGATTTCAAATAAAATATTGAAGTTCAATCTTTATAGGTGGGTGTACATAAAGCTAAACCAATTCATCCAAGGCGATGTGATATATTACGAATGGACAGTTTTTGTACAAACCTAAACGAAAAAGTTAAATAGTTAGATTCAAAGGCACCTGAAGGTAATATATATGTTACCTTCAGTTACTATATATATATATATATATATATATATATACATATATATAACTTGTTTAAGAACTTAGCTATTTGAATACATCCGAAGAAAATTTATTTTAATATATACTTCTATCATGCTATTTATATTCATTTACTTCTATTTTGGGCATAATTGTTTTCAACAGTGAGTTTGATTTTTTTTCTGAACAAACGTTAAAAAAATAATAACTAAGTTTCGTTAATTTAATATAAATGAAGCCATTAAAATTGATCAATTAATATCATACGCCTAAATTTGCTTAAGAATATTTTACATTAAGATTAGTTCATTTAAATATCCATCAAAGAGATTAACAAAATTTATACTGAGGCACAGCACTTCTAAACCAATTCGGCAAGAGTCAATAATTCAGGTGGAGGATGGAGGTGGAGATTGAAGCCATCCATTCTCAGTTTACAATGGAGGGTAACTCGAGGCGATTGCTGCCAAGTCAAGTTGGTGGATGGAAAATGAAGTCTTTGATACTCATGAATATAACACGAACCCCCCTCCCCCTGGATTGACTTGTAGCTTGGGTAAATCGTAAGCCTCACATGGAATAAGCTTTATTAAATCTGTTTATAGGATTAAAGTTAGCTTTGGCACAGAGCCATTTTATAATTTAGCTTATTTTGTCAATTAATAGACAGTAGATAAAATATCAATTTATCTGATGTAGCTGATAATTAATTATATTTATGTATAAAAAAAGTCACAATTAGAACTTAACATATGAACATAACATAAAATTTAACATATAATTAAATTAGAATTTGAACAATATTTAAATTAGTATGACTGTAAATATTTATATTTTCAAGATAATATGATTTTTTTAATGCTGATAAATTATTACGTTCTTATGAATGGCATTACTTTCCAATAGCTATTTCCTAAATAGTATTATACTTTTTAGTTTAAAAAAAAATCTATAAAATATCTTGATGTTATTACATCTAACAATAAAAATTAGAAGTAACAATACGAATACTATACGTCGTAATTTGACAAATAATTCCATTACTTAATAAATACCACCTTTAAAGGTAGTTCGAACCTGAGCTAACCAATAAATGTTCAACAACATTCCACTGTCCTTCGGGTACCCAATACTCTGACTTTGTGTATTTTTTCCGTGTAAGATTAAAAGGACAAACACTATTTTAACTACGTTTAGTTGATTCATTAGAGGCTATGAACAATTATTGTTGATTTTAAATAGTTTTTATTGGTTTCTTTGGTATTTTAAATTAAGTACATCACGAGATTAGAGTTTTCATGTGGATTTTTTGGTGAGGAATTTTAAAGTGTAGCGTGCATAAATAACTGCACAAGTGCCAATGTTATTTTAATATCTGCAGTGTAAATTAACTGTTCTAATACAACGTGATGTTCTTATATTTAACAAATGCACATGTTACCAGTAACATTTAAAATGTATTAACTCAAACAGTAGACACCACAAGATATTGTTACTTGTTATTTGATACATTTAAAGTTTTAGCTTATTCTATATTAATAAATCTATTCATTTATGTTCTAATTCAGAATATTGGTCATTCATATCAGTTCAAATTACTCGGGAATGGTCTCAAATCGATAAAAAAATTTTAATCTTAATTTAGTCAAGCATTATTATTAATTTCGCTAAACGAATTAATCAAAATCCGAATGATGAAGTCTTCCATCAAAGTACATCCTGAACAAGAAAACTTGCTGTAAGGAACAAAACTAGGACTAAAATAAAACCATTTTTTTTAGAAGAAAATCTTGACAAAACTATGTAAAACTTCATTTACTTCGGATGTTTTTCAAATAGGTAAATTCTTAAATATAAACAGAACAGTGTTACTGACCATTCTGTAAAACATAACATTCTGTACAATAAAGAAGAATGTTTAGTAGATCTAATATATAGGATACATTTTACATGCAAAATTAAGCATATAAAATACATATACATGACATATGAATTTAAAGCGAACCATGTATACATTTTATAAGTGATTTACGGATAATTCATTTAAGTGAGTGTTTTTTTTTTAATAATTTTAGTCGACTCCCCTGGTAGAGATGGTATGATCTAAGTGGAAACGATTGGTAGTTTATACTAAAGAGGAATAATAACCAAGGAAACCAACAGACATGCTTTTCAATGTTTTATCCAGCTACACATGCAAAATATTCTGTCTTTAATGAATAATACAATTATTATAGTGGATAGAAAAATAATATTGAATTACCGTGCTTGGTTTTTAAGCACAAAGAAATATAATATAAAAAATTTAAGGAAAAAGTTAACAGTATTACAAAAAAACTAGAGAACATGCAAGCACCTTGAAAATGAAAGTATTTTTAACATTAGTTTACTTGTTTACTTGTGTGTCATTAGTGGAAGGCAGAACACAGAACAAAAGTGAGTAAGCGCATAAATCTAGATTCTAGAGGGAGTTTGGCCGAAGTAGTCCCACAAAGTCTAACAAATCAACTTGGGCTAAAGCTAAAAGCCGAGGCTACAATAAAAAAGGCAGCAAATTCAAAGAGGTCTAGTATAAATACAGTTAGTGTAAACGGACATAGAGTGAAATAAATATTTACAATATACTGTATACAGTATATTTATGTGAAGTTGCGGGAAGTGAATGGTTAATCTCTCATTTCAGTAAGAAATAGTACAGAATAAACAAATCAAATGTGAAGACGTATTTGTTGAAGAAAATTCACACTATTTTAATTAAATAAAGCATATTAAACCTATATTACATTATATTTTTAGTCTAATAAACTATAATGACCCAATTCCTTTGTGAGATATTATTAGGCCTTTGTTTGATACTTTGATCGAGGTTCTTACCACCTATCCCAATATTCACCCTTATGTCAAAGTCAAAAAATCTTTATTTATAAAAGTACAGAGTTGTAAATTAAATAGTGTCAGGTTAAATTCACTAAACTGAATACAATAATTTACAAAAGTAATAAATAGATACTTAATAAATAGAATATTCGTCCAAAGAATATAAAGACTTTGAGATAAGATAGGACTTAAGTCGTGTTTTGAAATTAACAGAAACAAGTTTACTTTTTAATTCATTAGGTAGATTATTGATAAACTTAGCCCACATTACAGAGGTTTTCTTTTTGTATATTTCTAATCTATGGATTGGTACAATAATATCCATCTTACCTCTTGTGTTGTGGTTTTGTATGTCACTGTGAGAAGTTATTTCAGTAAAATGGACTCTACCATACAATATACAACTCAGGATATATAATCAAAACACTGTTAATATACCCAACATTTGGAAATTAACTTTTAATGATTCAGTAGTTCTTAAATTTAAAATTATTCTAATAGCCTTTTTCTTAAGTATTAATATTTTGTTTAGATTTTGAAAAGAAGTGCCACTGTATACACCTATGCCATAGGCTATATGTGATTAGATGTGAGCAAAATATATCAACTTTTATGTTTATTTACTGCATAAGAACGACATTCTTCTCAATGCGTACAGACCTGAATTTATTTTTGAGACAATATTATTTACATGACTGCACCAGCTGAGTTTACTGTCAATTAACAATCCTAAAAACTTAGTTTCATCTACTGTATTTTGTCTAGTTTTTCCGTACCAATATTGATGTTTGGTTCTACTTGTTTCCTATTATGAAATGTAGAGAAGCAAATATATTACATTTTATGAGGATTCAAAAACAAATTGTTGTTGAAAAAACTGCTGAAATTGTACCAGTTTGCTGTTTGATTCATGTTCTAATTCAATTTCAGTTTTAGCGGATACTATTAAGTTGGAGTCGTCAGCGTACAAGAAAAGGCCTTTTGGAATACTTTCCATTGTGTTGAGCAGTGCTGGCATATCATGTCAACAAAGTTTACAAGTGCTGTACATTTTGTTGACATGATAATAGAATCAATTAAGAATTATATCTCCCAATATATCATAAAAAAAGATGATACATTTTTAAGTTTATTTTTAATAGACAATAAAGAATATAATTAAGATAATAGAGGATTACGGTATGGGATTTCATAATGGTAACAACATTTATGTAGTTTGTATTTAGATTTAATGAAAATATTTGCATTCATATTTTTTTAAACTGAATTTTAGAATTTTCAAACAAGCGATACGCCTTATTATAAATGTAAATACTGTATAAAAAGTGTATCAAAACTTAATACAGGTTAATTTTTTGCTGAATTTGTTAATCCATTCAACCTATGTTTCTTTATATTATCTAACATTTATTAGAAAAATAATTATTTGTAATCTAAATTTTCTATGGCCAGTTTCATTTCGGTGGTGACTTGATATAAAAAAATACCGTAATTAGGTTTCAATTGTTAATATAATAATTTAAACTGTCATTGAAAGTTTGGGATTTACAAAGCTCTAAGTATTTTACATTAGTCTTAAACAAAAAGAGGTTTGTGCTAAAATTATAAAACAAGTTTATAAAGAACATTATTGAAAAATTGTTTAGTTAAAATTTTCCGGTTTAAAGTTGAAGTTATTTATTTATTTTTTTTATTTATTTATTTATTCATAAGATGCCAATCGTCAAGATATGGGTGAATATGGATTTCGAATGAGTGTGATGAGTGTAGATGAGCGAATGTAGTCATTGTTACTAACCAAGGCCGACTATTCCTTAGAAAGTGTCATTAATTAATAGCCCATTGGCAAATGAACAGCCGGTGATTATCAGCTGATCCTTCTCAAAATTTATTGACTCTGATTGGGATCAAACTGAGAACCTTTAGCACATGAAGCTGGGTTTGAACCAACTACGCTACCAACCAATTTATTGAACATGATAATGAGCAATTATGTAAAATCTTTCATTAAAGTAAATAAATTAAATATTATATAAATGTGGTTCAGTTGACTTTCTGCCATACTGCCACTATATATCTCAGTGAGAAATATCAATATTTAGTAGCACATCGAGCTATAAACCAAACTAATACAGTACATTTACGCGGGAGCCATCAGTGCGTGTTGTTTATGCCACATTTGGCCATTGTAAATTAGGATTCTAATACATAAGGCTTGGGATTACATACAAATATTCATTGGAACCCAACCTATAAATCCAGATCTACCTGATAAACTGGTAAATTGTGGTAATTCTGTTTTATGAGCCTACCTTCATGTAAACTCTAAATCAGCACGTAACTTAAATACAAACATTAAACTTTCAACGTATATTTGCTTTAAGAAATTTTACAACTATTGTAAAATTCACATAATTATTTAAATATATTTCAATTAACTTGTTTAAAATTGTAATTTAAAAATAATATTGCATTTTACTGCATTTAGTGAAAACGTTTATCTTGAATAACAAAAACATCGTACCTAAATATTAGAAACTCAACAGGAAATTATGTATTATGAAAGATTAGTTTAACCGCTGTGGAAAGAATATTTTAACAAGTGTTACGGGTTTCAGTCATTTAATACCAAAATAATAATCACATCATAACTGGGAAACTTAGTTCCTTTGGTTCGAGCTGAGGTGAGCAAGTAGAATCAACTTCAGCTGGAAGAAATGCAAATTCTTTACGAGTTTCTTTACGAGAAAAGTAATGCAACTGCAAGGACTTTTTACGGCTGTAAATGTACCTTCATTTACCGTCCGATTACTTTATACTTCCCTTATCACAGGACTTTGATTTATATTTGTCCAAAGGGTTTTTAGGGGAAACAGAAAAATGTAAAATGAGGTTTTATTAATAAAGTAAAATAAAAAATTGAGTAATCACATAACTGACCAGATAATTGAGAATTGAAATGTATAAACAAGATAGTATGTTTTCGTATATATTATATGTTACCAGAAATAGTTATAATTACAAATGTATAGAGAGATGATTATGGTAAGGATTGAAATATATTAAATTCTTTGATATGAACTCAACAACTATCCAAGTACTGTAGTTTGCTCAGAGGAATACTGCACAGTTAAGAATATCGAATTATTTAAATGGAATGTTGAAAAAAACATATATTAAATAATATACTGTGTATTCTGAAAATATTGTTGAAAATTTAACAATTTCTATAGATAATTCAATAACCAAAAGCTTACATATAGGCTAATATTAATAAAAATCAAGTTTTATTTATCGTAGTCTATTTAGTAGGTTTAAGATCTTATTGATTTTAGCAACAATGAAATGTGACAAAAATTTGGTCTAATATTGTAAATATTCTACTGTGGTAATAATTTAATAATATTTTATTACACTTATGAGGTGTGATATTCACTTGTTTTACATTTAAACCGAAACGTTGGATGCTTACCAACAAATCACAGGTATTAAAACAATGCTAGAATTTTACTTTATCGATTGATTTGTCATCTTTAAAAATTTGTAAGAAAAAGAAATTCTTTCAAAAAGAATAAAATATATTATAAATTTAAACGTCATTTTTAGTTTGATAAAAGTACGGCGTTTAGATCAATCAGTAATTTAGAACAAGAAACTAATGAAAGTTTAATTGATTTTATAATATTATAAATTCTCAAAATAAAGAGTTTTAAATAAAATAACAGTTCAATAAATAGTATAAACGGAACATGGTACTGGTGCTGAAGGATTGTTGAAGAGGGCAGAGCAAGTCACCAACACCTGGCGATCCCACTCTCCATTCAACTCTCTCACACTGTGTTAATTATAAAGTTAGGATTACTTCTGCCATCCCCATGAACCTGTGGTTTCACTGCCAAGTAATAGGATTTCTGCTCAATGTTGTTATGCTTAGAACTAATTTACACGCTCCAGTGAAAGGACACAATGGTTACTGTTATTGCAAAATAATAGGTTCACTCAAAGATGGTAATAATCAAATTCATTTATTACAATCAATCTACTAATAAGAGAGTTGGTAGTCTAGAATCTGGTATGTGCAGAAGTGTAGTTAACCTAGTGATATGCATAGATATAGGAGGCCTGGATACTCAGCCAACAATCGTTAGTGATATGCATAGATATAGGAGGCCTGGATACTCAGCCTACAATCGTTAGTGATATGCATAGATATAGGAGGCCTGGATACTCAGCCAACAATCGTTAGTGATATGCATAGATATAGGAGGCCTGGATACTCAGCCAACAATCGTTAGTGATATGCATAGATATAGGAGGCCTGGATACTCAGCCAACAATCGTTAGTGATATGCATAGATATAGGAGGCCTGGATACTCAGCCAACAATCGTTAGTGATATGCATGGATATAGGAGGCCTGGATACTCAGCCAAAAATCGTTTAAGTAGTAAGGTTTGGTAGTCTGTCAACTGCACAGAGCAATGAATAAAGTAAAGTAGTCAAAGTGCGTTCTATCCGGCAGTTGAAATTGAAGCCGATATCCGCCATCTTGGTGAGATGGGTACAGCTGGTGTAATCTAACATTAAAATAAAACGTTTGATAAAGATTAAATTATTAATTTAAACACCACACAGTATTAAAAAAATAAAAAAATACCCTTAATAGATTTAATAATATTTACCTTTGAAAAGTTATTCCATCCTGCTTGTTTTTATTGCTGTTATTGTAACCAACTGCGGCACAATTGGCAATTCAAGTTTTTAAACTTCAGCTATTTACAACGTTACATATTCACAACAACAAAATACAAACAATTTACAACACTTAAATTAATAAAAGGTAACACAAATGTAGAACATAAGAGGGGGAGTACCCATCTTGGTAAGAGTAAGGGCTTCAGTTAGATTGCCGGTTGTCGACTCTATTTTATTCGTAACACAAATGTAGAACATAAGAGGGGGAGTACCCATCTTGGTAAGAGTAAGGGCTTCAGTTAGATTGCCGGTTGTCCACTCTATTTTATTCGTAACACAAATGTAGAACATAAGAGGGGGAGTACCCATCTTGGTAAGAGTAAGGGCTTCAGTTAGATTGCCGGTTGTCCACTCTATTTTATTCGTAACACAAATGTAGAACATAAGAGGGGGAGTACCCATCTTGGTAAGAGTAAGGGCTTCAGTTAGATTGCCGGTTGTCGACTCTACAATTTAAACACCACACAGTATTAAAAAAATAAAAAATACCCTTAATAGATTTAATAATATTTACCTTTGAAAAGTTATTCCATCCTGCTTGTTTTTATTGCTGTTATTGTAACCAACTGCGGCACAATTGGCAATTCAAGTTTTTAAACTTCAGCTATTTACAAGGTTACATATTCACAACAACAAAATACAAACAATTTACAACACTTAAATTAATAAAAGGTAACACAAATGTAGAACATAAGAGGGGGAGTACCCATCTTGGTAAGAGTAAGGGCTTCAGTTAGATTGCCGGTTGTCGACTCTATTTTATTCGTAACACAAATGTAGAACATAAGAGGGGGAGTACCCATCTTGGTAAGAGTACGGGCTTCAGTTAGATTGCCGGTTGTCCACTCTATTTTATTCTTTGCTATGTGTGTCAACTCTCGAGTGAGTATAGAGATGGGTGGTCGAGAGAGACGCAGGATCGAGAGGGACAAAATTGTCAACTCTCGAGTGAGTATAGAGATGGGTGGTCGAGAGAGACGCAGGATCGAGAGGGACAAAATTATTCACTGGAGAAGACTGTTCTTTTTTACATATGAGACGCCGACACAACGTTTTGGTATTTTAAGGCGAATATGAATGGTTATATGAGTGTAGGATGAGTGTGGTTGAATGTAGTCTGGTTATTATCTGAGTTCAACTGTTCCTCAGAAATGGCAATTTATTAATAGCCCAACAGCCAGGGCAACTAAGGGAGCTACAGCTTTACGTGGAATCCAAACCACGTAGTGCTGGTCTGATTTTATATAGTATATTGTACTGTTAAATGTAGTATATCAATACGAGAGAGTCGGTGAAAAATATAAGCTGAACTAAGCCCATCATTATTTTTCCTAATAAGTAGAAATATACTTTAAATTTTCCTTATTTTTTAAAATAGCTCTTTAAAAACATATTAGTAGACCACAAAATTAATTTTAAATTGTCATTACCATAGAATTACCATTAAAGTTACGTAAAATGTAACAGAATGAAGTATTTGACAAATCGTATAAGTACGGGTGTATTGCAACATATTAGTTATAAGCATACATATAATGAAGTTGCAGCCAATACACTAAAAAACAGGTTAAAACGGTTCATTAATTAATGACCAGGAAAGTCTGGCCCTGATACCCAGGTGGCCAAAACCATTCGCTAACAGCTATTGTGATTTCGTTTGCGTTAATTATAAAGTTAGTGACTTTACATCCCGTTGTTCCATTTTAATGGGATTTTAACCCAGCGTGGTTTGTATTCAACAGTTTCAATACTATCTACTTACAATTGTAGAAACCTGGATTAGTTGTAACAAGCAAAGTTGTTATTTCTCCGTTAGTGGCTTTTGTGGTAAATTAATTGCTGGCGTATATTTACATAATTAGATATTCACTAAGTTATGAAATATTGGCATAATTTCAATTGCGCGTTAAGAAGAAACTAAAGACTCAAAGGCTATTGTACAATTTCCTCATGATTAATATTTCTACTACATATTTTAGGCAGAATATTCCTTGTTAAATAAATTTTAATTGTTTTATTTATTTGTTAACTCAATACACGTTCACTGCACGATAACATTTATAAGATTGCAACCTACTTAAAGATAAAATGTTGAATCACAAAAATAATGAAGTCTGAAATAAATAAAAAAACCGTTCGTATAGTAGAGAATAATAGGTTTGTTGTCAGCTACCAATTGTTAATTATAAAGCTACGATGTATATTTGGATAAATATCCAACAGTCATGATTGTATATGCATCAATTATAAAATGTACATTGATTTCCTGTCACGAAGCTAAGTCCAATCCATCGAGCCATCTAAGACCTGCCTCACTATTTCTATGTATAATGACTATAAAAGAGCGCAGGGGGCACTCTGTAGCTATGAGATCCACTGTTTGGATAGACTCCCCGCAATCACATGACTGATTTAGTGTCAATCCCCATTTATACTTCCAGTCAATGCATCTGCCAACGCCAGTTCGGAACCGATTCAAGAGTGTCCACTCCCTACGAGGGAGATTCATCCCACATACAGGTAGTAACGGACCGTTAATAAGGAGCTTATTACATCCATTCAACTGTTCAACTCTAACATTTAAAATTATAAAAGACACTCTGGAAAATAAGTAAATATACAAAAGCCTAGAAATAATAACTTCCTTTGTCATAGTACACCTCTTACTTCAAAACAACTCATCGTGACCGTTAATATTTAATAGGTTAAATTAGTTTGCAGCAAGCATATAGAAGCAGTGCCTGGTTTTCAGTAGAAATGCTGAGAAAAACAGATTCTGGAAACCTGTACCATGATCAATTTTTTAAAGAAGAAGGATAAAATAAAGAATTAGTTGCAATAAATTTTATTTATATTGTGCGAAGAGAATTAATGGAAAAAATATGTGGATATAGAATATATGATAATAGAAGCATATTGTTAGAAAATAGTTTAGATTTGTAAAAAGCGTGAAAAACTAATACGTTAACATGACTTAGACTTATATATGTAGCAAGGAAGATACTGATGGTGATTAAAAAGCGTATCTGATAATCGTGCATAAAATACAAACATAAATGTATACAATTTATACAGATAAATATTAACGTATCTCTTAATATATCCAATATTATTTCGGAATAACCTATAAAAGTAGTCAGAAATATTAAAATGTATATAACTGGATAACAAATAGTGATATGAAATGACTGAAGCTATTAAATGTTGTTTCAAGAATATATCATAAGGCATATGTTAGTTCAATGTGCATGTAAATAGATAGGAAAACTGTTTAAACCAGTTTACTTTGTTTTCAAACTATCAACTACTGTAATTAATAATATTAATATAGATAACTAAAATAAGACAAGGAAAGCTTTTCCCAAGAAAACTTTATTACTAAAATATTAAACGACATTTATGTAAAAACCTATACTCTTTAGCAGAACGTATTTAGAATCTTCATTGCAACCAACACATGAAAAAAAAAAAAAAAAAAAAAAAACAAAAAAACAAATAAAATTACTGAAACGTTTATTAAATATTATGAAAACTATTGGCTATATAAAAACGTGTTTAGGTAGATGACGTGTTTTGCCTGAGGTGCATGTTCAGGTAGATGACGTGTTATGTCTAAGGTGAGGGTTGCGTGTTCAGGTAGATGACGTGTTATGTCTGAGGTGAGGGTTGCGTGTTCAGGTAGATGACGTGTTATGTCTGAGGTGAGGGTTGCGTGTTCAGGTAGATTACGTGCTATGTCTGAGCTGAGGGTTGCGTGTTCAGTTAGATGACGTGTTGTCTCTGAGGTGAGGATTGCGTGTATAGGTCGATGACGTGTTATGTCTGAGGTGAGGTTTGCGTGTTCAGGTAGATGACGTGTTATGTCTAAGGCGAGGGTTGCGTGTTCAGGTAGATGACATGTTATGTCTGAGGTGAGGGTTACGTGTTTGCCACATTTTCCCGGGAAATCAACCTTGCAGATAAGCCAAAGTCGATTGTGATTGTTCCGTACTCAGTATAAGTTATTGTACATATAGTTCGTTGTAATTAATAATTCAGTAATTTAATAGTTTGTTCCTCTTATTTGTATTTATAATCTCTTAAGCATAAATTGTTATTCACATACTCATAATATATTCACCTGTTACTGTATTGCAATTTAAATAATATTACTGGCCTCTATGCACATGCACTTGCCAAAAGTCAAATATCAGGTGACATTGTCTAACGCTTGTATCCGGTGGTGTGAACCCCGTCAACACGCTTCACTCGTATACCTAAAATTAAATGCCCAGTTGAACTCATGGTGCAATACAGTACGGTTCGATACAGCTTGAGAAGGCTGATCACAAGGTGCTTGTCCCATTAAGACAAAGCCAAAATGAGTGCCTATGACATGAGGCATTTGAGGGCCCAAAGAGTAATTCTCTTGGGTTAAGAGCTTAGGCAACAAGGAACCGCCTAATAAGACATCGATTCCACCTGGGAGATGGAAGGTCAGATCAGCGAGTATATATGGTTGGACACGTTTAATTACGTCTGGAGAGAGTGTAGTGCGAGGCAGATCAACAGATATTTTGTCCAAAATATGGAATGTGTGTTTTGAAGCCATGAGTTGACCTGAGAGAGTTTCTACGTTGAGCGGTAACATTCCTTTAGTAGAAGTAGAGAGCTGAGACAAACCAGCTATTTTTAAATTTGATGCGAATCGGCGAGTGCCTAAGAGATTAGCTGCACGTTCAGTAATGAAGTCGCACATACTGCCAGAGTCCAACAGTGCACGTAGAACATGGGAGTGTCCATTTGGAGTGGTTAATTTAACCAATGTGGTTCCAAGAAGAACAGTAGTGTGAGAGAATTCAGAGTGTTGTTGCTTAAGTCCCTTTAAGCATGTGAGAGTGAGAGTATGAGGACATCATTTGTGGTTCACTAGATTTGGCTTTAGGAGTATGACCTTCAATAGGTCGTTTGTGGTCGTGCTTTACAGTATAAGAAATCTTGTCATTACGAGACCTGTTATAGTCATTCTGCGACGAATTTTGAGAAAAATGCAATAGGCTATGATGACGTTTGTGGCAAGTATTACATGTCATATGTGATTTACACTGCTTTATATCATGAGAGCCTAGACAAGACACACAACGATTTTCCTTCTTAGCGAGCTAATAACGCTCTTGAGGGGAGAGATTTCTAAAAGTTGTGCATGAGTAAATGCGGTGGTCATGTTCACTACAAGCGAAACATGCGGGATTATTTTTGTGTACAGAGATCAAGGCGACTTGTTTGGAACGTTCGGAGAATGAAACAGTTTTTGACTTTTTGTTCTGAGGTGAACGGCTAACATTATTTTTATGAGTTATGTGTAATCCGGCGTCTTCGGCTTGATTAGATTCTGTGTTGAGAAACTGAATTATTTCTGACACTTCCGGTAATGAGTGAGTTACAACATTTTATTGAGAGGAGCAGAAACTTTCAAGTTTCTTGCGTAGGTCAGAATCCATTTTACGCAAAATTAGAGCTGATAATAGAGGGTTACTTTGAGTTGAGATGTCACAGTTTAGTGCTTTTAGTGCTTCGCTGTGTTCATAGTATACATTTACAAAAGTGCGTAAGCCACGGATTGATGCTGAATTTATTTCCGGTAAATCAATTATTTGGTTAAGATGGAGAGTTGTAAGTCTTCTCGGGTTGTGATATCTATCTCTTAGGAGCTGATAAGCAACTAGATAATTAGCAGTTGTGATACTCAAAGACTTAATTAGGCTCAAAGGTTCTCCGGACAATACAGACAACAAATACTGAAATTTGGCTACGTTTGTTACACTTGCATTTCTATGTACACTTGAGTCAAAAAGATTTATAAAACTGACCCATTGTAAAGAGTTGCCGTCAAAGTGTTTAAGTTCCAATTTTGGCAATCGAACGTGTGACACAATGGAAGAGGATGTAGACCCTGGTTCACTGTGAGCGGAAGGAGTTACTTCCGGTGGAGTAAGTGACTCAATTATGCTTTGAATTTTAATAAAAGTGTCATTAATTTCGTCTTGATCGTCGGATAGTTGGGTGACAGGAGCGTCTTCAGGTGACAAGCTTTCCAGAACTCTATTTAAATTTCCTTCAAAATCAGACCGTTTTTTCTTTATCTCATTAGCATAGCTAGCTAAAGATCGAGAATTAACTTGAGAGAGTGGAGGTGGAAGGGCTTCTATAGCCTCAACTGAGGAGAGAATTTTAGCATACCTTGCTTTGATCAATTGAGTTGATCTTTCATATGTGGCGAACTTAATTGTACCTGGAGCCATTATAATTTAAAATAGTACTTAATTAGCATATAAATAATCACTTAGAGATTGAGATACTTGAACAAAAATTAAGTGAGGTGAGATGTCAATTGACAGTTAACTACTTTGAGAGATAATATTATATAAACAATGTTATGAGCTATTCAATAGAAGAATCAAAGAGACAATACAATTATTTAATTAAATGAGTTAATATCTTTTGTTAGTGAAACATTCAACTATCTCGTTGAGCAAGTAAGTTAAGCAACAATATAGTTTACAGTCAACAAATGATTGTACAAACATAAAAGTTACAAAATGAATGAATAATAATCAGTTATAAGTGTCAATGACAAAATTGCATCAATAGCCTAATTCATAAAATCAAATGAGACCTCTAATTCAATAACATACTAAGAGATGTTAACAATTAATTAGTAACTATCAATAATACAAATAATTAATTGAAAACTTGTTGTCAAACAGTTAATTGACTTTAATATGAATCAAGATGTAATAATATAAATGTATTATATAAAATAAATAAATAAAATAAAATAAAAAAATAAAATAAATAAAATAAATATAAATGTAAATAAATAATACATAAACGTGTACATGTACATGTTTATGTACATGTACATGTACATGTACATGTACAAGATAAATGTACATGTACATGTACAAGATAAAAACAATATTGAAATATTTTCAATTATGAGATAAATAAATAAAATCTTAAATTAAATAAAACAATGTTCAATTATATTTACAATGTACTATACTATTAAACAATGTACAATTGCATGAGTAAACAATAAATTAAAGTGTTGAGTATTTTTGTTTACTTTTGATGACAGTTATGTTTGACAGTTTCGTCTGCTACTTTATTTCAATAGACAGCTGATTGAGTACAAATGTGACTGCAATATGGGGTGGTGTGAAACTGGTTATGACGTAGCAAGTGTGCAATGGTGGTACGATAACCTTATTTCCGTAATGCACTTCTAATCACGTGCTTTCAAACAAAACATAAACACATTGTATCCACAAAAATCTGTTTTCACACAAATTTAAATATCTTCAGAGTCACAAAATATTCATTTTGAACAAAGTTAAATGAGATAAACAATAAATAACAATTATAACGCACATGAATGACTGAAAATGAACGCACGTGGTATTCCTTTGTTTCACTAAAGTTACTGTTTAACCATAGAACTAATAAAATATCCGGCCCGGAGGACCAATATTTAGTATTGAGGGTGATTTGAGAGATTTTTAAAGCTTATTGCCTTTTCGGAGGACCAACTAACATCCACGTTAGTAGAGGAAACACTACAAAAGACGTTACCACGAACGATCACAGGGATATGCGTTTTATAAGTAGAAAGTAATGAAAAAGAACCAACTGTACCTTTTAGAGGAGATAATGCATATCTTGGAGCGAAGAACTGAGAAGATGAGAGTTGAGATGACCGTAGAGATGGATCCACCAGGCCTGGGGTGTCGATGTTGTCCAGCGGTCACTTTTGAGCACAACACATCACTGAATAGAGTTTGCCTTGTATTAAATGCGGAGTAGATTGAGAGTAGAGAAATTGAGAGACGAAAAAACACGATCACTGACTAATGAAACCCAAAGAGAGGTCACTATAAGAGAGGTCACGGCAAGCGTGACGCCGAGCGAACCGTACTGTATTGCACCATGAGTTCAACTGGGCATTTAATTTTAGGTATACGAGTGAAGCGTGTTAACGGGGTTCACACCACCAGATACAAGCGTTAGACAATGTCACCTGATATTTGACTTTTGGCAAGTGCATGTGCATAGAGGCCAGTAATATTATTTAAATTGCAATACAGTAACAGGTGAATATATTATGAGTATGTGAATAACAATTTATGCTTAAGAGATTATAAATACAAATAAGAGGAACAAACTATTAAATTACTGAATTATGAATTACAACTAACTATATGTACAATAACTTATACTGAGTACGGAACAGTGATAGTGGTATGATTAAATTGTCATGTGTTTTACGATTTATCAACTTTAATCTTTGAAAAACTAGTTCAAAGCGAATATCATTACATAACAGTTGGAGGAGTAATTGCTCGTTCAAATATTTTGTATATTAGTGATATTACACTATGTAATTTAATGTACATAATGTAATACAATGTTATGTATTACATTATGTAATTGAATAAATTCTGTACATTATGTAATGACATAACTCTTTATGAAAAATATTATTATTTAAAATACACATTTGTTAAAACTTTCTTGCATTTATACCAAAACTATGTTTTGCATAATTTTTTTCTATCGGCGATGTGTTAAAAAAGGAAATTTTGAGGTTGTCTACAAGTGGAAAGCCATGAATTTATAGAGTAAAAAGCAAATAAGAAGATTTAGAATTGCACCACTAGTTTTTAGAGTGGTGACTATTTCTAAATTGCTTTTATAAAGCATAACGTAAAATGAAGGTGAAAATAATATTTATCTATCGGGTGATGATGTTTGTTGGAAAATAAAAAATATAATACTATTAGGTAGAGTTAACGTAAGTATTTTTATCGAAATAAACGTTAACCCTATAAAAGTGTATGACAACTTTTTGGTAGAATGTATGTTACTTATAGTTTAAACAAACCATTAATTTAATTTAGTTAAATTAATAGATATTAATTTAATATCCATGCACAAGAAAATGTAATACAGTTTATCTACTCATATTTCAAATTCATTTAAGTCTGAGTTACAAACATGTTTTAGGAGTAATTTAGTTGAAGTACATTCTACTGTGTAGACTTACGGTTCAAAGGGTCAAACGAGGAAAACCTCTCTCTAGGCTCTCTAAATTATTATAATTGATTCTTGTAATTGTTAACTAAGGTTAACACTTAGGCTAAACAAAACCAAGCACAATTCGAAACAATTAATTGTGTTGTATATAGCTGTAGATGATGAACGGTCTTCGTGCTATAAAGATAAAGCTTAAGTAGTAATTACCAAGGCATCAACAGAGGGGAGAATGATAAAAATACTTATTTACAATTCAAGAAGGAATTAATCGTAAGATTAAAGAGTGACTCTGCGCGAGATTAAATGGCCCCTCATGTATAATTCATGTTTACGCGAAAAGTGAGATTTTTGCCGCCCTTTAACAATACATATCTTGTAGGTAAGGTATTATTTTTGTTTTCTGAATCAATATTTTTACTACTACATTAAAAATATTATCTGAAAATCTGTGCACTACTTAGTAAACTACAGTATAATATTTCTTTGTAATAAGTGGAAAGTAATTTAAGATAAGCAGCAATTAAAATTATCATTTCTATAATCGTATATAGATTCTTACTTATGAGACGCCAACACACATTGGTATATTTTAAGGTGAATATGAATGATCATATAAGTGTAAGATGAGTGTGTATGACCTGTGTAGCCTGGTTACTATAACTGAGTTTAACTGTTCCTCAGAATTGGCAAATTATTAATAGCCCAATAGCCAGGGCAACTAAGGGACCTACAGCTTTACGTGGAATCCGAACCACGTAATATTGGTATGATTTTCAGGTAATTGACAAGTCTGATACTCAGTTTTTCCCCACAAAATATCCGTTCACTAACTACCATCCATTTTGGACATCGTAGACTTCTCTAGTAGTGTCCACGCCGATATCAACCTTTGAGCGGACGCTATGTGAGGACCGAGCATAGAACATATCGCCTACAATCTCCAAAAGACTGTCTCCAAGTACAATAACTGGGTTGGAGCACTGTGCGACTAATGTCGACAAATTAGGATATAGAATCACTATCATACCCTCTTAATAAATGGAAATCTAACAATTATTTAGTTTGTACAGTATTAAGAAGTGTCGTACATGCTTGTATTTTCTAATAACTGAATGTGATACAAGAAAAAATTTTAGTTCCGTTTCTACTTCGAGGTTGTTTGTCTATCCACAATCCACTCCAATCCTATAATAAATGGCAGGCTGTCATATGTCCTGTTAAAGGTCCATTCACCCACCCGATTCATAAAAAATAGGTTTTGAATTACGCCAAGGTATTTATTTACAAACAAAAATAAATTTACATTTAAGAAAATAAAAGTAATACAAATATTGACACATAATTTAGACCTCCTTCTTCATATTACAGTGAGCAATTGGATTTATAATTATTCTTTCTGTTGCCTTGTAGGTAGTCTAGAAGACATACTAATAATAATGGCTGGGAATTTCAACTATCACATGAGCATATTGAATAAAACTAATATCACATAAAAGCTACTATTTACATAAACTACAAGTCAATCCAGTATGTGAGCTCCTGTTATATTCATGAGTATTAGAGACTTCATTTTCCATTCACCAACTTGAATTTGCACTCGCCTCGAGTTACCCTACATTGTAAACTGAAAATGGATGTCTTTAATCCGCATCTCCAGCTTCCACCTGAATAATTGACTCTTCGAATTGCTTTAGAACCACGAGCTGAAAAGGTCTGTTAACTTCAACTTCGGGTTCCTAATAATTTTATTATTAGGAACCCGAAGTTGAAGTTGTAGAACTTTTTAAGGAGTAGAAAAAGTTAACTAATATGTAATAAAGTAAAAAAATTAAAAAATAAAAAACATTACAAAGTCACATTAGTTACTAATATTATTTCATCAAAATAGTTTTGGATTGAATCGAAAATATTTTGTTACATCAAATACCTTGCTTTATTTTATTCATAGTTGGAGTGGAAAAAGTTAACTAATATGTACCGGTATTGAAGTAAAAAAAAAAATAAATAAATAAAAAACAATACAAAGTTATATTAGTTACAAATATTATTTCATCAAAATAGTTTTGGATTGAATCGAAAATATTTTGTTACATCAAATACCTTGCTTTATTTTATTCATAGTTATGTTTATAGGACATTTCTTGTGCCTTGTAAGACATGATACTTGAGATAGTGTCTAACCAATGTTTTCAATTACTACAGATTTTAGCAGTAAGTAATTGCTAATATTCTTCAAAAGAGTTAATAGACATTAACGTTATTAGATTTTAGTAACAAAATGTTGGTAAACATGATTTTATTTTAAAATGTACTGAAAATTTAGAAATAATTGAAGACGTAGTATCTAAATATTTAAACACACAAGGGAATACATTTTCTGACATTTTATTAAATCGTATCGTCAATACGCTCTTTATGAAACATTTTGTGCCAAGCTCAAGCCGTCTCATTCCAACGTGGAAACATTTTGTGCTAAGCTCAAGCCTTGTCATTCCATCGTGGAAACATTTTGTGCTAAGCTCAAGCCTTTTCATTCCAACGTGGAAACATTTTGTGCTAAGCTTAAGCCTCATTCCAGCGTGGAAACATTTTAAAATTAATTGTTTCGAAACTTTTTTTCTTTGGTTTTTATAGAATTGTTTAGAAAAGAAAAATACGCTAATTAATTTGTTTGATAAAATAATGTTACCGCAACACTAATATTTAGTGTACGTTGGTACCCAATGTAAAAGAGTAAAACGGGAGTTACTTAGGTTATTTGATAGTGCTACCCGAGTTAATCACGGGGTCTCAGGTTGATCACGGGAGATATTCAAGATCATCATAAGTGGGTACCCAAGTTGATCATGGGTGACCCTGCCGTCAAACCCACCCAAACAAGTACAGTGGTGATGACCCTCCTATTCACCCATACACTTACTGGTGAGTGCTATTGACTCACCACCATACACGTGGTGTGTTATTTAACCAACCACCCTTCCATTCTCCCGTAGTACACGTACAACGCTGATACTCCCCCCATTCACCTATACATACACAAACGTGATAATTACCCTCCTACATACACTTACAGTGGTGATGTTACATGCACATAACATCTTTAAACGTACATAGATAAATTATTTTTGTGTTTTATCGAATATTTATTTTTGAAGCTGGCCTACCACCCATCCACCTAGACATGTACGATGGTACTGACCCACCCACTCACCCATGAACGTAAATTGATAGTGAAATATACAATGTGGCTGCCCAAGTTGATCACAGCTGGCTACCCAGGTTGATCATGGCTGGCTACCCAAGTTGATCACAGCTGGCTACCCATGTTGATCACGGGCTACACAGTTACATGTAGGTAGGTGACTACTCAAGTGATCACAAATGCTTCAAATCAATGGAGTTAGTACAAGTAAACATTAAACTTATTTAAGCAATACAACTTTGATTTTAAAGTTCGTAATTTTGTTACTTTTCTTTACATTGCACACTTTCATACATTACCTCCTATGTAAGTTGCACCGTCCTATGCTGTCTAGTTCGAGTAGAGAATCGTAATAAAGGCTCTGATTGGCTGGTATGGCGATATTTATTATCTACCTTATTATTGATACATGAGATAATTTTTCTTAAATTCTGATTTTAGAGCACATACTGTATATAGCACATAAGGAATGTTTGTGGCAAGTTTGGTGGTCCAAAGCCTTGTAGGTGTTGAGAAATTGTGATCAGTTAGTTAATAGTATTTGGCTATTATATATTTGTTTTGTATATGGCAAACTTTATTAAAAACAACTTAACTACAAAAAGTAGTTTATTTTTTGATTATTTAATCATAAGGTAACGATCATTAGGAAATGACGAATATGGATTTCGAAACAGTATAATGTATGTGTATGACTGAATGTAGTCTTTGTTGCATAGAAAGTGTAATTATTTGATAGCTCAATGATAAATAAAAATTTATTCGTTATCGGCTGATCTCTTTCAAATTTTTGTCGGAACTCTGACTGGGACTGAACCTAGAAGCTGCGTATTAACCAACTACGATACTGACCGATTAAAAAAAATATTTCAAAAAATGGCAGAAAGATAAGATAAACACCAATGGAATTTATAAGTGTTAAAAAAAGTTGTTACATATGAAATAGTCTTATATGCATGTTTAATCTCATTGCAACGTGAGCTTCATCCGTGTTTAAAATCACATTCAAAACTTAGTTGTTTTATGAAATGAATTATGTTCCTAAAAACTTAAAAAATTGTGTATGAAATAATACAAACCTAATTGTAATGTCAATAAATTCACGATGATGCTTCGTCCTCTTTTTATGAATAATACCTACAATCCCGAATACTGTTCGTGTTGTCAAACACAAAATGTATGCGAGTAAACCTGAGGTGAAAGTGGGATAAAGTTTATTGTATTGTAAAATGAAAGTAACACCATGAATTATATATTGGTCCAAGCACTCCGCCAAGCCTTCCCGCCCTTAACTTGATACTCACTGTTTTAAAATAATCCGTTGGGTTAGCAATTGTACGTTGTTTAAAAATTCATTCTTTTAAAGTAAGTAAGATACCATGCATTATATTTCATACTTTTTAATTTTCAAATAAATGTTTTAGTTACATTATATAATTTTGTATAATTTAATAAATCATAATGTGAAATTCACTTAAGATTAAGTTTTAGTTAATTTTACTTTAATTTTAGTGTACATTTATCGTAAACTGTTTTTTTTTTGTTTTTGGTTTCTTTTAAAAAGAATTTAGTTCAAAATTTTAACTCATTATTCATTATCTATGTGATTGCAAATTAAAACTAGTAAAGAAGAAATCTTCTACAAAAAATATTCAAATGTATAGTAATTAGAAAATTTAGTCTTTATAAATAAAGAGAAACTGCTGATGTTCTGAGTTCCAATCACAGAATTCTTATTCTGTGCTTTGCGGTTCCGATAATCTAGCAGTTTGCGGTCGGGCAATATCATGAGAGGCAAAGGCATCGTTTTCCATTCTCAAGTGACTTCTCTCTCACCCCAAGTTACTCTACGATGTAAATAGGGGAACTGCTAGTGTTCTTAGTTCCGTCAATCTAGCAGTTTGCGGTCGGGCAATATTCATGAGAGGCAAAGGCATCGTTTTCCATTCTCAAGTGACTTCTCTCTCACCCCAAGTTACTCTAAGATGTAAATAGGGGAACTGCTAGTGTTCTTAGTTCCGTCAATCTAGCAGTTTGCGGTCGGGCAATATTCAAAAGAGGCAAAGGCATCGTTTTCAATTCTCAAGTGACTTCTCTCTCACCCCAAGTTACTCTACGATGTAAATAGGGGAACTGCTAGTGTTCTTAGTTCCGTTAATCGAGCAGTTTGCGGTCGCGCAATATCATGAGAGGCAAAGGCATCGTTTTCCATTCTCAAGTGACTTCTCTCTCACCCCAAGTTACTCTACGATGTAAATAGGGGAACTGCTAGTGTTCTTAGTTCCGTTAATCGAGCAGTTTGCGGTCGCGCAATATCATGAGAGGCAAAGGCATCGTTTTCCATTCTCAAGTGACTTCTCTCTCACCCCAAGTTACTCTACGATGTAAATAGGGGAACTGCTAGTGTTCTTAGTTCCGTCAATCTAGCAGTTTGCGGTCAGGCAATATTCATGAGAGGCAAAGGCATCGTTTCCATTCCTAAATGACTTCACTCTCATCTTGAATTACTCTGCACTGTAAAATAAAAATGAATGGGTATAATCCACCACGTTTCAAAATAACTAAATGTTTAAGAATCAGAAACACATGTTGTAAAGGCCTTCAATATGTTCAGTGTAATTTAACAAATAATCTGTCGGAAATATTCATCAACGCTAGTAAAACTTCCTTTGCCCAGGAATATTGTCTTTTAATTGATTTATTAAAAACTTATTGTATTCTAAATAAATATGATAAAAGACACGTCTATATTTATTTAGTATGCGGTGCATTATTCTTGCAGAGCGGTTAAATTAAATACATTGCTAAAAATTTAAGTAAATGGATTGGTATATACTGTATTCTTCTTATCAAGCTGAAGTTAGGAAATATGAGTTTACAAAAAAACATCATAAGTGAAAAAGAAATAAAAACGATTTGTCTTTTTTAACAATTAAATAAAACAATTGTTAATAAAGACGACCACCATATGAAAATTATAGATTTCATCACAAAAAACGATATATAAAATAATTACATAAAGATCCTACAGAAACATAGCACAACAATATAAAATCTGCTATCAACAAATCTTACATTTTAACTCCCGATCAAACATTATTTTGCAGGATGATAAAAACCAAACGCTCCTAAACTGTACGGTCAAATCAAAATCCACAAAGACCAAGAACCAATCAGACCAATTGTTAATGCAATGAACTCTCCTGCTCACAAACTTGCAAAAACCCTCAACAATATATTAAAAAATGAAGTAACGCTTGAAAATAACTGCTCCCTTAAAAACACAACAGACTTAATGGACAAAATTAAAAATACGGATTGCCCTAATAATTATATCCTAATTTCATTTGACATTCAAGATTTATACACAAACATCCATAGAGAAGAAAGTTAAACCATTCTTGAAGAAAACTTAACAAAACAAAATCAATTACACAACAAGAATTTTCAAGAATTATCAAATTCATTAAATTCAATAAATCATCAAATTAACAAAAATTACTCTTAAACAAAATTAATTTCACTATAAATTTATTCCCAGGATAAAGGATTGGCCATGCGATAACCACTTTCAAGCATCATAGCTTACCCTAAGTTATATTGAAAATAAACACATTCTGAACCCTGAATAAACCCTTACGCCAAGAAAATTATATATTATCATATATATGCTGATGACATTCTATGTCTATTCAATGGAAACAAAAGACAAGTATATTAGAAATCTTTCTGAACAAAATTCACCCCAACTTAAAATTTACAACTGAAATAGAAAAATCTAACAGCATAAACTTTCTTGACCTTACCATAGCTAAAAAAGATAACAAACGCCAATTAAAATTCAATCGTAAACCAACATCAACAAATCAAATAATTCACAATACATCCAATCATCCAACTTCACAAATTAGCAGCCTTCCACAGTATGATTCATAGACTACTGATACACCTCTTACAGAAGAAGGTTACCAAGAAGAAATCAACATCATCAAACAAATTGCTGTCGATAATGGATATCAGCCAATTGTAATAAGTAAATTAATTAATAAACACAACTAAACAACTCTTAATTCTAAAACTAACAGAAATAACTACATTCAAATGACCTATCATGGAGATATTAACAAATCTTTACATAACATATTTTCCAAACGAGGATAAAATATTTCATATAAAACAAATAACAGCATCAAAAAGATATACTACAACATAATTATTCTACTAAAAATAATGAAAACAAATACAATAATTCAGGAATATATAAAATTAAAAGTTCAGCTTGTCCTAAATATTACATTGGCCAAACAGGAAGTTTTAATAAAAGATATAACAAAGAACAAACAGCAAAATTTGCTGAACATTTAAATCAAGAAAACCATAATATTTCATCAATTGAAGAGCATTTAGAAATTATCCATTTTGGACCTAAAATTAAAAAACTAGATGCTATTGAAACATTTTAAATATAAAAAAACACAAAAAAGAAAACCCATCATTATTACTCAACGATCAAATAAAATTTCACTCAAATATTATGTTTGATTCTATCAGAAGATGCAAATTTATAAAGTTTAACAAGATCTACAACATATCCATCTACATTTTATATTTAAAATTTTTATAGTATCAGCTGTTGAATTAATTATTCTACTGTTAAATATTTTTATAAACTTATTTCATTCTGTACAACTGAAGATGGTCTTTCGAGACAGAAATCAATATTGATTATTAAAAATTTCACAAAAGATTGCATTGTTCTTTTTATATATACTTAGCCTACTAAGTTCATTCAACACTAATCATAATTTAATTTCGTATCAAATGAATATATATTTAGATTTTATCTTTTTTTTAAATACAACATTCACTGTAGTATTTATAATATTAAATACAGCTATTCCTCTACCAACATAAAAGTGCATTTTCAATTATATCCCAAGTTTAAAAGTAAGAAGACCGAAGAAACTAGTTAGGTATCTGAAGACGGTTTCCGCAGGTTTTCCATTTTCCACCTGGCAGCTCTTCCGTGACTCCAAAACTACAGTAGGAAGGGGTTTTGTTTGATACCAAATTGAATCTCAGACCATACAAACCCTGATATACTGGGAAGTTTTGATGCTTAACGCTACCTCATCATTAGATTCTTTTTCTACCTCAAAAACATTAATTAAGTTAAGTTTCATTTCTGAAGATAATAATCACAACTAATGTTACAATACAAGTCAAAATAAATACATTAAAATGTGTCTATGATAAATGGCTCATCCATATTTATTGGGTTGAAGGAAATATGGAATATTAACTTTACAATTTTTGTTCGCTCTTTTACGCAACTGCACAATCCAATATAGCTTACAACTACAAATTACTACAAAAAATATTTGATGATCTACAGTTAATTTACATTAGTATATTTATCAATTAATTAATGCACCAACTAAACACGCGAATATATAGTTTTACTTGAAAGAATACATTTTATGAAGAATAAATAAGCTCATTCAATATCATAATTAGCTTTTAGTGTCAAGGGAAGTAATAACATATTTTCAGAAAACTATAATATTTAATAAATTCACAATTGAAGGCACTTATAGTAATCTATTAACCACCATTAAACATAATTTGAATACAAATCCTCAATAACAAATATCATTGTTTTTAATATATTTAGTTGTTTTATGCATTTCTCGCTAAGAACTTTTACAACCAAAGTTCGTACGATTGGAATTTCACACTCACCTGGTCAGGGGAAAAATGACGTCGGAAGGTCATAGTGGTACAACATTGGAAAACTTTCAATAAGTGTATTTGTATATGACTGTTATGAAGTTTTTTTTATAAATGGTCTAAACCTTTTTAACAAAAACATTTTATAAAATACCTTGGAAACAATGCAGATACAAACATATTCTATTCTTCATTTCCTGGTTTTAGTTTTAAAACAAATTAAAAAGAGGTATAATATAAAAACAGTTGTTTTACCACGAGCTACATAACCATTCCAATGGATTTAATAAAAACAATGTGAATTTTTAAAACAGACATAGAGGGGCTATAATTCTTTTCTACCTAATCTGACATAAAAACATCGACCACAGTACACAAATAAACAAAAACATCAGATCTAAACTCGTGTTTCGATGTCTGTTTTGGTTGAAGGCAGCTTCCATCACGAAACAGAGAATAACAAACATAAACATTGTACTTGATGAATATAAACATTTATGTACGCAAAAACTTCATGAATACTTATTTACGCCCACTACAGGAATCCCGAGAGGAGAGGCTTAGGTTTAATATTTATTTATGAACACGACATTAGTTTATGTGAAGAACAACAATAAATACGTAAGTGTATTTATACAGACCTACAAAAACCTTATAATGCCATCTACATCACCTCTGGCATTACAGCTTTTCATTCTATGATAAATCGTTTGATAAGCATACCAATGAACGAGAAACACTACAACAAAGAAAAACATATGATACACTATTTGGAAATAAAAACTGATGCAAACCAAACATGATTGATTAAATAATAAGAAAATAAAATTAATAATATTTAAACAAATCTAGAACCAAAGAAGAAAAAAATGTATATAATTACCATACAACACAAACCTAAACAAGTCTATTCGAAATACTTTTACTAACTATATTATTATCATTTATTAAATATATAATAATAAATAGGTATAAATACATACATAGGTTAATATTATAAAACATAGAAAAAAGACAAGGTTTCCTTGTTACTCATTTTAATTAAATTACTTCACTGTTCGTTTGTCCTTCTATGTTCTGAAGAACGCTTAAATTTAAAAAATCTATCTGTACTACTTAAATTAAATTATCTAAGTCTACACAATGTTACTATAAGATAATATATATGCAGATTTATGGTTCACCTTCTTGCTAATATAAACTGCATAGATACAAAAAATACTAACATACAGAAGTTTGGTTTTAAAGAGGATTGTTTTAATAGATCCTTTGACACATGCATGTTTTTTAAATCATATGTTTATTTGATGTTATTTGGAGAGGCTGTTAATTATTGAAGGTTTTATATTATTATGCCTTTTCACTCTCCGCCCTCACAGCGATTGAAACTTCGCTGTTTGTAGGTAGGTCGCTAAACAACCGTGACCGTAACACTACTGCTCCAGTATGTTATAACCAAATTTAGATAAAAGATAAAGGTAAAATTTATAATTATAGAGTCTCATTCATAATTTAGAAATAGGGCGCACCGAATTGGTGTTTGTGAAAACGGATATTGGCAAATTTCTCTACCTCCGTGCCCGACTGGTAATTCCACATTGGATTACTTATTTATTGTTGTCATGTAGTGGCTTCGTGCCTATCTACATCTGAAGAGACTAGAAAGTTGGGCACGGAAGCAAATTCTGCTAATAGCCGTTTTCACAAACACCAATTCGGTGCGCCCTATTTCTAAATTATGAACGAGACTTTGTAATTATAAACTTATCCTCATCTTTTATCTAAATTTTGATTATAACATACTGGAGCAGTAGTGTTACAGTCGTGGTTGTTCAACGACCTACCTACAAACAGCGAAGTTTCAATCGCTGTGAGGGCGGAGAGTGAAAAGGCATAATAATATAAAACCTTCAATAACATATGTTTGTATTGAATTACTATTCATTTAAGAAAAAATGGAAAGTAAAATCTTTACAATAAATTTCACAGATAATATAATTTCCCTTTGTTACAAATCGAGAAAGAACATTAAACTGTCTTATACTTTTATTAATATTTATATAACAAAAATGATTCATCCCCCTACTCCAGTCCCGTGTTAATTATAACGTTAGGATTACCACTGTCTCTATCTACCTGTGGTTTCTCTGTAACGACACTTTGAGCCCTGCGTTATTGTATTCAGAACCTACGAGCCTGAAAGTGAGGGACCAAGTTCATAGTATTAGCAAATATTTCAACTCGGAACCACAAGGAGCTAATACCCTCTTGTGGTCCTTTTATTTTATCAACACTTAATTAATAAGATAAATAATTAGTGTATTTTTTATTAGTGTAATTATTTTGATATATCAAGTGTTGTTATTAATTAACCTACAAGTGTTACGATTATGTTTAAAACAAGGACAGATTTGTTTGTATTTCTTAACTTTGATGTTGAACAGTAGAGGTTAAAAACTGGTTAGCTACTTCAAAAGAGTAAATGAATAAAAAAACATATCACTAGAAAATATGAGAAACTAAAAAGGAAACTCCTTAATTAAACATTAGGATCTTTACGATTAGTATAAGGCTGTGAAATACTAATGAAATTTTTTAATTGAGTCCTCACAAAAGAAATAAGAGGAAAATGGAAAATATAAATCTCCCACCTATAGTCTGCTGTGTGTAACAATACAGGAACAAACACAAACATAAACAATACTTTGAACGTATTACTGGACAGTTATAACTTAACAAAGATCATTAGACATTTTCCATACTAAATCCTTCTGCAGTCCTGACACGGGTCCTTTCACTAACCTCGTTGAAGTTTTTGAACTCTAAATTGTATGGCTTCATCTCTTGGTGGGGGATATATGGATAGAGATGTCACTAACAAAAGGAACTGCCTTCTAAATATATAAGCAATTAAGATGACAAAATAGTATTCAAAGTGAATTTGTCCTATATTGATTACTAGGGGACATAAAGTACCAACCCTACGCTCGTCTTACCTTAGCCTTCGGCCTGGGAAATGCTAGTCTATAGTACGTATCACTCAAGTGCAATTAACATTGGCCAATAATATACTGTCGTAGGGGCTAATGTATGCAGCATATCATCTAATGCATAATACTGGGACCTAATGATGCGTGCAATGTATTAGATAGCCCTTGTTGAAAAAAAAACTTAATATACTGATTAGAGAATTTAGCTAGCGAAAAATTGTTAAATCCAGTGTTACCTAAGATTAAATACGTTTTCTCTATTCATATATACTCTTTATGTGCTGATTATAATATATAAGATTGTTATACATTATTTTGTAAGAAAATATAACTAATTACGTTTATAAATCCAAAAGTGGCAATCAGTATTGTTTAAGGTAATTTTGTAATTTAGCGTTTCAGGTGTGTTTTGTCAAATCACAGAGGAAGGACTAATGTAATTGGGTTTGTTTAATTACAGCGTATCTTCATGCGAGAGCGAACGTTTTGTCTCTGAATACTTCAGTGAATAAGTCATAACTTGAAACAAATTACTAACTTTTAGAATTCCTCAATTCAGAAATAAATGGTTGGAAAAATTTACAGGATGTAATTTAATAATTCCTCATTTTATTTTAATTATTGGCAAGAAATTGAAAACCCGACGTGCCTTCTACTCGTTTTTGTTACATGAAATATTATTACCATTCTTAAAATAACTTAGTGTAATAGGCCTATTTTAGACGTTTCAAGTATTTCAGTTATGCTTTCTATGACGTCTAAAGATGCATATTCTTCCACAAGTTTAGAACATCCCGATTAGCAGAATCTTTATATCTCGGTTATGTTCAGTTAATTTTAGTTTGTTTACCTATTATTTTCTGTCTAGAAATTAATTCTCAATACCCAGGAATGATCAAATTTATTACAGTAGTTACATACATACATTTTCATAAGGCAACCTAAACTTCCAAAAGCTCATAATATAATACACTCTTTCGTAAACATGTCCTCTCTATCTTAGCTGATTTTTCGTCACTTGTGGCATTCATGTCATTTTATTTGTAATATGTTTCTGAGTATTTTCAGTTGAAACATTTCAAGTTTATTTTTTTTAGGATAACATTCAAGATTCACATCTATACATATTCTATATTATATAGGTAATATTATCACATTGTAGACTTTTCGTTTAACTCTAACACTTATATTTGTATTTTGGAAAGCCTTTTTAATAAATTGTAATAAAGATGCACTACAATTTTACAATCCGTGCTTTCATTCCAAGTACAAATTACCGTAGCTTTCCAAAGTTAAAATGTTCAACTTGTTCAATTGGAAAACTGCCAACTATTGTTATGTGGTAGAAATAATACATTCCACTGTGAATCAACAATTTTGATTTGCTAGTGTTTATCTTAATTGTTTATCTTAAGTCCAAGTAAAGTGTAAACATCAGAAAAAATGTTTCGTATTCTGTGAAACTCTAAAGAAGAATGTGCTGGTAAAACAAGATGATCAGCGTATTGGTAGTCCTGTAATAAACTTTATGAGTGTTATTTTTCGACCTTAGTCTATTAAGCCTGTAATAAATGCATACACCTTTATTTTGTAGTTTGGAATCGATTTTCATCATAAATAAGTTTAATATAAAAGGAGCGAGAACACATCCTTGTCTAGCTCCATTTGTTATAACAAAAGGATATATTAATAACATTTCAAATTTAATTTTGTCTACATTATTATTATGAAGTTCTATTAAGATATTTAAGAATTTTAGAGAGGAACCAAATTTGTTTAAGAAAGGCCAAAATAAATTTATGTTCATACTACAATATTTTTGCCAATATTGCTATGCCAATAAAAGAAGTGCGAAACTTGATTCTATTC
The DNA here is from genome assembly GCA_035578905.1 of Stictocephala bisonia. Classification (NCBI taxonomy): domain Eukaryota; kingdom Metazoa; phylum Arthropoda; class Insecta; order Hemiptera; family Membracidae; genus Stictocephala; species Stictocephala bisonia. The sequence continues at coordinate 1,479,635 of JAQJVL010000067.1, read as the reverse complement.
TGTACCTTTTCCTGTATCAGTCGCAATATAAAACACTAAATGAGCTTTTCTCTATATGTCCTAAAGGCAGGTTGTTCTACTTCGTTTAAGACTATCTTTAGAAAAATATACACGAAAAAAGTTATAAATATTTTTAGAAGTTACGTTTCTATATATTATTTGATGTAAAATTATGTGATTGCCATGTACCTTATTCATTAATTAAATAGATTTTTTGGATTTTCTATAACATTGTTATCCATCAATTCTTCAAGGTGTGCAGTGTTAGTAATAACGAGATGGTAAAGCCTCTATATGTTGTATACACAGAAATAACTTTAAATATATACCTGTAATTTTTTATTTGAACGTTATCATTACTTTTCTTGATAAGCTGTCATATCACTGATATCTTAAGAGCGTTAGTGAAACAATTGCAATAGGCATGGTTAACGTTTCATTTATAAATGTAGAATACAATAGAAAATATACAAAAATTTTTGCTTTAGTTAACTTAAGATAAAGCAATGCAAATTAAAAAGTTTAAGACATCATTTGTCAAACGATAATAATATAACATATATGATTACTGTATATACATTTTCCTATGAAATATAGATGTATTAGATTTCTCAAATACTTTCTGCTTACAGTTTTTTTTTATAAGCATAAGAAAAATAATGTATCTCTGTTGATATATATTCTTCAAACATTTAAATACACTTTTGATCTATGGTTTAAAAAGTTTCGTTATTTAAATTTATATTTCAGATTGTTACTTATTATTGGAAAATAAATTTATGCTGGATACAAATTTAGAGTACAAAATACTCTAAATTTGAATTCTGCGAATCATTTAAGCAAATAAATCAAAACTAAATTACATACACAAAACAACATAGTTATTCTTATAATAATTTAAAATTACATGTTTTAAATATGAAAATATAACATAAAAGAGTGTTACGTAACATAAGTTTCTCACGTCGGAAATTCAATTTGGAAGCAAAACAAAACATCCTTCCAACTGTTGCGTGTCTGAGGAGATGCCAAACGTAAAGTAGAAAACAGGACGCACGATCACTAGCATCGGAATATACACTCTACAACCAAATATAAATCCGTATGTTTACCACCGATAGTGAATTATTGTAAAGATTTAGGCCTATAATTTAAGTACTGTATTATATGAAATATCAATTAAGATCCTAATGTCATTTTTAAAGAAGCAATACAATTATTAGAAAATATTCAACATTGCAAGAAAAAGTCAAGTCCAAGTACTCAGATTTGTAATTTTCAGTATTGTTATAGGAGTTAATAAAATACATGAGATAGTTTAAAGGGCTAATAAGGACACGTACAGTTTAAGGACTAATTCACACACTAGAACATTTGAGTCCTGCAAACAACAATAACAATAATCGTTGTTTAGAATGTAAATTTCGTTAGGAGTACTTGAGGCATTGTTAAATAAATTACGTACAGCAAACATTTGCTCCTTAATAGGACTGAAGATAAATGTCCCTCAAGAAACGAACAGTAGACTTGCTCAGCTGTTAAGCTTCTGTTCCACAAGATTATGATTGTACTGTAAAAAGTGTTGAACGATATCAATATTTTTAAAAGATAAAAACCATATATATTGTTATTAAATTAGATAATCTTCAAATGCAAGTAGCATTATATGTCATTATAGTATACTTTGATAATTCGTATACTATAATGACAGTAGAAAATAAAACAATAAGAAAACCTAACAATATATTACCTGCAGTACTCGCATGACTCATGGTGACGTTAATACTTGCGTGGGGTCAATATGACCACAACAAGTTTTTTTATATTTTAATAAATTTAACATATTAATTCAACACTATTTAGTATATTAAGTTTTTTCATATTTCTAAATTTTATTTATGTATAATAATTAATTGTGTTGATGACAAAAGAAAAAAAATCTTGTTCTATGTATTTTCTACCTAACTACATACAGTAATGTGTTTGTATTATCAGGTTAGTAAATATAAGAAATACAATAGTGAAATTAAATCATCGGATTAAATAGAGAAAAAACTAATTGTTTCAATTTATTTATTTATTTTTCTAGGCATAATTTTTGCACAATAAATACTTTCAATTGGTAAAAATAATAATCAACATCTTACCAAACCGCTGTCAAAGATTATAAACATAGTGTTCAGAATATGTTTTTAAACATCATTTTATGACTTGTTTCACATAAATTGGAGTCTTCCTGTTATCTGAACAAGAAAACAATTCACATCTTCCTCTGGCGCATCAGTCATCTTACCCTTAGTTTGGGAAATTATTGTGAACCGTTAAATAGGCCATATTGCATAGTAACCATATAAAATTATAATGAACCAAATGTACACATGCAAAAACACAAGCAATTAATTCTATGTAGATACTAAAAACTATAATAATATTTCGGTAACATATTTACTTGCGTGGGGTAAATGTGACCCCAATAACCACAAACAAAATAAAACGGAACTGGATGATCGTGAAGACAACAGCAAATAGTGTAACTTTGCACTAGATTGAATTCTAGAAAGGTACTGAGAAAGTGGGAGCAGTACTTCCAACAGGTTTTAATTTAAAAAAGAAAATTACCCATCTAGGGTCATATTTACCCCATGCGAGTACTGCAGGGTTAATTGTATGATTTTATTAACATTCACTGTCAAATTTGCCATGTAGTGTTTTATGTGTTTTTTTCTTATAGTAAAATACATTGAGAGTTCATCTTATAAACCATTTTTACCTATTAATTCATTGGTTTTCATAATTTTTTAGGTCTCTACGTTAAATAGATAATCATTGAGTAGGAAAGTATTATAAACAATCAAAACGCAAACTAAAGTATCCAACATAACATTACCTAAATGTCTTGTTTTAAATTGATGGTCTTAACGATAGTATTTATCATTCAGTATAAACATGACTAAGTGAAGGTAAAAGTATTCAGTATAAACATGACTAAGTGAAGGTAAAAGGAGGTTACTCCATTTTACCTGGTTATATTCTATTTCACCAAGGTGATCCATTTCAACATGAACCGAGTGGCTTAGGTCACCGACTCCTGCTGATCATTCACCTCTCACACACCGAGTAATTACAAAGTTGAGATTACTCCTGCCGGTCTGTGGTTACACCAGGAGGACGAGGGATTCAAGTTAAGCCAACTGTTGTGATGTTTAGAACACATTTACTAGCTTCAGTGAATGGACGGTGGCCAGACACTCAATTTCCACAGTAGTAGATGTGTCAATGTTAATGTAAGATTGAAGGAAAACAAACTTAAAAAAATTAACATTAAAGAAATATTTACTTGTTAAAATACAATTTACACCAGCGTGGGAGCTCAGTGGTTGAGGCTTCGGATTGTAGAGTGCAAGGTCCCATATTCGAAACCCCACCAAAGGTAACGGCCAGTACTTCACTCGTTGAATACAGATCGCGTACAGGCCTCAAGGCCCATGGGAACCGGATGGTGACTAAACAAAAATAATATTCATTCAATTCTGTTTTAGATTGAATCTTTCTTTTAAACAATAGTCTTTTGTAATTCAAAATAGTTTTTAGGACATTTAATATTTTTATTTTGAAATGTTAATACAAAATACTAAATTGCAGTTTTAAGTTTGTTGTTGTTACTGAATTTTTCATGACTGGTAGTTGGATATTTCCAGCGCTACTACCTTGAAGGCAAATGTAGGCCAAAGTTATCAGCAAACCTGTAATAATGAGTGTTATACCTGTCAAAACTTTGTGTTTGTTTCTCAAAACACGAAGTGTTGGAAATCTTCAACAAATGTACCAATTGAAGTACTGAGATTATATACAGAAAACGTTGGAACTTAGAATAAAGAAAATATGTAGTTTACGCTTTAATTTACCTCAGAACTAAATTCGATGACCTTGAAAAAAGGCTTAAACTGATATTATTTTAACGACATTTAACGCTTCGGGGAAGTGTTTTAAGGATTTAAATTGAAGTAAAGACACATTGTTGAAGCCAAGTAAACAAGCCAAGATTTAATCAAGATATGAAAACTTTCTACGAAAGTACATGATGATTTACCAAGATAAGTATAAAGGAAAGTAAGATATAAGCACGCATTTATTGATAATATGTCTATAGATTAGTTAAATATTTAAATAAATCTTTAATAAATAAAAGTAATTTTTTTGGCGTACATAAAATATGCAATAACAGATTTGAGGAAAGTTTACTTTGCTAATATATATGATAGCAATACAATCAGTAACGTTTATACAAGACGTTTAGATAACTAAGTATACATTAATTATAGGAAAAATAACAAACAATGCAACCAATAGCCTTGCCTCAAACCAGATTGCCGTACCAAGAGAATACACTCGTGCGTATGTGGATTACAACAGTAGTCACGTAGGTTGACTGAATCTATTCAATACGATAACAAGAATATAAAGGGCTTGTCAGTGGTACCGTGTGACGTGAATCTCAATGTAAGCATTTCAACAATTGGGAATACTGTCGCGTGCTTACCATTGTGTGTGTTTGAAAATTAAATTGCTGTACTTTTAGGAAAAATTACATATAGTCAACCAGAAACTATTTTAAATTAGCCATAGTTGGATGTACCATAGTTTAGATCATGGACACATTTGAAGTAACCTGTATGTAACTAACTCCCATTATTAAAATTATGTATAAAAATGACAGAACATATTGCATTTGGATTTATGCTACACAACAATTTACTACAACGAGGACTTCGATTCAAATCAGTCAATGCAGTGAACATACAATGTATAGAAAGTCAATTATTATTAAAAAGGTCTCATGTCTGGATAAAAATGTTGTAAAAGTTAGACTTCAAAATTATTTCAAACCTATAAATTTTATTTACATTAAATACTTGTCTTGAAATGCAATAAATTCAACTTGTGATTTTTACAAACATCAATAACAGTCTACAAGTTCTTTAAACATTTTGTTTTTATTTAGAGAACTTTCGCTTTTTCTTAATAGGAAATCTTGTTCAGTTTTAAAAGAGAGAATTTTAATCGAAATTATTTGAATATGAATATTTAATTTATATAAAATATTGCTTAACCGATTATATTTTTATGTCCTGCCTCTCCTATAAGCAAATCGTATAAAACAATGTACACTTTAATATGAATCATAATGCAACTCTAAATACAGTAATAGTATATACGATGTTTTGGTTGAAACCACACAAGTTGAACATTCACTATGAAAAATAATGTTCTTTATTTAGACGAGCACAAGTTTTAAACTAATAAATAAACTAAGGCTATAACTGAAAAATGTTAAACTAGTTTTGTAATAGAAAACAAACTTTATAAACTATGTTAAAACAACTTTGTAAAGGCTAAGAGAGAGAGAGAAAGTTGCTGTTAATTACCAAGCCATCAACAGAGTGGAGAAGAAAGATAAAAGTACTTATTTACAATTCAAGAGGCAATTAATTGTAAGATTAAAGAGTGACTCTGCACGAGATTAAATGGCCCCTCTTTGTATAATTCACGTTTACACAACAAATGAGATTTCCCTAGTCTTTGTTGCATTTAAGATTTCCTTTATGGTATTGTATTGGTATTGCAATTGTTTTTCATATATATATATTTATCTTATCAAAGGAAATGTAGTAAACTATATATAGTTTGCTTTTAGCCATATTAGCTTATTGCTTTAATATGGCTATAAAAACATAAACAAATGTATTCATTATATATATTTATAGTCTGTTGAGGTAGTGTATCAATGATTATGTACTGATAAGATAGCTTTGAATAGACTATTCTTTGAATATACTATATTACTTAACAAACAAATCCAAAAGCTATTTTTGAATCCTAGTTTATTTTCCTCCACTTTTATAATATGGGCTTTTATACACCTGGTAAATAAAATCTCTGAGCTAAAGGATCTGAACAATTTGTGTAATTGATTTAATTCATATTCTATAGGAAGGACATCTAATTATAGCCTTAATGAAATGTTTGGGTTGTTGGATACCATAGAGGATGTGCGCGCTCACTCAAACTGAAGAAAAAACTAAATAATGTAAATGTGAACGGTAGCATTGATGAGAAAAAAATAATCTAGGTGTAAATTTTCTTAAAAGATGTGTCTTCAACACTTAGATCTTGTAGCCCCCTCCCACAAAAGATCTAATTCATGAACAGCTGATTAGAATACATGTCAATATATTTTTGTGTAAATATGACTGACAACTACCATGTTGGAAAATTAAATATATAAAAAAAGAACATCAACTCCTCAAAGTAAAAAGAAGTAAATATTTTACATTCTAAACTAGTATTTTAATTATACTAATGGACACTAAGAATACATGGAACCTTCTACATGATATAAAAAACAACGACAAAGAGATAGTGTGTACAAGTAAACGACACAAAGCACAAATATATTACAAATATTATGGTGATCGATTTCGGCAACCATACTGATCTTCCTCAGACGAGACGGATTCACAAAAGAATCCAAAATCGATCACCATAATATTTGTGCCTTTTGTGCTTTTATTCTGTAGTATATTTGTGCATTTATGCTTGTATATTGATATATTTACGCATTTTGTACTTGTATTGTGATATATTTGTGCATTTAGTGCATATATTGTAACATATTTGTATTGTATGACGTTCACTTTTACTGAATATGTACCAACACATAATCTATTATGCTAATTAAAAAACTACAAAGAGATAGTGTTAATTCTTACGTTGTTTAATTATCCCACAATAAAGCTTATTCCACGTGAGGCTTAAGTTTTACCCAAGCTACAAGTCAATCCAGAGGGGGCTCCTGTTATATTCATGAGTATCAAAGACTTCATTTTCAATCCACCAACTTGACTTGGCAGCAATCGCCTCGAGTTACCCTCCATTGTAAACTGAGAATGGATGTCTTCAATCTACACCTCCAGCATCCACCTGAATTATTGACTCTTTCCGGATTGGTTTAGAAAAATACTTGGCTTGGAAGTCTATTAATGTCATACTTGGGTTTTATAGAAAAATTGTTGAAGTCCTCGCTCCACTTCAACTAGAACTTTGCAATCGAAATATGCTTATTTTGTCCTTAAAATTATTTTAGTGGTTAATATACCAAATTTAATCCCTGATACTTCAACATAGGAACTAATATAGGAAAGCTAGATTAAAATATACACTAACATTTAAGTAATGTATATATTAGATTTATAAATTAAAACATACAATATAGGCCTATTGAGTATGTAATATAAATATAAATCTATAATGCTTAAAAATAATGACGTTTTGAACAAGTTCCATAGTGTAATAGTACATAATAAATTAACAGTATATAATAATAGTTTTGATAAATAAAAAAAATACAAAATAAATAAATTTGTACTGCGATCAATAGTTGAAATCAGTTTTCTTCTGCCAATTTTTATTGTTAAACTTTATTAACCATTGACAATTACACGAAAATCATAAATTGCGGTGGTTTGACCAATATTAGCTTTATAAATATTTAAACTTTTGCTGTTCAAACATATATATATATATATATATATATATATATATATATATATATATATATATATACACATAAACAAAATTAAGAAATAGTGAAACTACTGAAATTAATTAAATATTACTATCCTTAAGCTGAATAATAATTTTTAATACCATACTTCTTAGAGAATGAAAATATAAAAATTATGTTTTATTGACTGTACTGTCCCAAGAACAAGGTTACAGGTAACAATAAAGCAACGTGGTGTATTGAAGAATAATGTAGTAAATGTGAAATTACCCACACATTAATTATTAAATTTAATTAAAACAATGTGTTGTAAAATACCAATATTTCCTGCTTGTAGTTAATTACATTGTTACAGTAAACGTTTAAGGTGTTAAGTTACCCTGTTCTTATTCCATGCACTTTATAGTAAATATTTTTATTCTTTTCATTCATATCATTGCCACTAAACTATTGTTATTTTTCCGTCTAATGATATTCACTATCCTAATTTTCAGTTGTTTGAGGTTGTTGTTGTTTAGTTAATTTGATGGTTTAGTTTTACTGCGAACTAAGAGTGTGTACTTTGTTTTGTGACTTTCACGTTTCTTGTGTTTGTTTTAGAGGCTTTTTATTCTCTTATTTTTGTGACGCTCTATCTCTCCTATTGATTAATTCCAGTTATATTTTTTACTTTAACTTCAAGTAGAACTAACGCTAGTGAGATTAAAAAAAACACTGCAATGTAATATCAATTTAAAAATAATAAATGATTTTGAATTAAAAAAATTGAATTAATAAAAAATTTCATCTGTGATTTTATAAGGACAATTAGAATATAACTTTTCAAAGTAGTACATAGCTAATTAAAAATATTAATTGTAGTAGAAATTATTAATATTTTGAATAAAAACCAGGTGTAACACCTGATGTAAAGGTGAAAAGCTTAAAGATCTGCCGAGAGTAATGCAATGACAGTTTTACATATACAGGGTGTCCCGTAAGTAACCAGCCAAACTTCTGGAGGTCATTCCTTGGGTTAAAACAAACAAAAAATTTCATGTGTACAAATCGTCTTTCTCGCTCCATTATCCATCTGTCTGTATGTGTTTTTTACTAAAAACTTAATATCTCAAAAGTTATTTAAGATAAAACCATGAAAATTGGTATGAATGTTGATCTTTACAGTATCCATGTACTATTTAAATTTCATTTTTTACAACAATCTTTTTCAAAATGGTGGCCGTTTTTAATTTTTAAAGCCAAATATCTTAATAACCTTAAATTTTAGTAAAAAATTGTAAGTTACAAAAAGGTTTTAAATTTTATTTCTATAAATAATTATATAAAAAATTTTAAAATTGAACAACTATTAACTGAGAAATTACAATTTTTATCAAAATTGAAAACTAAAGTTTTCAATTTTATTGATATCAAGCATATTTTTATTTGATAAAAATTGTAACTGCTCAGTTAATAGTTGTTCAATCTTAAAAATTTTTATATAATTATTTATAGAAATAAATTCTTAAACTTTTTTATAACTTACAATTTTTTAGTAAAATTTAAGGTTATTAAGATATTTGGCTTTAAAAATTAAAAACGGCCACCATTTTGAAAAAGATTGTTGTCAAAAATTAAATTTAAATAATAAATGAATACTGTAAAGGTCAACATTCATACCAGTTTTCATGGTTTTATCTTAAATAACCTTTGAGATATTAAGTTTTTAGTAAAAAACACATACAGACAGATAGCCGGATAATGGAGCGAGATAGACGATTTGTACACATGAAATTTTTTGTTTGTTTTAACCCAAGGACCTCCAGAAGTTTGGCTGGTTACTTACGGGACACCCTGTATATGTATATTTGCTCAGGCCTTATAAGAAACCTTGATACTACAAATCTTGTTGATTCAGATTTTTTGATTAACTTGTTGAGTTACAAAACTATAAAAATTAGATAAATTGATCGCACATTTCCAGGTAAAATATTTAATGGTAGGCATACAATTTTTATCCTTAACTTGTAATACAAAAATACATATTGGGACGTTAGTGTTTACTATTTTAATAAACTTTGGCCAAGTTGTGTAATACTAAACTATAATACAAGTATATGCTAATTTAGAATCACTCATACTTAGACAAATATGCATATTACATTTCTAAAATACCTATAAACAAATGAACTTATGTCAGTGAAATTTCTGAAGCTGATTTCACTTAAAGCTTCAGCAAAGCTATTAGATAATCTAGTGGGTAGAAATCGTGAAATATTCATGAGTCTTAAAGACTTCATTTTCCATTCGACAACTTGAATTTGCACTCGCCTCGAGTTACTCTCCATTGTAAACTGGAAATGAATGTCTTCAATCCACACCTCGAGCCTGCACCTGAATAATTGACTCTCCCAGGATTGGTTTAGCGCCTTACCGTGGAGTTATGTCTATCCAATTCTTATATTTGGGGTCTTTTACGTTATCGATATTGTTGTTTTTCTCAATTTGATGACATTGTTTCGACATTTATTCATAATTATCCGTCCTACATTGATTAGTAGGTGTACATGTTTTAATTTTTACACCAAATTGAATTTTTATGTAACGTGTTAGAGTATATTTATACGCTCTAACACATAATGATAAATTTTATGAATATTACAAATGTTCAATAAAGAATTTTCTTATTTGAAAAGCTAATAATATCCACTGTTATTAGGATCCTCATCTACATTATCGAATTATATATTCAGAAAACTGTTTTTATGAAGCATAATAAGGCAAAATATATTGTATTTATTGCATCGAATGTTCATATCAGACACAGTAATCATAAGATTATTATAATAACCAAGTTAATATATTTCTTTATATTATAAGTTACACCATTTCCCTAAACAATTAATTATAAAAACAACAAGAGCTGTCACTAGTAACCACATATAAGCCAGCCAGATATTCTACGAATATTTGCAGATAAAAAAAAAAAAACTCTACTTTGTCAACAGTAAACAGGATTACAGTCCCACTCCACTTAATCTGATGTAAAAACATCCACTAAAATACACAAATGAGCAAAAACACAAAGCTCAACCTGTTCTAAGAATACGTTGCTGAAAGTAGGTCGCAGCTGAAACCTCGCTTGGGTTTTACACATACTCACTCAGACCTAGTGATTTAAATTACATAATAACTTGTACAATCATTTACTATTTTTCACGAATACATTTGGATATTTTTTACGGATATATAAAATATTTATCCATGTGTACCAATAATTAAATGCTTTATAAGAAAAATACATCGGCAAATATCAACATTTTACTTTCAATACAATAATAAGACTTTTATTATGCTTTACTTTTATTTGTTTTATACATTTAATGTAAGATATATTGATAGTTTGTATATTGTATACCCTAGGAATATTACGAATAAAATATATTATAGTTAATAAATGTTTACAATATATGTGTATTTCAGACAGGCATGTTCATATTGCAACATTAAATAACCATGGACATGTCGATTTGATTTATCTGTACTTTGAAAATATGGTCTGACATGACCTCTGTCTAGTTGTGCTTTGATAAGGAACTATCTGTTTATCCGTGCCTTATTACGGGATTAACATGTAAACAATAATATTTTACTTTATTTTAAATATTAAATTTCTATAAGCATCACTTAGCCTAAATCAAAAGTGATCATTTTATTTGTTTTTATCTAACAGCCGATTGTGTCAAATAAATAAAGTAACTCAATTACATTAGCATTGCAACTTTAAAGACAGCAGTGGTGGAGCCTGTGGCCTCGCAAGGGAAATTTGATACCTTGGCTGTTGCGACTCCTTAGAACGAGCCTAGCCACAGGTGTCATACCACTACCACGGGAGGTCTCCAGGGTGATTTTCATCCCGAAGCCTGGGAAACCCTCCTACGATACAGCAAAGGCTTACCGCCCAATACGTCTTTCGTATTTTATCCTAAAGACCATGGAGAAGTTGCTGGACAGGCATGTTAGAGCCGGGTTAGTAAGCAATCAACCTATGCAACCCAACCAGCATGCATACCAAGCTGGCAGATCATGTGAGAATGCTTTACACGTATTAGTCCGCAGTATCGAATAGGAGATCTCCCTTAAGGAGATTGCTTTGACAAGGCTCTTTGACAACATAGAAGGAGCTTTTAACAATACGAGGTTTCCTCGATTGTGACAAAGCTGGTATCCAGGGGCACTAAAGAAACAGTTGTACGCTGGGTCAGCAACATCATCAGCACCCGCAGAGTCTGTGTGGGGCGGTGAGAGAGGTACGACCGCAAAGAGGGTGTCCACAGGGAGGTGTGTTGTCACCCTACACCTTGTACATTGGTGACAGAAAATATTGAGAACAAGGTGAATCATTAATTTAACGCACGCGAGCATGGTACACATATGTCTCACGAACCATCCTTGGGTCTGGTTACGGGGTTTATGTAGCCATGTTAAAAACTGAGCTAGTTGTAGCCTTGGCAAACTGGCTACTGTTTTTCAGGCGGAAGTGGCTGCCATAGCTGCCTGTGCTTAGGCAAACATAGATTTGGGCCTAAGGGTAAAAACAATCTATCTGAACTCAGACAGCCAAGCGGCACTAAGGTCACTTGCGTCGTTAGACTTCACCTCGAGTCTAGTTTGGGGCTGTCACGGGGTTCATAAAACACTGGCGCGTTCCAATAGGGTAATCCTGTCATGGGTGCCAGGTTACACCGGGGTACTGGGAAACGAGAGAGCAGACCACTGTGCCAGGAAAGGCACTGAGGAACGTCTCGTTGGCCCAGAGTTGGTTACATGCGGGGTTGCTTCCAGCCTCGCCAAGAGGGTTGCCTCTACATGGATCACCGGCAAGTTCCAGGAGACTTGAGAGGCAACGCCAGGTAACAGGCAGTCTAAGGAGGTCCTGTTAGGGCCATCGTACTCCAACACTACTGAAGCTCTTTCTCTTGCAAGATCAGAATCCGAAGGGTGGTTGGTTTTATAACTGGACACTGGGCGTTTCGGGCACACATGAACAAGATGGGGTTGCCAACCTCCATTCTCTTGTGTAGGAAATGTGGGGAGGAGAAGGAGTCTGGACGGCACATCCTCTTTCACTGCTCGAGCCTAGCTAGGAAGTGGGCTCTCACCTTTGGCGGCGACTCAGAACGTGGCCAAGGTGTAGCACAAGAAAACCTCATCAAGGCAATCTCAAGGTTCTCTAAGGACCTTGGATTAGATGAGGTTTGAAGTCCTGTAAAGGAGGGCCCACAATAAGCCTTTTTGGCTTAGGGGCCGTTACCAGGTTTGAAGCCTGGCCTCCAAATCATAAAAAAAGGGAACTCTGTCCTTAGCCTCTTTGTGCAACTCGGCTCTCGGCCTGATCAAAACATTGTACAATTCCATTTGTGAATCTCGGCCTACGGCCTTACCTGGTACCTGTGCAATTAGCCCTCTATGGAACTCAGTCTACCGTCTCTTGGGGAAACTCAGCACTTGGCCTCACCAAGAAATTCTGCTGCAGCCTCATTTGTGGAACTAGGCCTGCGGCCTCGCCTAGACATTCTGCTGCAGTCTCTCTTGTGGAACTAGGCCTGCGGCCTCCCCAAGACACTCTGCTACATCCCCATTTATGAACCTCAGCCTGCCTCCTGAGGAAGCTCAGCCTACGGCCTCGCTAGAATACTTGGCATATTTTACCATAATTTTTTATTTTTGGGCCCATAAACATTTTTTTCTAAAATCTGATAGCATATTAATAATCCAGAAAATAATAACTTTAATTTGATATACCACCTTGGTATGTTAGTTTAGCTTTACTAATTTTTGAGTTTCGGGCAAGTTTTTGTTTTTCGGATGATAACGCCCATAGACGTTGTCTCTTTTAAAATATAATGGTATATTCAGAATTTAGAGATAAATACTTTCAGTTTGATACCCCACTTTCGTGTTTCATTTTAGTATTTTGGGCATATACTCCTTATTTTTTGCCCTTTTCCAAATCTAGTGTTATATTTGGATTCAAGAGAAAAATGCCTTTAATGTTATTCCCCATTTTAGTGAATAACGTCAGTATTAAAAAAATTAAATTTTCAAAAATTGTGGTTTTTGGTCTCTGATTCTCCAAATTTATGTGCTTTTAATCTGAAATTGAGATATACCATGAGCATTTGCTACGTGTCCATACTTGTTTAAGTTTTGAAAATTACCTTAAGTTTTTTCCAGGTTAGGTCATAAAACAACATCTTCGTGATTTCTCCATAAGGCATTCGTATTTATGTGTACAAATCAGCATATATAATATAACAATCAATAATCAACAAGCAATATTTGAAATTTGTTACATTAAAAACAAAATTAAATTGTTCAACATGTTTTAATAGTTAGTAAGATTTTTAAAAAAATATTTAAAAAATCAGAATTATACATATTATATATGTATTAAATACAACCAGCTACCTACATTTAAAAATTATTCACAAAACCCATCTCAGTCTGGTGTGTTCATTCCCCCACTACAGGACTGTGTTAATTATAGTCAGGATTATCGCTGTCCCTATCTACCTGTGGTTTCTCTGTAATGACACTTTGAGCTCTGCGTTATTGTATTTAGAACCTACTGCCCATTTTACCTACATTTAAGATGCATGCATTCAAATAAACGTAATTAATTAAATATAAATGTAATAACTAAAATTATGTAGTTATTTCGAGGATATTACAACAACAACATATTTTAGCATAGACAGGAAACAACTTATTAACTATGTTAACTAAGTTTAAACAACTGTGGCAGTTTGTTTTATCAGCAGCAGCTTCTACAATAATTTTAAAGTCAAAGAGGTTTATTTGAATCAAAAGTTGAGTATTCTTAAAGAACATTAAAACATCCTTAATATAATTGTCGTTTAAAAAATACTGAAAGTGATTTTGATCATTGAGTCGGCACTGGTGGCGCAGTGCTGTAACTCAGCTACTTGGGGACAAAGTGTTTGGGAGATTGTAGGCGATAGGTTCCATGTTCGGTTCTCTTTAATAACGACACGGCGTCCGCTTAGTGGTTGTTATCAATGTACACACTACTAGAGAAGTCTGGAGTGTCCATGTTGGATGGTAGTTAAGGTTCAGATGTTATGTAGGGAAGAGAACTGAGAGTCAGACTTGTCAGTTAGCTGAAAATCAGATCAACACTACGTGGTTCAGATTCCACGTAAAGCTGTAGGTCCCATAGTTGCCCTGGCTAATGGGCTATTGATAAATAGTCCTTTGTGAGCTAAGTCGAGATCAGACAGTAACAATGACTACACTCGTTCTTCTACACTCATCACTATAATTCACTCCTCATATTCGCCCATATCTCTACGATCGGCGTCTTAGAGATGGACAATGAATAATAATGAATAATGAATAATTTTGTATCATAATATCTGATCGAGCCATTTTAACCATCGAGCCATAGTTAAATAAATTTAATTAAATGCATTATATTTCATTTGAATATTGTAATTTATCAGTATTTCGTCGATACGAACTCTGGTTACGGTGTCGAAGTATTAAAACAGACTAGATCATATTTAGTAACAGCTAATGATAGAATCTACAGAAGAAACTCAATTCATATTAGAAATCTCAGGAACGAAGATGTTGTATAGAATTATTTTGTAATTTAAAATATCAGCTGTGCTTTACAAACAAACATCTATTATTGAGATTTTGCTAATGTTTTTCAGTGATGTCATTTGTTGGTTAGGTGAGTTAAAACTACAAAATAAAACATCTGAATTAGTTTTAGAATAATTATTTAAAAATAAAACACGTGGAAGAATCTGGCTGAACGGGACTAGATTTCCAGTTATTTAATTGGCTTATTTACAGGTTCAAACTTATATGACATACTATTTTAGAGTTACAGTATGCCAACCTTGCGTTTATCATGTATTACATTTATTTCATTTTTTTTTCATCTCTAATACGCCGATCGTAGAGATATGGGCGAATATGAGGCGTGAACGAGTGTGATGAGTGTAGATGAACGAGTGTAGTCATTGTTACTATCTGAGTTCGACTTAGCTCAGAAAGGACTATTTATTAATGGCCCAATAGCCAGGGCAACTATGGGACCTACAGCTTTACGTGGAATCCGAACCACGTAGTGTAGGTCTGATTTTCAGCTAACTGACAAGTCTGACACTCAGTTCTCTTCCCTACACAACATCCGAACCTTGACTACCATTCAACACGGACACTCCAGACTTCTCTAGTAGTGTCTACGTTGATGGCAACCATTGAGCGGGCGCCGTATCGGTATTAGGAGAATCGAGCATGGAACCAATCGCCTACAATCTCCCAAACACGTTGTCCCCAAGTAGCTGGGTTACAGCACTGTGCCACCAGTGCCGACTATATTATTATTTCTAACTATATTATTACATTATATTCTAATTACATGACTTATATTTTGTTTATCCTTTGTAAGACTTGGGTTTTAATGTATAAAGTTATGGTATGCTTTCTGATTAAACTTATTGGAACTGTTTATAAAGGGTTAAGTAGTAACATGTTGTCAGCTATCTTACTTTATGAATTGTAGGTTATAGTTACCAAGTTATGTTTTTGATTGTTAGGTTTTGATTGTTAACATTAGTCATCAAATATGTTATTCTGAGTAGATAGTTGGTTTAAAAAATTGTTTTTATAGTTATAAATGATTTACTTTTATCTTGTAAGGTTGTTATTCGTATTCTGTAGGACATTTCCACTAAGTTTTATACTTAACTGGGGAGCTATGCAATCCCTGGGAACCATGCAATCTCTGGGAGACGTGCAATCCCTGGGAGACATGCAATCCCTGGGAGCTATGCAATTCCTGGAAGGCATGCAATCCCTGTGACCTATGCAACCCCTGGGAGCTATTCAATCCCTGGGCGCCATGCAATCTCTGGGCTATGTAATCCCTGGGTGCCATGTAATCCCTGGGTGACATGTAATCCCTAGGAGCCATGCAATTCCTTGAAGGCATGCAATCCCTGGGACCTATGCCAGGGATTGCATGCAATGTCTGAATGCAGGGATTGAATGCAAGTCTTTGGGAGCCATGCAATGTCTGGGAGCTATACAGGAATAATGAAATCCGTGGGATCCATGCAATCCTTGGGAGCCATGCAAAACCTTTGGAGCTATGCATTACCTGGGAGCCATGCAATCCATGGGACATATGCAATTCCTGGGAGCCATGCAATTCTTGGAAGGCATGCAATTCCTAGGACCTATGGCATCCCTGGGAGCTATGCAATCCCTGGGAGCTAAAACAATCCCTGGGTACCATGCAAGCTCAGGGGGCTATGCAATCCCTAGGAGTCATGCAATCCGTGGGAGCCATGCAATCCCTGGGAGCTATGAAATCCCTGGGAGCCATGCAATCCTTGGGAGCCATGCATTTCCTGGCAGCCATGCAATCTCTGAGAGCTATGCAATCCTGTGGAGCCATGCAATCCTTGGGAGGTATGCAATCAGTTAATCCAACAATGAGTCGTTGTAACTTACTTGCATTTAGTCGCTATAACTATTTTGAATAACTAAATTTATAACTTTTCAACTTTTAAGTATAATAGTTACTCAATAATATATATATTTTGATTTCGCAATATTTCTTTTAAAAACTAAACGAAT
Source organism: Stictocephala bisonia (assembly GCA_035578905.1). Classification (NCBI taxonomy): domain Eukaryota; kingdom Metazoa; phylum Arthropoda; class Insecta; order Hemiptera; family Membracidae; genus Stictocephala; species Stictocephala bisonia. The sequence continues at coordinate 1,462,411 of JAQJVL010000067.1, read as the reverse complement.
GGAATTGTTAGAACATGAAAAACTAAAAATATTGAAGTTAAAGGCTACACATTTATGTGATGAACTGGTAGAAATGTGTAATTGAGGGTTAAAATCAAGAAAACTAGTCGTTTTCCCTATAAACATGTGAACGTTTCAATAAAATGCACTCAGCAACTATAAACATATGGAATGAAAAGAGGCGATCTATCTAAAATTGAAAAACACTATTTTATGAGAAACTTTAAAGTAAATATACCATATAATTGGAGATTTACTGTTCAGTCAAATGTGTTTACCCTTTACACATAGTCTTCCCTTCGAAAAGACAAATTGGGATACTTCACCTCTAAAATAGCATTAACAATATGACAAATTGACTATAACTGAAAATGATATTAAGTTAAAAATTCTATAAGTATCGTAAAGTAAGTATTACGTTAAACACTGTCTTTAAGGTAATTTACTAATAAGCGTTTGAGGTGTGTTTTGTCAAATCAGAGAGCAAGGGCTAATTTAATGGGGTTTGTTTGATTACAGAGTATCTTCATGCGAGAGGGAACGTGTTGTTCCTGCCTACTTCAGAATAAAACCATATCTATACTTGAAATTATCAGCTTGTCATATTTCATAATTCGAAAGTTTTATGAACCTAATTTTAATACACACAATCAAGTGAATACATAGTACATTTTGTATTGAATAATATTTGTAAAAGTCCTATAGTTAAATTGTCAGTATACTTTATAAACTTGTTGATTTTTATAAAATAAAATAGCATATGTTGATATAAATATTAGTGTAATTGTGCCAAAAGAATAAAATAAATAAACGGTACGTAACCCTAATATCAATGTCAACGATTTATAAAATTAGTTAATCCGTATTTGAAACGTAATAATAAATAAATCAACTGTAATTGCTTAACACTAACTGAAATCGGGTTATTTTAAAGGGATTTGACTAGACAAATGTGTGGTGCTATAAGCATTGACAACTCCAATCAGCATAAAATGTCATTAACTATCTGAATGAAGGCTCATATAGTTACATTTTTGAAAAGGTGATTTTGTAAATGACATTCACGCCACTAAATTTTATACGAGGGTTGCATTTTCACTTATATTGACTTAATGCATTTTACGTAAATTAAATTAAGCATTATTTAATCAAAATTTCTTCAGTGAAACGTATTTTTGTACTCTATTAAATTTTGTTCAGGTCTTATATATAAAATTATAATTTGAATTATAACCAAAGATACAATTAGTTTTGTAAAATGGAAAAACTATTGTTGTTTTCTTTTATTGTTTACATGTTTAGTAACAAAGCTAAGCTGAATTAACTAAATATTCAAATGTCTTCTTAATTGCGCTCAGATGATTTTCTTTGAAAATACCGAAAAAAATGAATACATACAACTCAAAGGGAAGTTTATAACACTATTTTTCCAAATATAGATTACGAAGGTCTTTATGAAAATCATAATATGATTGAATAAGATAAATAAATAAAATTTCCACTCTTAATAGCATATTATAATTTCCTGTATATATTTATAAAAATGATTATTAGATAAGTAGTTTGGAAAAAATATTAATAACGGTTTTCATCAGATAACAGAATAGACGCTTCAAAACTAGACATTCGGTTATAATAGAATATTTCGTAATTCTTGCTGCGTAGATAGTTATGAATGTTTACTTACTATACTATATGAATAGTTACTATAAGCAAAGTTAATAATAAAAATAACATGTATGATGCTCAACCCCTATTTTGTAATACTTACATATTAATATAAACATAACTTCTACAAATAGCATTTTGAATCTCAAGGAAAGTTTGCCATTACAATACTCTATCTTAAGACTTATTTGCATCTTAAGATCTTACTATTTGCAGATTATTCTTCATGATACTTATTTTTGAGAAGAATAAATTAAAATACATTATAAGTAAAACATTAGATACTAGAGGTATTCTATGTCGAAGTGCAATTTAGACCAAATCATTATAATACATGAAAGTGGTGTGGCTGCTCATATGTAATTTGGTAGCGACTTCTAGTTAGTTTCCTTAAAATTTTTAAACTTATTTTTTATAGAGTTCACTTACTGTAACAAATCCAAAAACGACCAATAGCCAATAAGTACTCCAAAGTATAGTTAAAATGTAGACTCAGTAATTATCTGCGACATTACAAAAGCAGTTAGTCTGGTAGACGTGGGCCTCTTGTGAAGCCTGCTGCCGTGTTAATGTTGGTTATTACATGACACTTATCTGGGTAAATCTATTCATAACCTAACGCAGACAATATTAGTGTTTTTATTAAAATAAACGGGTTAAGGAATATGTACTCAAATCAATTAATATCTTTAATATGTTTAAACAGTTTTTTTAAACGTAAATTCATTAAAGGTGCCTTTACGAAACTAAATAATGAACAAGTAATCAGTCAAGGTAGCATAGAAGTTAGATCCATGTAGGTTCCTTTACTTAAAAACACACTTGATAAAAAGATCGGTACACCTAACCAGAATCCTACACCAACTGCACCTACAACAACAAAACACCCCATGACCCTCCGTCCCTGTACCTGAGTCACCGCATTCCTAGCGATCTCGGAGCGTTCGTCACTGACCACGTCAGTCTGTGGATAGTTCTTGTGAAGTGTAGTGTGTATGTTTATCTTATCCTCGTGTTTTATCACCTTGGAGGGAACTTCGTAGACATTGCATTTGGATTGAATCATCCTCACTTCGTGCCTGGGACGTCTAGACGCCATCGTCACTGCGGGTCGTATGACTTCATCATCTTGTAATATTTGATTATTGTATTGTTCTATTCCTACTAATTGTTGTATTTTCAGGTTAGAATGTAATTGTAATAGTTAATTTAGATTAGATAGTAGTCTCAGTCCTTCCGAGTTACATATATCATTTTGGTGCATGCTTAATGTTATTTTAAATTAATAGTGTTTTAAGGTACCATATATTTATTTATGATTAGTTAATGTATTCTCATTTCAGTCTGATTGGAATATTAATTTAATGTCTTTTAATATTTTTCGTTGATCTTAGCAGCACATAATTAGTTATATTAATTTCAGCCAGTTAAATATTTTTATATTTAGTAGAAGCTCATTTTGTTCTACTCAATTTTAGGATCTAATTTAAAATGTGGATAATTATTAATGTAGATAAGTTTATTAGTTTAAGAACGTAGTTTTATAAAATTTTTTTTAGATGTAATTTAGTTATTAGAACTTGAAAAAGATTTTGGTTTTACCAAATCGAAACGTCGTGATTGGTATTTTTCACGTAATGATGGCAAATGTCCAACAACCTCATTCTATGTATATTTGTGAGGAAAATGACAATTATTGTCCAAAGTTTCCATTCTCTCTATTTACACTTTGTTGTTACTATATTGATAAATGTTCTTTAATACTGACTGATTGATGCGAAAGAATGTATTATTCAGTTGTAATTTACTAGTTTATGAGCTGAAGATAAATTCAATCAACTCATTAAAAAGTTTAAGGAATTAAGTGTATAAGAGGCATTACTAGGAACAGTGATTATGTGGAGTGTGTTGAATGCAAGGATAGTACCAACGGTTCGGTTGAATCCACTGAGGATTACCAGAGAAAATGTTTATATTGTATCCAATATTTTACTGCACGACGTTTATTCCCTTTTAGGTCATTTAATAATACCTATAAATGATTTATATTTAATAGCAGACTATCAGAACTAATTCTGTTTTTACTATTTATAAAATCTTGAGATTATTAGTTTATTTGTCTTTTGTTTAATTTAAATAAACTTATTATATATCCATCATTGTTTCCATAAAACCATTTAGTTTGTTTCGGGTAGTAAGTACCCAGATACGAGCCATATGTAATACATTTGACTAACAAGAACAAAGTTTTTATCTGAAAAAGTAACCATCCGTTTTAATTACAAAGTGAATTACTCGTGTACACAATTTTTCAAATATACATCTGTCACACACGGAATGGGGAGAACCCACGTTGTTTATCAATGAAGAGATATCGTGCCCAAACACAGCAGCTGTTACCTACACGCCGCTGTCACAAAAATAACTCAAACATTTCTGTTTCACAAATTGATATGACATCAAAATATAACGTACAAATATTTACACTTATATTTGGTCGATAATGTTGGACATTCGGAGAGTTTTTTTCCACAATTTTTTTTTAATATTTGAATGTGGATGAATACAAAAATATTTGTATCATATCAAAAATTATATTTTTATATAATATACTTAAGAATACTGTATATGAAACACATTTTTAACACTTGTTATTTTATATATACATATATTTTACGTTATAGCACTCAGTTGGGTGAATTATTATAAACTCTCTACCAAAATAAATAAACACGAAAATTAAAAAAATAAATTTGGTAATAAAAAAAAAAAAAAAAATGAGACAGACATAATGTAGTCAATAACTTGCATTTCTATTTGCTGTAAATTTACTAAAATTAAAACAACTGTGATTTACCCTTAACAAAACCCACCGCTGATCCATCAGGCAAGATTGTTTGATATTACTGTAATTATACATTTTAGAGTATTTATCCAACCTTCATACCTCCAAATTTAAACTGTAATTATAGGCTTGAACCATTTACCTCATTATGGAAGATTGTCCCTCCGTGCAAGAAAATGAAATGAATATAATATTACTAGTAAAATATTTGAAAACGTAAATATATCCAATTACGGTTAAACTGTTTCAACCTGACCTGATTGAAACTTTGTAGACGACAGTGATATTCGGTGGTATGCGCTTGATAAATGTGTGCTTACGACAGTTATGTACAGACATCGGTTCACTTCATATAGTACAATGTTATCATTGTAACCAAATAAATTGTAACTAGGAATATAGGCCTACCGTCATGTTTTGTAAATAATCTATTTAATCAATATAGTATTATGGAAAGTTTTATTGAAAATATCATATAGATCGTATGGTTTTTTTCATTATTCAAATCAATGTTTACAACACAAAGGAATATTTTTATAAATAAAAAAATATAATAAATAATAAAATAAAAAAATGAGTAAAAATAGAATTATATTACATCGATATTAAGAACATATTGCAGTACCCACACAATAGATTGCATTAAAGAACATTAACGTAGGTTGACTTGATCCTATCAAACTGGGAATAATGGAGGTTTGAAGAGGAAACCTCATCTGGCCCCAATGACATAATGCTCCTATTGTCAGCGCGTACATCACCAATCTCTTTTTTGTATATTAATAATATTTGTACAAATTCCTATTGATACAGAAATAGTTTCTTCTTTTACTCATAGTCATAATTATAAAACAGGTGGTAACTATTTAAAAGGAAACTTAATTGTTTATCCAAAATAATAATTAATGTGAACAGTTTAATCTAAATAAAATTTCAAATATATATCTAAACAGATTTAGGTCCTAAGTGGCCAAAGAGGGGTGTCAAGTATCAGTTTTTCAAGGGGTTGAATATGTTTGGCTCAACAATGGTATGTTAGGTTAGAGACACGATTATGCTTATCTGGGCGTGAGTATTAAGCTTATGTCAGTCGTCGAATCATTCAAAGGCATTAGTGGGGTGGGTGGACCTAAAGGAGAAATGTACGTCCCACATGGAGTCCTGTGTGTCAGTGAATGGTCAAACTCTAAAGAATTGCGGTCATTTTAAATAATTGTTATGGTTAATCATTTTATGGTATTTGTTTTAATTTATAAAAGAGGACTTTATGATACGACCGTCAAACAGAAATAAAAACCAAGGATTTGAAATAAGTAAACACTGAGCCAGAGGGGTTGTCGTCAGTTACTGAAGGTAATCATCAGTTAGGTTCATGAACATTATAATACAGTCATCATTTATGCTACGAAAATATTTATATTTGCTTAGATCAGGATGTTGTTTGAATGATAACATTACCCAAACATTAACATTGGATTTGAAAATTATCTTGGGCAGATTTTTTGCCATAGTGGAGGCATTTTTTATGATTAAGTCATCGGCGTTGTTGAAAAATATAGTGATCTTATTTATTTAAGTCTGACGAATGCAGCTGGATTATTCTTTGTTTTATCTCAATGATCTTGTAGAGTTAAACTTCAATATAGATACTTTTGGAATTAAATGATTTAGTTAATATAATGTGTTAAATTATGTATTTAAAGTACTTAATTGTAAAATATGACGTTTTTTTAAATACGTTTTTAAACCATGAAAATTATTTTCTTGATCTATTAATAAGGTTTTTAAGACCATCATTTTTAATGAAATTTAAAGACTAGTGGTTTTAACGTTTTCCCTAACATCCTGCATTGTCACCAACATATATCTTCTTTGGATTTAATATATAATTTAAACTTTATGAAATTGTCTATTAAATTCACAATCAATCAGGTTTTGTTTTCAAAAATCACTTTTACAATCAATTCATTACAGTTTCGACTCCCTTATAACCTTTAAAAGAATGTTAAATACACCTTCATTGTGCTGTCAACGTGAACACGTACACGCCAAGAGTGTCTTCAAGGCATAGAAATTGAGAGAAGGGTCATTTCAGATTCTATAGTGTGTGACACTTAAGTTACGTAATTTATTTACTGTTTTTAAGGGTGCTCAAAGGTAACTCATAATTTAGTTTGACAGAGCTGGTCTACAAGAATGAAATATTATCAAGTTTTGTTTGGTGTGGTATATTTGGTTGGTTATTCTTTTCAAGGTTTTTTTACATCTCATGTTCCTGATAACAGACATGCTGTCGGTCACGCTCTGCTGTCTGCACTTCTTGACGGGCCCTTTCATCCACTTCGCACATTCTGTAAAAACCAGTTTGTACAGTGCCCTGTGTGCTAATTTAGTTATAAATGATTTAAACTACTGTTTTATTATCTTAATGTTGGATTGTTTCCTACGTACGGTAAATTATAAGAAAAAAAACTCCAACATTTTTACATTGAAATATAAATTAATTGTTCAGAACGTCCCTAGCTGTTAAATGTGTGTGAGTTCAAAGGTACCATACCGCTCGTCATTCAAATGTCTTGTTTGCTGGCACAGCTGACACATATACAATTTATTACTAATAGTAAACTGTATCACATGATATATCATTAAATCAAGTCAGTGAACGACAAATTGTATTACTGCCAAATGACTGATCAGTACAAACCATTTGTGGATAACATAATGCATAGTATTATTATTGTGATAAATAGTACTCACCTGATTGAACATTTATAGGTTTTGATTAGTTACATATTTAGAATTAAATCAGTATAATGCCTGTCAGAAATATCCTATATTAACGAATTTTTAGTACATATTTCCGAGTTAATACTCTATCTTCAGGCATAAAAATAGCTTCAATTAAAAGGAACTTAATTAGTATTTTCAAACTAATTTCATGTGGACTCTAACGACTATATCTATGTTTAACATACAAATTTACGTTGAAGATGGCCAAGGAATAAAACTGCAAAAAAATAGAGAAAAAAGAGTAATATATATATATACAATACAAGTAAACATCACACAACACAAATTTATTACAATATAAGCACAAAATGCACAAATATGTTACAATACATTACAATACAAATACAATACAATCGATTTCAGTGAACCACGCTCACCTTCCTCAGACCAGAGGGATTATTCTATGAATCTCTCCGGTCTGAGGAAGGTGAGCTTGGTTCACTGAAATCGATCACCATAATATTTGTGCATTTTGTACTTGTATTGTAACATATTTGTGCATTTTGTGCTTATATTGTAATAAATTTGTGTTGTGTGACGTTTACTTGTATATACGCGTATATACCAACACGTATTATGCTAATTAAAAAAACTATAATATACACAATAACACTCTTTATGTTTTAGATCTCATTTAAACATAATTAGTATAGATGAGGGGTATATTCCCCCCCCCCCAGCCATCCGTAATGTGATGTATGACGCCTGAACACCAATCAATCACCTAGTCTTCATGCATGTGAACTTTCTATCAATCAATAAAATACACACCCAGGCTCACATTAGAGAATTTTTTGATTTATGGACAGTTAAAAAAAATATCTGGTGGGGTTAATATTAGTCCCGTATTGCTATTGAATTTATAACAAGGTATTGATAATATAAGGTTATGGTTCTTAAGGGTTCATGAAGTGGCAATGCCTAAAAAATGATCTGTGCATAAAGAAATATGTTACTCTATAGTGTAATTTGACAAGTAGATAATTAATTATTAAATATTCTATGATATAAAGTAATTATGCAAGTATTACGTAGTCAAATGTAAAATAAAAATAAATTGGTAAACCTATTTTAGAAAGGTAATAAAATATGTTATGCTTGCCTACAATTATGATTAATGATTTAGATGACGCATTTCATTCAGTTATTAGTAAAATATTTATTAAACTTAATACATTTTGCAACAGGAAATTAACATAACTGTTGAAAAAACGTAATAAAATATTGTACGAGGATCTGATGATATATTAAAAGACAGAGAAACAATAACTTCTAAAAAAGGAATACATTTTAAAGCTTTCTCACTAAACATAACACCTCAAATATATGAAATTTACCTATTAAATGGGCTATTTGATATAAACTCTCTCTGACTGTTTGATGTATATTTCGTTACTGCAAGAATGTATAACCTTCACTAGACGGTGTAGATAATGTTTAAGGAATCTTAGATTGAAATTTACATTAATTTACGTGGTTGATACCAGTAAAATTGAGCTAAAAACACATATGGAAATATAAGCTAAATCTTGCTGTGTAATAAAGAGACATTCTATCCCTTGTATTAATTTTGGAGACCTAAACCCTCTCGTTGTTCATGCAGGTAATTAGGCCAAAATGAAACCACATGGGACCCGAACACTAATGTGGCATTGGACCTTCATTGTAGGTGTAATCCCAGTACAATCTCTATCATTTTAGATGGAACAATTTGTGTATTTAATACAATTTACATTATTAACAGAAGTAATTCGGAGGTTTCAGTTTAAAAACATTGCCAAAATCCTAATTAAATATCAGCACTGTATGACAATTTATTAATACATAGCAACTTAACAAAACTTTAATAAATTTTCAGTTGGGTATCACTTATTTCCAATTAAATTATAACTGATATATTTTAAAATTACGTTAAATATGATTATTATTTTGTCAGGAGTTATATGAATCAGTTAATTGATCAGCACAAATATTTGAACATCTGAAATGATATTTACCAGAACTAATAGTCAGAAAATGGAGAGAGTGTAACATCCTAAAAATATAGAGACTTCTGCAGTTTTAGCTGGAATTAAGATTGACTGTGAAATGTTTGTCTCGAATAGAAATTGTTTAGTTTTTGATTAAACCGGTAAAAGCTAATTTGTTTAAAAAGTTATACCTGAAACCAAATATACATTTGATATGTTTATATAAAGACATCAACACGTAAACAATATGGTGAGTTATACGTACGGTCGTGTTTCTCTGAAGAATCAATAACGATTTGTTCAACACCAAGATACCATTTCACACTTTGTGGATTGACGGAACCACAGTGTGTACTGAAGGTAGGTGGGAGCATTCCTATCAAAGTGAGGTCATTGAAGTGCCAACTTATACCATGTTGTATGGTTTAGGCTACCACCGAGTGTACGTAGGGTGGGTGGGGGATACCTCTACTAACATATGTACGTAGGATGAATAGGGGAATGTCCACCACCTATAATACTTAAGTAAGGGGGTACCCATTTACCCGTGGATACATTAACTGAGGGAAGGATAGGTTTAACCATGCATACAGTGTGCACCCTTGCGGGAATATTGCGGGAATATACGATAGTTTTCTTATATTTATTTGATTTTGAATACGTAAACTAAAAAAAATTGTTAATATGTTAATCAATCTATAATGTTACTCTGTATATATCTAAAAATCTTACTCAAATAAAGGAACATAAATATATCAATATCAAAATATCAAGTAACATAATATAATGCAGGGAAAACAATTTTCAAACGTAAATAAAGTTAATTAAGATAACACAATTTAACAATTATCTGAATAAAAACCAGCAAGGCTTTTTATTCAAAGGATTTCAGAGAAATTATATTTAAATTACAACAACCCACAGTTCACGTTTCATTAGTTAACAAGTAATGAAATTAATTCCCGAAATGTCTTTTTAATTTTCAGTCAAAACGTCCATTAAATCAAATTAATTCAACCACGCAACTGTATACTACATTTTCAAATGTATAAATTAAAATTTATTTCCTTCCCGCTAGTAATCAAATATATAATAACAAAAAAGTGGAAAATCAGAAAAAATTAAATATCTAAAATTAATATCTCAAATATAAACAAAATTCAACTGAATAAATCTATTCAAATTTTATTTAAAGTATTTATTCACAACTGACCAACAATAATTATTGAACCTCTCTTTAGACTGTAAGAAAAGTTATTTCATTGTCACTCTCAAACTTTTAATAAGTCAACTTTAGTCATACAAAGTTTCTATCTCTCTTTGTTATATGCTGGTAAAAATAATTACCTATTTACCCTCTGATAATAACAACGTTTGTAAAGAAATAAATTTTAGGCAGGCCTATTCGCCCATTCTAAGGACAAATACCTATTTACTCCGAATCTCCCAATTTCGCATGATATTCAATAACGTGCATGGTGACATAAAAATAGAAAACTACTTCCAATAGCTTCCCAGTTAATCTAAAAATAATCTGGGCGTTAACTAGGATATGTTTGACGGTCGAAACAAGTTTCTGGCATCAGACCTTATTACCAACATCAGTGGAATGAACCTTCCTCATAAAGAATAGATTATGCAGAGTCGCTTCCGCACGGGTGTGTGGGGATGCAACTACAGAAAATATAAGCGGGGATTGGCAAATGATCAGTCATGTGATTGTGGAGTCGAAGTGTAAATTATGGATCACATAGTTAATGATTGGATTAGCTGGTCTTTGTTCAATCGGAGAAGCAAGTGTTGAATGGTTACTAACTCTTTAATTAGCTCTGTAACGGGAGGTCGATATTTAGACAATAAGACGTGAGAACTTTGTACGTCGATTTTATTCCGTTTTAATATTGTTTATTGTTATAGTTTTTATTTTCATATTATATGATAGGTGGCTTATTAAAGCCATTCCATGTCTATAGGACAAACACCATTGTTGGCACTGGTGGCGCAGTGCTCTAACCCAGCTACTTGGGGACAAAGTGTTTGGGAGATTGTAGGCGATAGGTTGGATGCTCGGTTCTCTTAATACCGACATGGCGTCCGCTCAATGGTTGCTATCTGCGTGGACACTACTAGAGAAGTCTGGGATGTCCATGTTGGGTGATAATCGTCGTACGGATGTTGTGTGGGGGAGATAACTGAGTATCAGGCTTGTCAATTAGCTGAAAATCAGACCAGCACTACGTGGTTCGGATTCTACGTAAATCAGTAGGCCCCTTAGTTGCCCTGGCTGTTGGGCTATTAATAAATTGCCCTTTCTGAGGAACAGTTGGACTCAGTTAGTAACCAGACTACACTCATTCACACTTATCCTACACTCACATCATCATTCATATTCGCCTTAAAATACGCACAAAGTTGTGTCGGCGTCTCATATGTAAGAATGTAACTATTTGATGGCCAGCTTTGAATTTACTATTCAATGTCAAATATATCAACACAGAAGTACTGTATAGTTAAAGCCAGCATTATGTTGGCGTAATATGTCACTTGCTTTATAAGTAAGTAATATGTAATATAAAGCTTAACACTTCAACGTTGTTAGAACCTGGTAACGATCAGGAACAAGACTAGTGAATATTAATACTAATTTATTAAATTTTACAAACTATATCTCTTCTGGGTTGGACTCATCAGCTCAGACCGATGCAATATATCTTGATCCGGCTAAGGCCTTTGACAGAGTGGATCATTTGATTTTATTGAAAAAATTGCATTTTTATGGGTTGTCGAATAACCTAATTAAGTTTTTTCACACTTATTTAATTAATCGAAAACAGTTTGTTTATTATAAGGGTTATTTGTCGTCCACTTTTCTAGTACAATCTGGAGTACCACAAGGATCAAATTTAGGTCCATGTCTATTTACAATATTAATTAATGATCTGTGTGACAGTGTAAAATCTGTAAATGCTCTGTTATTTGCGGATGATTTTTTTTATCATATATCCTCAGTGAATGATGCGGAAAAATTACAATCTGATTTGGATAATGTTAATAATTGGAGCGTTGTTAATAAAATGAGCTTTAATGTCTCAAAGTGTCATGTACTGTCATTCACTAGGTCAAAAAACTATATATTATATAATTATAACTTAAATGGTGAAGTAATTACGAGAGTAAATTCAATAAAAGATTTGGGCGTTTTAGTTAATAGTGAAATGTCATTTGCCAGTCACATAGAAAATTGTGTCAATTCAGCTAGTCGTATGCTAGGGTTTATAATAAGACAGGGGGCCAATTTCAAGAATATCAGGTCTTTAATCACTTTGTATACATCCTTGGTCAGATCAAGACTTGAGAACGCCGTCATTGTGTGGAATCCGATGCATTTAATCTATGAAGAAATGATTGAACGAGTTCAAAAAAGATTTTTGAGATATTTATATTATAAATGCTTTAATGTTTATACTTATTTAGTACCTTATAATGAGCTGCTGGAAATGTTTGGGCTGGAGAGTCTTGGTCTGAAGAGACAGGTCCTGACGCAAGTGTATCTCTGGGGTCTGGTCCCAGGTCGTGTGGATGACGCGAACTGCTCGGGAGTCCTCAGTTATTGGGTGCCTAACTTCAACAGCAGGCGCAATTGTTTGTTTGATTTGCCCTATTCACGCACTGCGGCGCCGGTATTCTTTCCTCTGTTGTGGATGATGAGATCTTATAACGCAATACTTCTGGGTGGGTCTGACATTGACATTCTCTTTGACAGTTTGAATGTTTTCAAAAAAAAGATTAAGTCATCGTTAGCTTAAGATTCGTAAGCCAATATTCTCTATTAGTTGCTACCTAGGGTGCTTTGATTTTTGTGAAGGATAGGGTTTACTTGTATCTTTCTTAATATATTTCTGTATTTAAATTTCTGTATAATTTTAAAATTTATATGCAAATAATATTTATTATAATAATATCATACTATATTTATTACATTATTATGAGATTATATTTATTAAACTACTATATTATACCCATTACACTGTTATATTATTTATATTATATACTTTGCATAATTGTTTATTCTTGATGGATTGCTTGCAAAAATTGTATTTATTAATATTTGTGTGGTGGGTGTGAAAATAGTGTGACATGGACTTTATAGCTCAAGCTACTCATATTTTCTGTAAAATTTTTTGAACTGCTGTAATGTTACTATGGTAAAACCTGTTTTATAGCATGTAAATAAAATAAAATAAATAAATAAATAGTGAAATTCACACAAGTTTCGAGAACATTTAGTTGTTATCCATACAAGTGAGGTAATTGATTAAAAGTTAAATTAATGAAAGAAAATATTTCTTTGTGCAGAACCAGGAAAATGAAATCGTTAGTCATTATACAACATATTAAAGTGGTGAGTATTTCAAGGAAATGTTGGCTTTTATGGTTACTAATGTAAACAGCCAACTCACGTACACAGCTAAAATATTTAGTTGTACTAACAGTTAAATCCTTCGATAATATATTTACAAATAGGATTCTGTTGTTTGTATCTAGTGGGGTGAGGATGGCAGCTTCTCTTGCTCCATGTAGGGTGGGTTGAGGGGCATATCTATACGAATTTGTACATTTTATAGATACAGTACGTGAATAGGAAACTGGAGTGATTTTAGATTGTTTAAGTAAAATAAAATAATCGTAAATCAAGTTGTAGAAGAATCTACGAAGTATAATAATTTATAGAATATAAAAAATGAACAATAATGTTTACCTGATATTTTACATTTACTTTTAAGTAGAAAATTTTTTTGGAATAGCAGACGTTTGGCCTGACAAAGATGGCGTTTTGGTTCTTGGCCAATAAAACAAACGACACCAACTGTTGCTCCGAGGCTGTGAAAGACACAACCAGGCGGAAAATGGAAACAGGCTCCTCTAATGAAATGTCTTTCCCCACTTTCATCTATGCATTGTGTATGGTCGTGCGTATTTATTTACAAAAGTGATAGAAAAACAATAATAATAATAAAAATAGTAATAATACTAATAATAATTATGAACCATTTCAAAGTAGACACGATCTACTTTCTGCATTTAACCATTACAAAATTAATTACAATTATAAATTCCAAAAAAATATATAGATAAAAAATCTATATATATATTAAAAAAATCTATGTAGATAGAGGAAGGTTATTGTATGTTAGTATTGTAATGTTTGTACATTTCAATACATCAGAGGTATTTCAAATATGTATAGAATTTAAATTGAAAGAAACCGTAATGCCCATTGTATTTGGAGGCAAGCGTTGTACTCCCACTAAATGTTACCCGATCTATGGACAGCTTTCTCCGACGTGTTTTTTTTTATAATCTATTTTCTTTAACGTGTTGAATAGAGCAATATATACTTAAAATCATATTAATCTAACGGGACGATCTAACCAGCTATCTTGAATTACCTGACGTCTTCTGTAATGAATTCAAGAACAATGCAGAAGTACTGTGGTATTCGGCCATAAGAAGCTCCTTGACGTTTTTAATGTACCATGTATATGAAAATTAAAAATAGTTTAGTTACTATATTTTGTATCAGATATTTCTATAGTTAACAAAAAAATTTTAATTCATGGTTAATATAAAGTAGATATAACTATTTGCCACACATAAAATAAAAAAATTGTTATATTTTGCAATTTGCATGTTAACAATAAGAAAGCAATGTACAATGTATTAAATTGTATTTAAATGAAAAAGTAAATGCATAATTGCCTATAAACTTTCCAAATGAATTATATATTAGTACTGACACACCCCATAACGACTAGTGTGCCAACCCCATACTAGGAGACACATCATCACGATGAGTGTGCTAACCCCATACTAGGAGACACCTCATCACGATTAGTGAGCCAACCCCATACTAGGAGACACCTCATCACGATTAGTGTGCCAAACCCATACTAGGAGACGCCTTATCACGATTAGTGTTCCAAACCCATACTAGGAGACGCCTTATCACGATTAGTGTGCCAAACCCATACTAGGAGACGCCTTATCACGATTAGTGTGCCAACCCCATACTAGGAGACACATCATCACGATGAGTGTGCTAACCCCATACTAGGGGACACCTCGTCATGATTAGTGTGCCAATTTCATACTAGGAGACACCTCATCACGATTAGTGTGCCAAACCCATACTAGGAGACGCCTTATCATGATTAGTGTGCCAACCCCATACTAGGAGACACCTCATCATGATTAGTGTGCCAACCTCATACTAGGAGACACCTCATCACGATTAGTGTACCAACCCCATACTAGGAGACACCTCATCATGATTAGTGTGCCAACTTCATACTAGGAGACACTTAATCACGATTAGTGTGCCAACCCCATACTAGGAGACACCTCATCATGATTAGTGTGCCAACCCCATACTAGGAGACACCTCATCATGATTAGTGTGCCAACCCCATACTAGGAGACACCTCATCATGATTAGTGTGCCAACCCCATACTAGGAGACACCTCATCATGATTAGTGTGCCAACCCCATACTAGGAGACACCTCATCATGATTAGTGTGCCAACCCCATACTAGGAGACCTCATCATGATTAGTGTGCCAACCCCATACTAGGAGACACCTCATCATGATTAGTGTGCCAACCCCATACTAGGAGACACCTCATCACGATTAGTGTGCCAACCCCATACTAGGAGACACCTCATCATGATTAGTGTGCCAACCTCATACTAGGAGACACCTCATCACGATTAGTGTACCAACCCCATACTAGGAGACACCTCATCATGATTAGTGTGCCAACCCCGTACTAGGAGACTCCCCATAGTGATTAGTGTACCAACCACGTCACTCATTACGCTCATGTCTCCTCTCTCATGTAATTGTGTTATTTTCCTTCACATTGCACGCTTACGTTGTTGAAAAAATAACGTATTACATGAGTTTACGCCATCCTAAGGTTTTTAATTCTGGTGATGAATGCTAATACAGGCTATGATCTATTCCGTCTAGGCATTCTTCCGTCATGACTCAAATTCTGGGGAAAAGGATAATTTCGTCCACTAGGGTTTTACCGATCAGTGAATAGAATAATTGAATAGCATATCATCCACCCCTTCGAGTCCACAACCTGCCCAGGCATTTGTCCTAACTTAATTAGCGGCTGACTAGTTTTCGCCGCTACTCTTGTGAGTGAGTGGGTAACGCCTAGCT
Source organism: Stictocephala bisonia (assembly GCA_035578905.1). Classification (NCBI taxonomy): domain Eukaryota; kingdom Metazoa; phylum Arthropoda; class Insecta; order Hemiptera; family Membracidae; genus Stictocephala; species Stictocephala bisonia. The sequence continues at coordinate 1,445,905 of JAQJVL010000067.1, read as the reverse complement.
ATCATCATTCATGTTAGTGACTACGCAGTGAATACATATATTATAGAAATATAATTTATAACTACCCTAAGGCTAAACAAATGTTATCATACAATGGGTACCGATAGACAGGACAAGTCCGGTGTAGTCACGAAGTGTTGTGTTTCGTGACTATGTGCTGTAACAGTGTTTATTGAAAACAACGAACCTATCAAACGGGAAGACATATGTGTTCCCGATGTTGATAGTTTGAAGTCCAGAAGTTTCTATTGCGGACGAAGAAAAGAAACGAGTTCGTGAGGCAACCGAGAAACCGTTTCATGAGGAAGTACCACTGTCAATACCAATAGCTAGCGAACAGATTTTCTTACATAAATAATAAGTTGTACATTAATACCGTTAGCTAATTATGACAATATGACATAATTCAATGTAAATTGAAAATATTAATTGGAATTCTAATTTTTTTACTGACTGTAAACCCTATATAAGTGTCCCCCAATAAGTGAGTATTATTTTAGAAAAGATAAACGATTAAGTGATACATTTTTACAGAATGTGTCATAAAATATGCTTATTAAACCAAGTAATGCGTTCTATTTTAAACTATCAAACTGAAAGCCCGTTTTGTTATTACGTGGTGTAATGAATACGAGTATGTGTGCTAAGATTAATATTAAAATTTTTTTTACTCTAACAAAATAGCAATGTAACCTTTGAGAGTTGAAAATACAAAGAATTTTAAGTTTCTTAACAAAAAGCACATTTAAACAAATATAAGGGAACATAAGCACATTTTCCCTTGTATTTATATGCTAGGACGTCATCTTACTCGAGCTTCAAATATTTATAGATTTATGAAAACAAAAGACCTTATATACTTATGCTATATGTACTTCGAACTGTAAATATCCTAGCTTACAGCTATGCTCACTATATCTGTATTTAGACAGTACATTGTAACGTTTTATATGGTCTCTGCATACATAGTTAAGTTCCTTATATTTTAAATCCTTGATTGGTGGGGCTTGTTTTTATTTTATGTAGGCTGAAAGTTAAAACTTACTTAAAATTCACTGTTAAAACTTAAAATGAAACATGAAAAGCTTCACCATAGCTAAATTGTCTTTTAATTTTATAACAAAGGAGCATGTGGGTTTTTTATAGAAGTCAACTTCTGTTAATATGCTGATACAAAGTTAAATCGTTAACACGTATTCCACAGAGATAAGGAGTAAATGTTCCTCCGTACACATTCACCGGTTATTACTTCCTTGTCTAGACACTGTTAAATAGACTTGGAACTTAGTTTAGTTCATTGGAAATTTGAATGAGTAAATAATTAACAATCTACTGGTAAAGTCGATTCCATATTGTAAGATTACTGCCAGTGACCAGATCAGAAATTTGACATTATTATGTTTACTATTTTTAACAAAACCGACCTTATTTTGAAGCATATATTAAACTTCTTTTACTCTCACACATGTATATATATATATATATATATATATATATATATATTTAAATATATATTTATTCATAAATAATATAATTATTTATGCCTTTGGAGCTGCATATTATACTGTCTGTTATAAGCATATTTATGTAAAAAAATATACAATAATTTTTTTACGTATTAGCGATTGAAGTATCAAAAATAACAAAAATATTAACTATGCAGTGTTTATTAACACTATCGACGTTTTTATTCACACTTATATGTACAGGGTCCCCGCACCTCTGACCTGGTCGCAACCTATTTAATAGACGCAATGTTAACGTCCGTAAACGCGTTCGCTGCAAGTAAATAATTACGAAGTGTATAACGATCTTGTTCGTTGTGTTGACAAAACAAGTCCTGGTTCTCTTTAAATAATATAATTTGGCCACTCTAGACTTCAAGTAATGGAAGGGGTCTCAATATACCAGTAATTAAGTTTTATTCACTAAACAGTTATGTAATTCAAATTTTACACCAAGTAAGTTTAAAATGAAGGAAAAAATGGAGAGTGAAGCCATAAAAAACTTAAAAAGATGTACGCATTCACCTTAATGACAATTTTTTTCAAACATACTTTTGGCGTAATTGGCTCACAGTTTATTAAACTAATGGACTAGTTATACTGAAAATGACGTACGATGGTTGTTTCTTAACTTTTATCACAAAAGAAATGAAAAAATTACAAATGAACTATACATCGTTTTTGTGGTTATGTTTTAGAGATTGTTGCTGTATACGTTAGTTTGGTTTCCATATACTGTATATAGAGCTGTTGTGATAGTGTCACAGGAAAGTATTTATTAATAAAACACTTCTTTCTAAGAGAATATGTTTATTTTTTTTCAACTAAGAGAACTAGTGGAGTTTTTACTAGAGTAAAGGCTGCCAATGGTATATCAATCTTTGAAATGTTGAAAAATCTTTTGTTTGGAAACATAAAAGACTATATTTATGGATGAAAAGTGGTTTTTAGCGATATTATAACACTTTTTACCAAAACCAGTTGTAGTGCACATTTAATTAATTATTACTATTCAATTGTTCAATCGATGACTGATTGAAATGTGTTCATTAGAGGTTCTGGAAAATCTATGATGATTTTTTTTCCAGCTGGGCACCAAATACTAAAAACTGCATCTAAGTTATAACGTCAAGTACACATAGATGCGATGGTGTGTCAAGTACACATAGATCGATCTATGTCAAGTACACATAGATGCGATGGAGTATGATTGGTTGGCAATGAATTGTATTCAACATTCTACTTATATAGTCCGAAAAATCGATTGCCGTACTTTATATTAACACGAATGTAATAAATAGAGTACAAAACGCTCTTTGTTAACTATGTAAACGAGGAATTCAGGCCGGATATAAAGGGTAGAAACTCAATTTACCACTCGATAATTCAATCACAAACGTATCACGGGATCGAATGTTATCGTCGATTTCATTTCGGTTTACTAGGAGCAAGCCATATCGCCAATATCCACTTGTTGCAGTATTTGATATACTTATAGATTGAATTACATTACAACATAGATAGCAGGAGTTCACATGAATGCATAACCAATATACGACTTAATAACTTAATCACAACATCCTGCCTCACTTGAGAACAGAACAATTTCACTTTTATTAATAAAAATTTAGTTATAGTAAAGATAATTTTTAATTACAACTAAAAACTCAGATGCCATAAAAATAACACATTAGTTTGTAGTGAGTAACATGTATTAAGGACTCATTATTTTTAAAGTTATTTAATTTTTAATTAGTAATAAAAAAAATACGTAGAAAATATTTAAATCGTATTCATATCCTACAATAAGTACTTTATATACAACAATAAACGGCATTAGTGAGTAGTATATATGTTGATATTACAAGGATACACGTACGGTTGCGAGTAGTTGCTGTTATACTTGGACATCCAACAATAATTACTTTATGTACAACAGTAAACGCCATTAGTGAGTAGTATATGTTGATTTTATGAGGATACATCTTCGGTTGCGAGTAGTTGCTGTTATACTTCGACATCCAACAATAAGTACTTTATGTACAACAGTAAACGCCATTAGTGAGTAGTATATATGTTGATATTACAAGGATACACGTACGGTTGCGAGTAGTTGCTGTTATACTTGGACATCCAACAATAAGTACTTTATGTACAACAGTAAACACCATTAGTGAGTAGTATATATGCTGATATTACAAGGATACACGTACGGTTGCGAGTAGTTGCTGTTATACTTGGACATCCAACAATAAGTACTTTATGTACAACAGTAAATGGCATTAGTGAGTAGTATATATGTTGATATTACAAGGATACACGTACGGTTGCGAGTAGTTGCTGTTATACTTGGACATCCAACAATAAGTACTTTATGTACAACAGTAAACGCCATTAGTGAGTAGTATATATGTTGATATTACAAGGATACACGTACGGTTGCGAGTAGTTGCTGTTATACTTGGACATCCAACAATAAGTACTTTATGTACAACAATAAACGGCATTAGTGAGTAGTATATATGTTGATATTACAAGGATACACGTACGGTTGCGAGTAGTTGCTGTTATACTTGGACATCCAACAATAAGTACTTTATGTACAACAGTAAACGCAATTAGTGAGTAGTATATATGTTGATATTACAAGGATACACGTACGGTCGCGAGTAGTTGCTGTTATACTTGGACATCCAACAATAATTAACTTGGACATCCAACAATAATTACTTTGTGTACAACAGTAAACGCAATTAGTGAGTAGTATATGTTGATTTTATGAGGATACACCTACGGTTGCGAGTAGTTGCTGTTATACTTGGACATCCAACAATAAGTACTTTATGTACAACAGTAAACGCCATTAGTGAGTATTATATTATGTTGATATTACAAGGATACACGTACGGTCGCGAGTAGTTGCTGCTATACTTGACATCCAACAATAATTACTTTATGTACAACAGTAAACGCCATTAGTGAGTAGTATATATGTTGATATTACAAGGATACACGTACGGTTGCGAGTAGTTGCTGTTATACTTGGACATCCAACAATAATTACTTTATGTACAACAGTAAACGCCATTAGTGAGTAGTATATATGTTGATATTACGAGGATACACCTACGGTCGTGAGTAGTTGCTGTTATACTTGGACATCCAACAATAAGTACTTTATGTACAACAGTAAACGCCATTAGTGAGTAGTATATATGTTGATATTACAAGGATACACGTACGGTTGCGAGTAGTTGCTGTTATACTTGGACATCCAACAATAAGTACTTTATGTACAACAGTAAACGCCATTAGTGAGTAGTATATATGTTGATATTACGAGGATACACCTACGGTCGCGAGTAGTTGCTGTTATACTTGGACATCCAACAATAAGTACTTTATGTACAACAGTAAACGCCATTAGTGAGTAGTATATATGTTGATATTACGAGGATACACCTACGGTCGCGAGTAGTTGCTGTTATACTTGGAATTCCAACAATAAGTAATTTATGTACAACAGTAAACGCCATTAGTGAGTAGTATATATGTTAATATTACGAGGATACACCTACGGTCGCGAGTAGTTGCTGTTATACTTGGACATCCAACAATAAGTACTTTATGTACAACAATAAACGCCATTAGTGAGTAGTATATATGTTGATATTACAAGGATACACGTACGGTTGCGAGTAGTTGCTGTTATACTTGGACATCCAACAATAATTACTTTATGTACAACAGTAAACGCCATTAGTGAGTAGTATATATGTTGATATTACGAGGATACACCTACGGTCGCGAGTAGTTGCTGTTATACTTGGAATTCCAACAATAAGTAATTTATGTACAACAGTAAACGCCATTAGTGATTAGTATATATGTTGATATTACGAGGATACACCTACGGTCGCGAGTAGTTGCTGTTATACTTGGAATTCCAACAATAAGTACTTTATGTACAACAGTACACGCCATTAGTGAGTAGTATATATGTTGATATTACGAGGATACACCTACGGTCGCGAGTAGTGGCTGTTATACTTGGAATTCCAACAATAAGTAATTTATGTTCAACAGTAAACGCCATTAGTGAGTAGTATATATGTTGATATTACGAGGACACACGTATGGTTGTGAGTAGTTGCTGTTATACTTGGACATCCAAAAGATACTATCTATAATGTGAAAAAATAAGCCAGTTAAATTTTGATAAATAAATTAAAAATTATTTTAAACAACTTGAGGAAAGATAGTTAACATTTTTAATACAAAATAGCACTCGTATTGGAATCTGAATCCCTTTTAAAAATATACTTCAATGGTCAGATTGAATTTTAAGGAGGGAGGAGTGGATATTTTTCCTCACAGACAAATTCATTACATGTGAATTTTTTTACATGCTAAGATTCCGTACAGAAGAAAAAACTGTCCTAAGTCAATAAACCTGTTTACTTGTATAGATTTAACACTGAATTGAATAAACATAATGTTAATAAATCAATATTTAAATTACATTTGTCAATAGTAATTAATTGTCTCCTTCCCATAATAAAAGACTCAATTTGTTTGATGTAATTCACATAGGTAGTAATCAGGTTAATGTACATGATAGAAATATTTTATCAACAATATGTGGCACAACATCTTATTTAACATTGAAATCATTTAAGCATGCAACATGTTTGTCCATTGTACTGGTTAATCAATATATGGTAAAATTAGGACTATATTTTAATACATTTTCATTAATTTCTTGATATATTCAAAAGAGTGATTGTGAAAAATGGTCTGAAATTATTCAATTTGCATTAATTTAATAATGATTATAAGAAATACGTATTTTGATAAGAGTTCCACCATGTTTTACATTGTTCAAAATATTGTGCTGATATATCCTCTAGAATAACAATCAGTTTAGGTTGCGGGTTAGGTTTGTAAAATATAGATCTCAAAACGTTGTTAAGACAAATAATAGAGAATATATGCGATAAGTAAATTAACAGGGCTTGTAGAAACCATGTGTTATATCAACTGAAGTGTCAGTCTGTTGTATTACTATTCATTATTCATTCATAAGTCGTCGCTCGTTAGGATGTGGGCGAATATGAGGGGTGAATAAGTGCGATGAGTGTAGATGAACGAGTGTAGTCATTGTTACTAACTAAGGTTGACTTTTCCTCAGAAAGAGCTATTTATTAATAGCCAAATAGCCAGGGCAACTAAGAGACCTTCAGCTTTAAGTGGAATCCGAACCACGTAGTGTTGGTTTGATTTTCAGCTAACTGACCATCCAACATGGACACTCCAAACTTATCTAGTAGTGTCCACATCGATGGCAACCATTGAGTGGACGCCGTGTCGGTATTAAGAGGACCGAGCATATAGTCTATCGCCTACAATCTCCTGAACACTTTGTCCCCAAGTAGCTGGGTTACAGCACTGCACCACCATTGCCGACTTACTAAAAATGATGAATCTCGTGATATAGCTCTGTTTTGAATTTGATAGAACTGAGCGAGTTGCTTATTCTTATGCGCCTAGCTAGAAGAGGTTTTCAATATAGAAATAACATTAATAACACAAAAACGAAACTCCTTAATGTAAACTCACAATGCATTGATTACAATTTTAAATACTTTGTAAATTAACCATAAAATACAATCCTAGTGTTGATCATTGTTAACTGCCTTTGACAGACTCCTAAACGTTATTGGCACGCTAAGTCAATCTAGCCTCCGTAGTAAACTTGTCACCCAAATATTTCAAGAGTAAAGAGTTAAAAAATCCGGAATTCACATTCTCTATTCATTATTAATATACACATTACTGAATTGCTCATAATTCTTATAAAACAATGTTTGATTCTCCATGGTTTACATAAACATCTTAAAATGTTGTCCATTATTATTTTATAATATAATCTACAGAAACAATATTTTTTATCTTACAAATATATAGATGAACAGAGCCCCAAACAGTATTCTTAACGAAAGGCAGAGAGTTAAATTGGAACGCTGTTGTAACAGTTTAAAATGTAAAAACTGTTTTGTACAGTAAGTTCGAGAAAGAGTAAGTTAAGTGTAATATATATTCCTCGACTATTACCAACTATTGAATAGCACACAGCGATTAAATGATACCGGCACAATAATATTTGTTATATTTATCTTTAAATTTTAAATAAATCTTTAAAGGCTCTTTGTGATCAATTATTGCCTCCCTGTGTATGGGAACATTGTGTATAAAGGGGATTTAGGAAAGTTACAGAGAGTGCAAAGTATACGTGTCAGGTATGTATGTGAGAAAGTTTGCCATGGTTCGGAGGCGCGACGATCGCTGGTTTGCTGACTGTGACTGGTATCTGTACCCTGCACTCCTCATGCCTAGTTAACAGAAATCTTACCACTTGCAGGCCGGTATATTTGAGGGAAAAACTAAAAAACCGGTCTCAGATCCGATCTCGCCGTACTAGCCAGATTTTGGAGATGCCTCGCATTCGCCGTGAATTAGAAATACAATATTTCCGTACTTAGCTCTCAAATTATTTAATGAACTGTCCTCCAGCGTAACAGGCCAGGGTGTATCTGAAACTACACATGAAAAAATGTATATAAGTATTTAATTTTATATACTTAAATAATTATATACATTTTTTAATTATGGCTTAAGCTGATATAGCTATATATAACAGTACTGAACACCTAACTTTATGTTTTAATTATGAATAACTAAAATAAGCTTTAATGTTTTTAAATAATTGCAATAAGAAGTCGTTTTGTAAATCGGCATTGTTTGTTGAAAACCTCTCCAAAATGAAGACATTATTTATTTATTATATGTTTATTAAAATTGTTCTATACATAGAGGTGAAATATAACATTTAATATGTTGAGGGAAGACAAAACTGAGTCAACAATGAGAGACACGGCTTAGTCTTCTGTCTCGACTGTGAATGCATTATACACTATTAGCAAGTCAAACACTAACTACAGGCTATACTCGGAACTAAGCCGTAACGGTATGAAAATATCATTGTTTTTTTACTGCTGAAACTGTATTATTTATTTTATTTCAAAAGGTTGATTATTTTCAAAAGAAATTTCAGCTCTCGCACAAAATACGCCAAACCAACTTCAGCTATAATTTTATACCAAAATGATTAAAAACAAACTAAAAGCTTCATTTTAAAGAGTAATTAAAAAAAAACACTATTTTCTTTAAATATCAGATATTAATGTGATTGAACTATGAAACGTAAAAAGATGTAAAACAACTTGAAAAGTGATTTCAATTAAATTAGACTAAACAGATTAATTTAGATAACTGCTGTATGTGATGCTGGGATCACTGTCCCAATTACCACGTGCCATTAATTAATATCTTAGAATAGTGGATTATTAATATGAATTTTACGTTAAGAATGTATACATTGAACTATTCTTTAAACTGATATTGGCGGTACATATTTTCAGATATCAATGTAAAATTATCGTTTTATACATTAATTTTACAAACCTTGCAATTTCGTTTGATGTTACTGTGAGTTTCTTCGATATTATTTATTGGTGGAAAAACAGTATTTTTATTTTTTATTGTTACCATTAAATGTTTTTGTAAGTGTTATGTACCATGATTTACGTAAGCATTTCACTCAATAATAATTGAGTTCGTATGTTTTCTGCTTAGCAAATTACTAACGTGTCTTGGTTTGAGCTAATTATTATATTGGTATTTATTTAATTTTTACTGAACATTATGTTAATACTAAATTCAGAAACGGCATTACATTGTATTGTTTTCGCAATTATTGGATGGATCTACGAAAGACGAGGATAAAATTACAAACGAAACAATAAAGCCATTGATATTGTACCAAAATAAAACTGCTTTGTTCAAATTCTATATCCTATTAACAAGTGATTAGTTATGCTTTGTTGTAAATATTGAGACAACACGAAACTACTAACTACTTTTTATTGAAAGCATTTAGAAAATACATTACAAATCATTATTAGTGTTTTAATAAAGATTAATTAGCTATGTGTAAAGAAAAAGTATTTTTTATGTGGTGACCTTAGGACTATTTAATTCTCTCTGCCATTTACAATAGGAAATCAATATGAATATTTGAATATAGTAACAACATCAAAAGCATAAATAAAAAAACTCAAGAAGTATGTTATATAGTACGTTACAGTCAATAGATATTTATTGGGCTAAATAAAGCACATTCACAACTATCATTCATACACGGTTCGCACGCACGCACACCCACGCAGCACCACCAAATACTACTTCAGTCTACGTAACAACAACATCCTGACCTTCCATCCTAAACGGGCTCGGTTTCCTGAAGATTTATATCAAATAAATAGTTTATATAGTATATATTCGGTTTTTGTGGGTAGTTATTACTTAGATAAGATGCATTATGTAAAAGGGAGTTTCGCTAATCAATGATAACATATATGAAAGTTAATGTTCATAAAACTGACTCATGCACACTATTACAGCATAGAGATAACAACACCTAATTGAGAGGTAATTGTCTCACTGCCTCATGCACATTATTACATCATAGAGATAACAACACCTAATTGAGAGGTAATTGTCTCACTGCCTCATGCACATTATTACAGCATAGAGATAACAACACCTAATTGAGAGGTAATTGTCTCACTGCCTCATGCACACTATTACAGCATAGAGATAACAACACCCAATTGAGAGGTAATTGTCTCACTGTCTCATGTACACTATTACATCATAGAGATAACAACACCCAATTGAGAGGTAATTGTCTCACTGTCTCATGCACACTATTACATCATAGATATAACAACACCTAATTGAGAGGTAATTGTCTCACTGCCTCATGCACACTATTACATCAAAGATATAACAACACCCAATTGAGAGGTAATTGTCTCACTGTCTCATGCACACTATTACATCATAGATATAACAACACCTAATTGAGAGGTAATTGTCTCACTGCCTCATGCACACTATTACATCATAGATATAACAACACCTAATTGAGAGGTAATTGTCTCACTGTCTCATGCACACTATTACAGCATAGAGATAACAACACCCAATTGAGAGGTAATTGTCTCACTGTCTCATGCACACTATTACAGCATAGAGATAACAACACCCAATTGAGAGGTAATTGTCTCACTGACTCATGCACATTATTACAGCATAGAGATAACAACACCCAATTGAGAGGTAATTGTCTCACTGTCTCATGCACACTATTACAGCATAGAGATAACAACACCCAATTGAGAGGTAATTGTCTCACTGACTCATGCACACTATTACAACATAGAGATAACAACACCCAATTGAGAGGTAATTGTCTCACTGACTCATGCACACTATTACATCATAGAGATAACAACACCTAATTGAGAGGTAATTGTCTCACTGCCTCATGCACACTATTACAACATAGAGATAACAACACCCAATTGAGAGGTAATTGTCTCACTGCCTCATGCACACTATTACAGCATAGAGATAACAACACCCAATTGAGAGGTAATTGTCTCACTGCCTCATGCACACTATTACATCATAGAGATAACAACACCTAATTGAGAGGTAATTGTCTCACTGCCTCATGCACACTATTACATCATAGAGATAACAACACCAAATTGAGAGGTAATTGTCTCACTGTCTCATGCACACTATTACAGCATAGAGATAACAACACCCAATTGAGAGGTAATTGTCTCACTGCCTCATGCACACTATTACAGCATAGAGATAACAACACCCAATTGAGAGGTAATTGTCTCACTGACTCATGCACACTATTACAGCATAGAGATAACAACGCCCAATTGAGAGGTAATTTTCTCACTGCATCATGCACACTATTACAGCATAGAGATAACAACACCCAATTGAGAGGTAATTGTCTCACTGACTCATGCACACTATTACATCATAGAGATAACAACACCAAATTGAGAGGTAATTGTCTCACTGACTCATGCACACTATTACAGCATAGAGATAACAACACCCAATTGAGAGGTAATTGTCTCACTGACTCATGCACACTATTACAGCATAGAGATAACAACACCCAATTGAGAGGTAATTGTCTCACTGACTCATGCACACTATTACAGCATAGATATAACAACACTCAATTGAGAGGTAATTGTCTCACTACATCATGCACACTATTACAGCATAGAGATAACAACACCCAATTGAGAGGTAATTGTCTCACTGACTCATGCACACTATTACAGCATAGAGATAACAACACCCAATTGAGAGGTAATTGTCTCACTGTCTCATGCACACTATTACAGCATAGAGATAACAACACCCAATTGAGAGGTAATTTTCTCACTGCATCATGCACATTATTACAGCATAGAGATAACAACACCCAATTGAGAGGTAATTGTCTCACTGACTCATGCACACTATTACAGCATAGAGATAACAACACCAAATTGAGAGGTAATTGTCTCACTGTCTCATGCACATTATTACAGCATAGAGATAACAACACCCAATTGAGAGGTAATTGTCTCACTGACTCATGCACACTATTACAGCATAGAGATAACAACACCAAATTGAGAGGTAATTGTCTCACTGTCTCATGCACATTATTACAGCATAGAGATAACAACACCCAATTGAGAGGTAATTGTCTCACTGACTCATGCACACTATTACAGCATAGAGATAACAACACCAAATTGAGAGGTAATTGTCTCACTGTCTCATGCACATTATTACAGCATAGAGATAACAACACCCAATTGAGATGTAATTGTCTCACTGACTCATGCACACTATTAAAGCATGGAGATAACAACACCCAATTGAGAGGTAATTGTCTCACTGACTCATGCACACTATTACAGCATAGAGATAACAACACCCAATTGAGAGATAATTTTCTCACTGCATCATGCACATTATTACAGCATAGAGATAACAACACCCAATTGAGAGGTAATTGTCTCACTGACTCATGCACACTATTACAGCATAGAGATAACAACACCCAATTGAGAGGTAATTGTCTCACTGCCTCATGCACACTATTACAGCATGGAGATAACAACACCCAATTGAGAGGTAATTGTCTCACTGCCTCATGCATACTATTACAGCATGGAGATAACAACACCCAAGTGAGAGGTAATTGTCTCACTGCCTCATGCACACTATTACAGCATGGAGATAACAACACCCAATTGAGAGGTAATTGTCTCACTGCCTCATGCAAACTATCACAGCATGGAGATAACAACACCCAATTGATAGGTAATTGTCTCAAATTACCTGATTACTGAAAGTAATCAATTAATTAATTCAATCAAATTACTGAAAGTACCCTTGATTAAATTTAAAAAAGAAAATGAATTTAATCGAGTCACCTATTTTACTCTAGTATAATCTACTTCTAAAAGTAATAAATGGAAAGTAGAATTGTTAATCTGATTATTTTTAACTTAAGGGTTTAATTTTTAAAATAAACTTATTTGTTTGGTAATTTTAATTTTAATTTATTTGCCTTCACATGTAAGTTATTTTTATTCTTAGCAAATGAAACAAAGTGATATCAACTGTTCCCCGAGAATGTGGAAAGACACACCCAGACGGCAAATGGAAACAGGCTCTCCTAATGAAATGCCTTTCTCCCGTTATATTAATTTTTTATGCACGTACGTTACATACACAAGTTACATTAAAATAAACAATCTTTTACTAATTAATTATGAATGAATCAGATCCAACTCCTGTTTTCAGAACCACACATTTAATCAAAGATGCATCCTATACCGATATGTGTGATTTTGTTTAGAATTATAATTTTATAACTTACTATCATAGTCAAATTTGTAGTACAAATTCTACTTCTAAATGAAGTTAAAATGTATCCATCATTGAATTATGGAAAAGTATAGAAAATAAATTGAATTGTGTAATATTTTTATAAATTTAAATATGTTAAAAGGCACCTAATAGAGACTTGCCGATGATTGAAACACAAGCACCCAATTACGACTATATTGTCGCACTGAAATTCCGTTACATTTATTTTTATTTATTTATTACTTTTAAGTGTGTACAAAATCTAGGCCTCACCAAGTTATACAAAACTTGTCGGTGAGGTCCTATAGTAAACAAAAATACAAAAACTTAGTACAAAAAATAAATGCATATATATATTTTTTATAGTGTTATTTATTAGAAATTACTGGGTGGTTTAGGGCAGGCACCTATTTTAACAAAATAAAAATGCAGCTTATGATATGTCAAAACTATGCATTACAATAGAAGGCATGAATACAATAACTACAACTGATACGCCAGGTGAAATTTTGTAGATAATAGAACTCTGTGCCCTATTCCCTCAACAACACTTAGATCGGCAGTGGGTGAAGTGTAATGTTGTACTGTAAACAAAAACAAAGTGATATAACCTTAGTGTGTTTTCTTACTGTAATTTAACTATTGAAAATACTATTTGAATTCTAAAACGGATACGGTATATGTTTAATTTGTAAAATTAATTAAACAGTGCAGTGTATTTTATGTGTTAATGTCATATTTATTGTTTGGTACGTTGCCCGTTTCTGGGTCAATGTTTATCTAGGCTGTGTAATTATGGTAAATAATCCCTTTTAGTACACCTTTTCTTCCAAGAAAAGTCTGTTAGAATGAATGATGAATATACAAAAGAAACACAATAAATAATCTAAATTAACCTGTATTTGTGAAGTTACATTACTCAAACAATATTGTAGGGTGATTTTGTTCTGTATTGAATCGGTGTGATAGTGCAGTGATTATGTGAATAGCAGGAAATAATGTATATGTCAGTGAGTTATGATATGATGAGATGTACAGAGAAATAGAGAAGAAAATTAAAAAAAAAATTAAAAAATTAATTTATATGGCCTAGTGAGTGTAAAAGAATCAGAGCTAGATCAGCCTGAGCCTTCAACTTATTACTCAGGTATGTTAGTATAGACTGCAATTACAGCAGTATTTCAACCATCGTTAGGCCTATTTATTTCTGTAATTAGCCACTGATAGATAGCTTTTTTTGAAAGTTTTATAATTATTTAGATTTTCTATCCCATTGGGCAACATATTATATAAATAAGGAACAACATAGTTTGGTTACCTTTCTCCATATACTGTTCTAGGAATAGGTGTAGCATATTTGAGAACATTTCTAGCAGTACGTGGTCTTATGGTTCTTTTTTTAAGTTTATCCTTAGAATAAAACTCAAGTAGCATTAAAAACATATAAAGTCCTTTAGGAGAAGGTTCCTCTACAACAATGTATTGCTGATTATTATCTAACGTGACCAGACCTAATCTAATATCATTTTTATACAGAGTTTTCAAACATTTGTTTTGAAGATTAGTAATAATGTTAATATGAGTGTCTGCTGCAGTTCCCCATACTGTAATTCCATATCTCATAATAGACTCGAACAGAGATTTGTATACAGTATGTTTTACTGCTATAGTAAGTTTGTTTTCTAGCTTGTTCATCATGACAACACATGGTCTAAGTCCAAGTCCAAGTCCAATGTTCTTTCCAAGTCATTTTTCTCTCTACAGTAAGTCCTACGTATTTAAACTTATCTAGAAATATTATGTCTTTGCATTGACACTGCTTAAGCCGATGTTTAATATTTATACTTGTTTCAATTTTCATATTTTTAGGGTATATGTGCATGAGGCTAGTTTTATTTAAATTTGTAACTAGACCTTTATCATGAACCCATTTGGTAACAATTGTAAAATAATTTTGTAATAATTGTTCAGCTATTTTTAAATATTTATATTCAGTCAGCAACAGCATATCATCTGCATAAGCAAAAACATGGCAATTTTTAAATTTTTCTAATATTTAAGTTTACTATGAACAACAGTGGTCCAATTTGGCTTCCTTGGGGCACTCCAAATTTGATATTTTTTAAATCACTTATTGTGTTTAGAGGTTTCACGATAAACGTTCTATTTTCTAAATAGCTTTTGAACCAGTTAGAGTAGGGACCCCTCACACCTATTTTATATAAAGCAGACACTACATGGTTGTGCTCTACAGTATCGAAAGCTTTTGAAAAATCAATGAAAAGGCCTAGTACATGACATTTATTGTTCATTATGTTATTAGAAGTGTAAACAAAATTTTCCAATGCCTTAACTGTGCTGCAATTTTTCTTCAATCTTTACCGTTTTTTACTCAGAAAGTTATTATCTGTCAGATATTGAGTCTCATATATTTTGCCATTATCTTTCCTATCACAGGCAAAATTGCTATTGGGCGTTAGTTATGAAATTCTTTCTTACATTTATTTTTGTACATAGGTCTTTTAACTAAGGTTTTTAAGCAGTTCGGGAAAATACCTTGTGAAACTGACTTGTTCTTGTTGAGATAGTAGGCTGGAATTGTTACTTTTAATATAGTTTTTATCCTTATTAAGTCGAATCCTGGTGATTTCTTTATATTCATTTTTTGTACTATAGACAATCTTTTCTGGCGTTGCCTTAGGTATATAGACATTTTGTTTTAAGTAGTTTGCTTCTCTGATTAAAATTTCATCACCATAGTTACAGCTATGTTTAAGGACTTCAACACCATTAATAAAGTAGTTAGCAAAACCATTCACAATTTCTTTTTTATTCATATACTTACCCATAGCAATGGCTTTTGTGCTGTCCATATAACTTTTCTGTTCTCTTCCTAGAAGATAGTTTATATTTTTCCAGATTTTCCTATTGTCACGTCTGTTGTTTTCAAAAACATTTTTGTAATAAGCATTTTTCCTTAACTTTATAATGTTATTTATTATATTTTTGAGCTTTTTATATATATATTTCAATGCCTATTGGAGAGGTACCCTTTCCACAGCCTAAACAATCTGTCTCTTTCTTTAATTATGTTTAATATTTCTGTGTGCATCCATTCCTTATTGACAACCTATTTTCTTCAATGTAGTCCAGGTATCATTATATACTATCGGTTTTTTATTATAGACTCCTGACTTTGAGGCGCTACTGTCTTTACAAAACAAATGCTAAAAATATCCAATCACATATTCATGTTGAGTGTTTAATCTACTTTATAACAGTACCTACAGTTTTTAATTTTTATTCAACGTGTTACTATGTATTTGAGTTAAAACTAAAAAAAACAAGGTTTCTCACACATCTTTAAAAAAAAACATTCGGGATTAATTTTTTCTTATTTGTTGATGAATTTTCATGATTAAATATAAATCTTCAATACGTTATTAGTTTTTTCGTAGGTGCTGTTATTTTTGCACTCAAAAGGGTTTTCAAAATCTTGTTTGTTTCTATCATTTCTATTTCTCACTAGCAAATTGGAGATCACGTTGTCAATGCTAATAGAACTTTAAAAAATTTTAAACACGAAAATAATGTTATACGTTTTGGATGTGGTGCAGATGCGTGTTATCAGGCGATGGACAGTCTGTTTCCGACAACAATTGAGCACTGCGCCTCATTGTTGCTATAAGGGCAAACAATTAAATGGTTCTGCTTTGGAGCTCACAAGTTATAAAATCAGATGCATAATCTATTATATACATACATACTGTACAGTGTGTGTATATATATGACTTAAATTGCATGATGGCTTACTTTATTTTGACGTTGCTAGCAGCAAAGGGCATATTATCAAACTACGTTTTGGTTATCAAATTACAGTTCTTGACTAGAACTATCACATATGACACTGTCGGGGCCATCACCATAATGACGAATCTGTTTCAGAGTCGTTTAAATTAACTATTAAAGCCCGATTGCTATGTCCACTATATTTTCATTTTTGCGGTAGTAGACTTCTTCATGATTCACGCAAGTTTACCAAAGAATTTCAAAATTGTTGTCCATTAAATCTGATGCCATTTGACAAACTTCACTAACTTGAAATTTCCTATTAGATTTTTAATGTATGTGACCTCATTTTTAATATATGCCTACATCATTTCGATCGCATTCAGTTTGCTGGCGGATAACCAAATTAATTAGTAGCTTTCCAGAGTAGTTTATTATTTTGTGGAGCAATTTTTCAAGCAACTACAAGACTTTAAATTGAAATGCCATAAAATTTTTAACTTTAAACTGTAAATAAAAATACTTCGAAGGTTTATTATGGCCATTCTTATAGTGTATTGAGTTCAGTCAGTAGTTATAATTATTTCAGAAAAAAAATTATTTCTATATTCGAACATATTCAGGAAATGCAAGGAGCCTGGAAAAAATTAATAACGTAGTAACGGTTAATTAATTCCAAAGTGAAATTTCAGTATATTACACCTAATAGTATTAGTTACAATTGGTGAACAAGAAAAGAAAAATCTCAAATACAGTACTTTTTTTTAAATGACAATTCAAAGTCACTAGTTTCAAAAGTTGAGTGAACACCCCTGCCTTTTTAGTTGTAACTCGCACATGATTTAACACGTAGATTAAAAAATTAAATAAAAATTAAAAACCTTTGGTACTGTTATAAAATAGATCATACACTGAACATGAATATGTGATTGGATATTTGTATTGTAAATACAGTATCTACGCAAAGTCAGGGGTCTATAATAAAATAATAAAAACAATTTGATAAATAGTTCTTTTCATATTCATCCAACGGAACAGATACGATCTAGTCAGTTATCTTAAATTGCTTGAAGTCTTCTATAATTTATTCATGTTCGATGCAAATTTACTGCAGAATTCCATCAGCAGGATCTAACCAGTTATCTTGAATTGCTTGACGTCTTCTATAATGTATTCAAGTTCGATGCAGATGTACTGCAGCACTCCGTCAGCAGGATTTAGCCAGTTATCTTGAACTGCTTGACGTCTTCTATAATGTATTCAAGTACGATGCAGATGTACTGCATCATTCCGTCAGTAGGATCTAGCCAGTTATCTTGAACTGCTTGACGTCTTCTATAATGTATTCAAATACGATGCAGATGTACTGCAGCATTCCGTCAGCAGGATCTAGCCAGTTATCTTGAACTGCTTGACGTCTTCTATAATGTATTCAAGGACGATGCAGATATACTGCAGCATTCCGTCAGCAGCAGCCGCACGCTTATAATGTTTCTCTCAAGCATTTAGATAAACACTTTACCCTTCCATTTTGTGTCGATTATTTTAGTTTCAAAACAATTTTACTAAATACATTAAATAAATGAGATAAAAAAATGAATGGCCATTGCAGGAATAATCAAAATAACTGCTATGTATATTGAAACGTAAAAAAAATTCAATAAATATTAAATAGCGTGAATTGTATTACATAATAACTACAAACAACAATACATGTGCAATGTTTTATTAATGCTCTATATTGACTTATAACAGTAAACTGCATAAAACTTAAAGATTATTACTTACGATGTTACGATAAAAATAGTTAACGTTAAATGGTTTCATATGTTTAGACGAGATATCTCTAATCATATTTTGTGTTACAGGTTTATACTGTAAAATTGAATGATTTATGAAATAAAAATATTAATTCAGAATTTTAATAAAAGTATTTTAGGAATTCGACGTTATACTTGTTGTAACACGTTCGTTTTTACCCACACGTACTTACTTGTTGTAACACGTTCGTTATTACCCACACGTACTTACTTGTTGTAACACGTTCGTTATTACCCACACGAACTTACTTGTTGTAACACGTTCGTTATTACCCACACGTACTTACTTGTTGTAACACGTTCGTTATTACCCACACGTACTTACTTGTTGTAACACGTTCGTTATTACCCACACGAACTTACTTGTTGTAACACGTTCGTTATTACTCACACGTACTTACTTGTTGTAACACGTTCGTTATTACTCACACGTACTTACTTGTTGTAACACGTTCGTTACTACCCACACGTACTTACTTGCTGTAACACGTTCGTTATTACCCACACGTACTTACTTGTTGTAACACGTTCGTTATTACCCACACGTACTTACTTGTTGTAACACGTTCGTTATTACTCACACGTACTTACTTGTTGTAACACGTTCGTTATTACCCACACGTACAGTACTTACTTGTTAACACGTTCGTTATTACCCACACGTACTTACTTGTTGTAACACGTTCGTTATTACCCACACGTACTTACTTGTTGTAACACGTTCGTTATTACCCACACGTACAGTACTTACTTGTTAACACGTTCGTTATTACCCACACGTACTTACTTGTTGTAACACGTTCGTTATTACCCACACGTACTTACTTGTTGTAACACGTTCATTATTACCCACACGTACTTACTTGTTGTAACACGTTCGTTATTACCCACACGTACTTACTTGTTGTAACACGTTCGTTATTACCCACACGTACTTACTTGTTGTAACACGTTCGTTATTACCCACACGTACTTACATATGAGTAAAATGTAACCCTCTATTGAAATATTTTCATTGCTTATTAAAGTCATTTTCTTCTTTACTATTTCACGAATATGGTATACGTTTTAAATTACATATGTTTGGTTCTTCGCTTTCGTACTTTGTAATCAAAAGTTAAATATTTTCCACAGCTTTCTTTTTTAATAATATATTGGTAAATTTGTTGAAGATTTCCAATGCTTCAAATATTTAAAAAAATTAATACAATGTTTCAACAGGGATGAAACTTCCGTCGTCCTCAGGTGCTATTTACTATCTTATCTTTAAGCTATTTTTTGGCTAAACTGACACACATTTCGATGTAAAATGTAGGAAATCCTTAACAATGTACACGCTTATTGATTGCTAAATACTTCTCGGAAAATCATATATTCATAAAAAACAAATATAGATATTATAAAACACCTTGGAAAATTATTCATTTTTTGTTAAAATCATCTATAGTGAAAATCATGATTCATTGTAGATGTGAAGAACTTAAAAGAAATGGTTCCGAAAGGAAATTAAATTTAATATAGGTTCTGTGCAGTATATATATTTAAAGGAAGAATAATTAATTTTCATTATGAAAAGTTCCTTATAAAAGTTAAATACATAGATAATTTGTAGGCTGTAATAAGTGTGTGCTGTTTAAACATGAGATAATTCAATGTGTTATAAACATTATTACTTGGTATTTTAACAGATTTACTGCAGATACCATATATTAATGCTTGTATTGTTAATTTGATAAAAACCACAGACATAAACATTTCTGAAGAGTTTGTTGCAAAATAATAAACATTAAAGTAATGATATATTCTTAGACTATCAAAATAAACACATGTTTTGTAAACTTTGTAATTTTAACAATGCACTAATTTAAAGTTTTGCTATGGTTAAAAATAAATCATTAAGATGAACAAAATAGTCCCTTCTATTAATACTAGATTACAGCATCCTTTCAGAGTTTGTGTACTTTGTTAATTGTTTCGTCCTTCCACAAAGAAACATTGTATGACGTCTTCATTAAAAATAAGAAGAAAATAATTTCTTACTAACGTTAAAATTGATATAAACATATTTCTTTAAAAAATCAAAATTAAGTGAACCCCTCATCAGAAATAAGAAGTTATTTTTTTACATTTAGTTGAAATTAAAGCGATTTTATAAATTGTATATCCATACTAAGAGAAGTATTGTTTAGTTAAAATATCATTCATAAAAAGTAAGTGTTTTCCTTCTTATAATATAAAATTATCAGAGTGTATTATATAAGTTAAAATTATTGATTATTTAAAAGTAATTCGTCATAATTAAAGTCTAACAAAACTGATTCCAAAGTATTAAAACAAATTCTCTTTAATTTGCCAACAAAGACACATATTGGAGGTTTATGTATAAGTCGACTAGTGCTAATATTCTGATACGAAGTATAAAACATGTCTTTCCTAAGGAAAAGGATAAAATATTTGTTTGCCTTCACTCACCGGTTAACACTTTCTCTTGTTTGGACTTGAAGCTTAAGTGTTACTCAGCTAGTAAAGCAAGTAAATTTTTTTTGGAAAAAAGTCGCCTTAATTTCTAACAATTAATCTATTTTCATCATCCACAATCATTAAATATGATGTTCTGTGCCTTTGTAGTTTTATAATTAGGCCTCACTACAGTACAATATAGAGACAAACAAAATTAACATTTGTGGTACAAACTAATCATTCTCATTCACCTTAAAATACACACAACGTTGTGTCAGCGTCTCATAAGTAAGAATAAGATTAATAAAAAAGACTATTACTCTACAAATATAAATAAAACCAACAATGCATTTTTTTCTGTAAGGTTAGATAAATATTTATTTATGTTTACACTTTAGAAAAACTGTGTTTTGCGTATTTTAGGAAGACTATGAGAGATTGGAAGTCCTTTGTAGTCTAGATTATTAGGGTAACATTTCGTAATGTGCATTTATTTCTATTTTGTTGACTGAAGACAGTTTATCGTTGTTCGTATGCACAGTGAATTCTGATTATGCCATTCTGTTTGACAGTGCGAGGCTCTCTCTCTCTCTCTCTCTCTCTCTCTCTCTCTCTCTCTCTCTCTCTCTCTCTCTCTCTCTCTCTCTCTCTCTCTCTCTCTCTCTCTCTCTCTCTCTCTCTCTCTCTCTCTCTCTCTCTCTCTCTCTCTCTCTCTCTCTCTCTCTCTCTCTCTCTCTCTCTCTCTCTCTCTCTCTCTCTCTCTCTCTCTCTCTCTCTCTCTCTCTCTCTCTCTCTCTCTCTCTCTCTCTCTCTCTCTCTCTCTCTCTCTCTCTCTCTCTCTCTCTCTCTCTCTCTCTCTCTCTCTCTCTCTCTCTCTCTCTCTCTCTCTCTCTCTCTCTCTCTCTCTCTCTCTCTCTCTCTCTCTCTCTCTCTCTCTCTCTCTCTCTCTCTCTCTCTCTCTCTCTCTCTCTCTCTCTCTCTCTCTCTCTCTCTCTCTCTCTCTCTCTCTCTCTCTCTCTCTCTCTCTCTCTCTCTCTCTCTCTCTCTCTCTCTCTCTCTCTCTCTCTCTCTCTCTCTCTCTCTCTCTCTCTCTCTCTCTCTCTCTCTCTCTCTCTCTCTCTCTCTCTCTCTCTCTCTCTCTCTCTCTCTCTCTCTCTCTCTCTCTCTCTCTCTCTCTCTCTCTCTCTCTCTCTCTCTCTCTCTCTCTCTCTCTCTCTCTCTCTCTCTCTCTCTCTCTCTCTCTCTCTCTCTCTCTCTCTCTCTCTCTCTCTCTCTCTCTCTCTCTCTCTCTCTCTCTCTCTCTCTCTCTCTCTCTCTCTCTCTCTCTCTCTCTCTCTCTCTCTCTCTCTCTCTCTCTCTCTCTCTCTCTCTCTCTCTCTCTCTCTCTCTCTCTCTCTCTCTCTCTCTCTCTCTCTCTCTCTCTCTCTCTCTCTCTCTCTCTCTCTCTCTCTCTCTCTCTCTCTCTCTCTCTCTCTCTCTCTCTCTCTCTCTCTCTCTCTCTCTCTCTCTCTCTCTCTCTCTCTCTCTCTCTCTCTCTCTCTCTCTCTCTCTCTCTCTCTCTCTCTCTCTCTCTCTCTCTCTCTCTCTCTCTCTCTCTCTCTCTCTCTCTCTCTCTCTCTCTCTCTCTCTCTCTCTCTCTCTCTCTCTCTCTCTCTCTCTCTCTCTCTCTCTCTCTCTCTCTCTCTCTCTCTCTCTCTCTCTCTCTCTCTCTCTCTCTCTCTCTCTCTCTCTCTCTCTCTCTCTCGTTCATGACCTTATCATTGCCACAAGATATTATATAACCTTATATGAGTTGTCCCTGATTGTGGTGATGATGACCGGTGAGCGGACGCCCACTACGTCACTACAAGAGTGGTGCTCATAAAATAGCGATGTCATTAAAATGTTACACTCGTGCACTCCGAACCTTTTAAACACAGCAAGAAATACAAGTGTAGCCACCATAAACTTGCAAGCATTTATATGAACTACCATATTTTATAGCAGTTTTTCAATGAATCGGTTCTCAGTTTATTAATATTTAATACGACAACTGTGCTTATTATTACATTGTTTCATTATTTAGCTCATTCTTTTAAAACAAAAATATATTATACTTTAGCTTAGTTTAAAATCAACTTAAGTAGTTTTTACTGAAACTTTAAAATTATTTTTATATGAACAAAAAGTAACGTATATTTTTAGAATATATAAACAGCTTTTATTGATATTATTTATATCTTGGGGTTTTTTTGAACGCAGGCAAATCAGATCTGAAACATTTAATTAGTTAATCAGCAGAAGCTCAGTTACAGCTTCAATGAAACATGTTTGATTCCATCAGATACGTTATAAACCATCTCCATAACACCGACCAAGGTTACGACACCAAGCTCATACAGATGGAGTACAGCAGAGTAGGTCCAATTACCCAAAACGACTGGTCAATCAGTGCCTCATTGAACCATGTCAGATTAAAGAGTCAAAACATCTTCAAAGATTCGTTGTATACCACAAAATCAAGACAATTAAGTCAGATTGAAATATCTGACCAAGCCGTTAGGCCAATTACTCATAAATCTGATATAGCAGGAGCAATAAAACATCCTGTACGTGAAGTCTCCAACAACAAGGTTATACGATGACAAAAATGAGATAAGATGAAACTGAAGCCAGCAACATCGCCACCGAGGTTAGATGGGTGGGTCACCTAACAGGGCAAATTATTACTTATGAAACACGTAAGACTGTTTAACTCGCTGCGTGCCTGGTCACAATGCACTACTGTTTACTCATTATTTTGCCTTATGATCAATGTGTTAACTAGTGTAAACTGCATAAAAAAGTCCTATGACATATTAGGCGGTGTTGCCATATTGTTGCTGAGAACCACCCGACCACATGTATCATCTATGATACAAATCGATACTGTCAATTTGATTGGCATTTTGTTTACAAAACACCTGAATGATACTATTTCGAGACCTCTTTAACCTATAACATTAGAAGTATTATAACATATAAACAAAAAAATAGCTTTGAATCAATAATTATAAAACATATTCCTAAATATTAGTAAATAAACATATAAAAAGTAAATTTTTTAAAAACAATAACGAAAATAACATATTTATTTCACTTAATATACATAACCAAAACACGTTGGGACATTTGTTTATATTAACAAATATAATGATTTTGTTTGTTTACTGATACAGATGTTTAGACTGATCATAATTTTTAATGAATGTATATCTGACAACATTGCTGGGCAAGAAGTGAGGTGGGGTACAATCGCTATCATTTTGGTGTGGTTTACACTATGATGACGAATATTTAGATTTAAATCTGTAATTGATTGTTGATTTAACACAATGAGTAGATTCATATAACAAGATTATAATTTTAATAAATTAACAAGGATAGGTTGGTAATAACAAATGACAGGATAAAGTACTGATATCAATACAAAATTGAATGTCAATGGAAAATCAGGGAGGGTTAGGGGTTTCCATACGTTCAACCAAACCAATCTCCGCCTGTAGTAACAATCAGGCCGGATTGACGAAGGGCACTAACTCGATTGACCACTCGGTAATTCAATCAACAAAGTATCCCAGAACAGAAATGTGATCATTGATTTACCACAAAAAATACATATGTCAATATCCAACTAGTGTCATAACTGATTTCCCTACAAGTAAGGTGAGTATAGCAATGAGATTGGCTGCATATTTTTGGAGTTTCTGGAAGATTGATAATTCAATAATAAGGAAAAAAATACTATCCTCTTCTTCCTTATTTGATATTGAATGTGTTTTTAGTATTCAAGTAATATTTTAGTACTATTCATATTAATATAATCCCTCTTACAAAGACCGTCTTTCTCTACTTATTGGTATTTGTCTATTACAAATAAAGGAAGGAAATAACGTGGTACATTACTTTACGTGTAGTTAAAGAGTGAAAAGTTTGATTTTATTTTTTTTTTAACATATTAGTATTCTTTTAATAGTTCTTTCTCTTGTAGTTTTTTCTGCAAATATATTGAAATGTTAAATTAATGTTTTATTGTATATGTATACAAGTGTGATACAATTTAAATGAATGTAAGTAAATATAGAACGTATGCATTTAGCCAATTTATATTTATATGTATCGTATAAAGCATAGTAAAACATACCAACAAGGTTGTATTCCGGCAGTAGATGAGTAATTCAACGTTATCTGTTTGATCATTTAATCCGTGTATTGAGATCATGTTGTTTCAGTATCATTTTGCACTAATAAAATTAAAACCAACATTACATTATTGGATTATTGACAAAAAATAACATTATTTCAAATACGAAATTAGAATTAACAATTAATCGAACACAGTTAAAATTGAATTAATTTTCTATAACTAACCTCATTCATACGAAACGATTATAATTAAATTAGAGAAATAAATGTTTAAAAACTACTCGTATATCTGACAGACCTCTGAGTTGCAAACATACAAAAATGCTAGCACAGGGTTGGGGGAATACTAACACTGCGTACAGAGATCAATAATTGTAATATTGACATTTCCAGGGAATGTGGTTTTAATGAGTTTTTTATATAATAATAAAAAACTAAAACTATTTTACCTGGCCTCTATGATATATATATATATATATATATATATATATATATATATATATATATATATATATATATCTTTAACAAAGTCTATTTGAAGAAAACAGTTGTACTAAAACAGGGAAGCACTAACATACGACTTGAATGACTACCACGTCCGCACACAAATACATTATTGACGTTGTTTTGATCATTAATATTGTTAGATCACATAAGTACAGCACTTAATGTATATAAGTTAGACAAAGCTGAGTCAACAATGAGAGACACGGCTTAGTCTTCTGTCTCGACTGTGAATGTAGTATACACTATTAGCAAGTCAAACACTAACTACAGGCTATCCGGGGAACTAAGCCGTAACGTATATAAGTTAGACAAAGCTGAGTCAACAATGAGAGACACGGCTTAGTCTTCTGTCTCGACTGTGAATGTAGTATACACTATTAGCAAGTCAAACACTAACTACAGGCTATCCAGGGAACTAAGCCGTAACGTATATAAGTTAGACAAAGCTGAGTCAACAATGAGAGACACGGCTTAGTCTTCTGTCTCGACTGTGAATGCATTACACACTATTAGCATGTCAAACACTAACTACATTATACACTATTAGCAAGTCAAACACTGACTACAGGCTATCCGGGGAACTAAGCCGTAACGTATATAAGTTAGACAAAGCTGAGTCAACAATGAGAGACATGGCTTAGTCTTCTGTCTCGACTGTGAATGCAGTATACACTATTAGCAAGTCAAACACTAACTACAGGCTATCCGGGGAACTAAGCCGTAACGTATATAAGTTAGACAAAGCTGAGTCAACAATGAGAGACACGGCTTAGTCTTCTGTCTCGACTGTGAATGTAGTATACACTATTAGCAAGTCAAACACTAACTACAGGCTATCCGGGGAACTAAGCCGTAACGTATATAAGTTAGACAAAGCTGAGTCAACAATGAGAGACACGGCTTAGTCTTCTGTCTCGACTGTGAATGCAGTATACACTATTAGCAAGTCAAACACTAACTACAGGCTATCCAGGGAACTAAGCCGTAACGTATATAAGTTAGACAAAGCTGAGTCAACAATGAGAGACACGGCTTAGTCTTCTGTCTCGACTGTGAATGTAGTATACACTATTAGCAAGTCAAACACTAACTACAGGCTATCCAGGGAACTAAGCCGTAACGTATATAAGTTAGACAAAGCTGAGTCAACAATGAGAGACACGGCTTAGTCTTCTGTCTCGACTGTGAATGCATTACACACTATTAGCATGTCAAACACTAACTACATTATACACTATTAGCAAGTCAAACACTGACTACAGGCTATCCGGGGAACTAAGCCGTAACGTATATAAGTTAGACAAAGCTGAGTCAACAATGAGAGACATGGCTTAGTCTTCTGTCTCGACTGTGAATGCAGTATACACTATTAGCAAGTCAAACACTAACTACAGGCTATCCAAAGAACTAAGCCGTAACGTATATAAGTTAGACAAAGCTGAGTCAACAATGAGAGACACGGCTTAGTCTTCTGTCTCGACTGTGAATGCAGTATACACTATTAGCAAGTCAAACACTAACTACAGGCTATCCGGGGAACTAAGCCGTAACGTATATAAGTTAGACAAAGCTGAGTCAACAATGAGAGACACGGCTTAGTCTTCTGTCTCGACTGTGAATGTAGTATACACTATTAGCAAGTCAAACACTAACTACAGGCTATCCGGGGAACTAAGCCGTAACGTATATAAGTTAGACAAAGCTGAGTCAACAATGAGAGACACGGCTTAGTCTTCTGTCTCGACTGTGAATGCAGTATACACTATTAGCAAGTCAAACACTAACTACAGGCTATCCGGGGAACTAAGCCGTAACGTATATAAGTTAGACAAAGCTGAGTCAACAATGAGAGACACGGCTTAGTTTTCTGTCTCGACTGTGAATGCATTATACACTATTAGCAAGTCAAACACTAACTACAGGCTATCCGGGGAACTAAGCCGTAACGTATATAAGTTAGACAAAGCTGAGTCAACAATGAGAGACACGGCTTAGTCTTCTGTCTCGACTGTGAATGCAGTATACACTATTAGCAAGTCAAACACTAACTACAGGCTATCCGGGGAACTAAGCCGTAACGTATATAAGTTAGACAAAGCTGAGTCAACAATGAGAGACACGGCTTAGTTTTCTGTCTCGACTGTGAATGCATTATACACTATTAGCAAGTCAAACACTAACTACAGGCTATCCGGGGAACTAAGCCGTAACGTATATAAGTTAGACAAAGCTGAGTCAACAATGAGAGACACGGCTTAGTTTTCTGTCTCGACTGTGAATGCATTATACACTATTAGCAAGTCAAACACTAACTACAGGCTATCCGGGGAACTAAGCCGTAACGGTGTACCGCGATGACATGAAAATATAATAATTGTTTTTTACTGTTGGAACTATATTCTTGCATAATGTAATAAAATATTTAAAATATATAATAAATCAACTATAATAAACACAAATTTCATGACATATAAAACAGGTATTTATTCAATAGTTCCTTATTGAATCCTTATTGATCCAACGATAACATTGATCACAAACAGTGAGAGAAATAAATATTTACAAGGGATATTATTGTTATCAGGGATCTGATAATAGCTCATATGAACTTTTGAGAAAGCAGAATTATAATTTTCATAGATCTGTTCAAGTGGTAACTTGGTGCATTTTGACTATTTTACAAAATATCATTCACTGTACAATGTGTAAAAATAGTTTAGTTTCATACACATTATGAATTTAGTTATTCAAATTTAAAATAGCATTGTTTAGTATTTTGGACGTTCGGTAGTAAAATATTAATTACAAATAAATTAAACCGAACAAATTGTAATAATAATTACTTTCACTACTTTGTTTGTTCTCTCAAATAAATATTATCATCATGAAAATACTCACAACAAGGTCAGTTATTTATTTAATCTAAAAATCCTTGGTCTGGTTTCAAGTTAAACCAGGACTCCTCCCAGGCCACGAGTACTTTGCATTTGTATTTGGACGATATTCAGTTCTTGTCATATAATTTATTGGTCTGATTTCCCTTGGTATATGTATTTAATATCATAGAGTTGTAATATAGAGATTTAATGTGTTAAATGAGTGAATTACGAGTGTATTTATTTGATTCGCCTACCACTTGGGACCACTATTCAGAATCAAATTTATCGATAGCAAATGAGATTCACGCTTAAAAGTGTAAAAAAGAAACAATACTTTTAGTTCCATCCATTCATGTAATTGCATTTGTAATAAACTAAAAGGTAGTACAAAAATTTCAATTTGGAAGTGGTTTTAATTAAATTAGAATGAACAGATTTAATTAGATCTCAGTGGGATGCTGGAAGCACTACCCCAATTACAAACACATACCATTAGTTAATAATCTAGATTGTGTGTTACAAAGTTGAATTATACAAAAAGCATTTTTATTATGATATATTTTTTAAACTTAATTCTGCACTACACATTTCCTCATAGCAACATAATTGTCGCCTTTCGTATTGTAATTTTTACGAAGCCTAGATTTATAGCTGGACATGCATGCCGTTTTACAATCGAACGAATCAATTTAAAGTTAGAATTGAGTCTAATCTGCTAAAATAACTGATTGTTAGTTTTAGTGCAATAAATACTAAAGATGTACTAATTAAGTACATGTTTCTAAAAATATACTACACGTACTAACTGTTATGTTGATAAGTAGTAAATTATAAGTACATAATTTTACCTGAAACTTCGTCCATCAAACTTTGAGACATACCTGGAACAAAATAAATATATATATTATACGCAAAATCTTTTTATTTTTAAAATACTATTTAGGGCTTTTAGTGTATCTACCTCATGAATATAACATTAAGTACATGAATATTGAATTATAAAATAACAGGAATAACATTATTTATTAGAACAAGTACAAAATTAGTAAATAAACGAATGTTATTAAAGCTAATAGTTATTACTCTATAAAAACTATAACAAACTCTATAGAACTAAAAGATTTATTTCAGGCCTTACTGTATTAAGATTCATTTTCATTTTTTTCTAAACTATTTTGTACCCTTTTACTGTAATAATATATATTTTTATATCAGTAAATACGAATCATCATACGTAATTAGCTATTCCTCTAAAAAAAATCAAGATTAAATAAATATATTTATAATGTTTCTTAAAATGTGGTCAAACAATACTTTTTGTATTGTTAATTTGTACTATAGTAATCATGTTACGTTTCATAAACTCCTCTGTTTTTATTTGTTGAGTAATTTTTAAATTACTTCTGAATTTACGTTGGGTTTTGTTTCTGAATCTAATAATGTAATTGTGATAACGTGCTTAAGATTAGCGTTACATTCCACCTTTGCAAAAAATATGAATTCTAATTTAAGACCAAATATTAGCACTGTTGGCTTCCAAGGTGATTGAGTGTGTTAATAAAGATTATTAAAAAATCATCACTTAGTGCAAAGTATACTGGGCTTCAAAGCTGCAACTAAAAATTATGTTTGTAGGAAAAATGTTCCGTACAAATAAAGCAACCGTTACGTTAACCAGCTTTTTGAATCTCACATTTCGTAAGTTATAGGTGTGCAGAGTAAGTTAATTAATTGATGTATTGAGTTTGAAAGTGAAACTGAAATTTTTATTGCTATTCATTTGCATAAAAAAACTCAAGGTAAACAACTGTAAATTGCATTAAAATTAGATTTAAGGCTAAACACTTTGTTAATGTATTGTAAAATAACAGAGATTAATCGTGTTTCATGGATGAGTCTTATTGAAGGCATCGATTTAAGTTAAAAATAACAACACATTTGTAAATTTTTGTTTTAATTATTCTATAAAC
This sequence comes from Stictocephala bisonia, assembly GCA_035578905.1. Lineage (NCBI taxonomy): Eukaryota > Metazoa > Arthropoda > Insecta > Hemiptera > Membracidae > Stictocephala > Stictocephala bisonia. Next base: position 1,414,937 of record JAQJVL010000067.1, on the reverse strand, counting down.
TCTTATTTTGAATTCTCCGTATTCCCTGTTTTCGTTCCAACAAAAAATAAGTTCCAATAATATCTACATTCTTATTAAGTTTGTATACCTAGATTTATAAATTGAACAGCTAAAATACAATAAACATTTTATGCAGTAGTCACTTTATAAATGGGATACATCTCCGTGAGAGAATTTAAAAGCCCCGCGGCTTACAATTCACAACTTAAACATGTACTGCATGTTTTGAAACTTTTTGTAGTACCAAAACACATTTGCTATGTAATAGTATTTTATATCTATATGTATAATATATATGATGTATGTTTACTCCACCAAACCACGTTCACATCATTCACGTTACTGACTAAGTGATATTTAATATTGTTAGTGTCAACAATGCTTTAAATGTTTAAATGATAATATTTTTACATATTTACATTGATTGCAATGTAAATATGTAAAAAATATATCATAGGTTATTTAAACAGTTATTTAACAGTTATACATTATTTGTGTACAAGGAACGGTCAAACAACAACATGAGGCACAATAACATGAGGGGGTTAAATCGACATGAGGCACGTTTTAAAGACCACAAATGAAAACAACCGTGTGGACTCGTGGAATCGTTGTCAAACGATATAAATTTTATATATCAATATCAGTTTTAAAGAATTGTTACAAAATCTTATCTTGAGCCCACTGACCCACTTATTAAACTTATCTTTTCAAACCGGAGTTTTTCCCTTTCTCAGTAAAATTGCTGGGGTAACGCCTATATTTTCAAATTCAAATACTTTATTTGTGAATTGATACATAATGCATGCATATCTCACACGTCCTATAATAGTAATAACTTAAGAAAAAACCAGTAATCAAAATTAAATCATCACTGTGCAATTACAATTTATTTTATGTAACCTAACTTAACTTTAACAAAAATAAAGCCACAAACAAAATTACTTATCTCCTTACGAAAAAAATTCATCATTCGGATAGCATTCTTGATTTGTAAGGTAATCTTTTAATGTGTTTTTAAATTGGTTACCTTTAAGATTTCTTATAATTATAGGCAAGTAATTAAAGAACAGGATTTCTGCATAGGGCACTTTACTCTCAGAGTTTTTAAAAATGACGTAAAAATACATCAAACAATGATTATCACTAGGAATTAATAGCTAAACGACGGCTTTTATGCCACCATGTAGTGAAAATGGGGGGGGGGTCAGAATTATGACATTTTAAATTTAGAGTTGTGAACATTATTGACAAAACCCATTTAATGTTAGTTTGATATCTCCTATAGTAATAATCTGTGTTACAATCATTCAGGAACTGAGCAGTTCTAATTACATTTTTAAAGTGATTATACTCTTAGGCATAGTCATTTGGAATTACAATTAATTGCAAGCGCATACATTTACAATATTATATACTAAAATGTTTTTTGTAAATCTTCCTGAATATTTGATAATATCCTTTCCTAATAATGCTATAAAATATTATTTATTACCATTTAAATTGCTTTTCTGTGGTTTATTTAACTCTCTATACGACATAAAAATGATGATATATACAGTAAAGGAACCAATATGTTTGAGCCACTCTCATACAACCATTACCACAGTGTAAAGAAATGTTTTCAAACAGTAAGGTTGTCGATTCCCTTCAACATATTGAAGATTCTGATTTAAATATGTCCTTCCATATTGCACGTCATGGAAGAGCCTCCATCTATTCACTTATCTTGGGTTGCAGGATACCCACTGTAGTGCATTGATCTGTGATGCAGGCATACTGCAGTATTCCTATACATTACTTTATCTTTCTTAAGGTTTTCTCGCAGACTTTGTACGTTAGTGATAACACTGAAGTTAAGTAATTTTTATGTAATGCTTTTTAACTGACGTTTTAAAATATTAGCTCATCAAGTCTTTAAATTGAAAATGATCTGATATTAAGTTGTTATGACCTAAGAACAACTTTTAGAGGTTATACTTTGGAAACGTAAAACAAATATTTTTAGCATAATCCTGTCGAAAATGAACCAACTTAATAATATAATGTAAATAAACGAATACTGCCATTATTGTTACGTATTCACTAGCTAATCACTTTTGTTTATTTATGTAAATAAAATTGCAAAAGTGTAATGAACATTGTACAATAAACTTGTGCGCCTTTATTACACGTACTAATTTAGGAAAACACGAATTGTGTGAGTAGTTGATTAGTAGAAAAAAGTACAAAATAAGCTTCTATTAAACGTTATCATTATTTTTATAACGTGCATGTATTTAAGAAGTTAAAAAATAAAATTAAACATTGATGAATAATTTATTGAATAATTTGTATGACTTTGCTATGATAATGTTTCTACCTTGATCCTAGAAAAAAATACGGCAATTGAAAAAGTGTTACCCTGAGGTTTTTTTAACCTGTCCAATCCACTCAGCCTTATCTGTCCCGTATGTCAAAATTTAAAACAGACAATGGTGGTATGAGATATTTTCTGCAAGCAGAATTAGGGACGGTAATATTTTGATACTGTGTGAAACGTTGTAGAACAAATAACTAAACTTTGTCGCTTCCGGGATTGTATCTGACTCCTGATCTATTTTGAGAGTACATACATTTAGATTAGATGATTAACTGTATGAAAGTATATTTTTTTGAAATCTTTGGATAAATAGTGACAAAAATTCTAATTTCAATAAGAATATAGATAACATTTTCAAAAAGATAAGTAGGGAAATGTTTGTTTTGAAGTCATTTACTACATTTATGAAATTATCTCGTTCTCTGCATAATATGGAATAATTTATCCATATTTGATTCAAGCTGCTGAAAAACGGGCTTATAGTTGTGTAGCACCAAAGTTCAAATTTTAATTGTAAAAAAATCCTATTCGGGTGATATTTTGACAATTCCGCTATTGTTTAACACTACAAATATTCGCTACAGCCTTCGCGAGAAGAACAGAATCATCGTTCCAAAACATAAAACTAACATTTTTGAAACTCATTTAACTTTAACGGGACCAGGCTGTATAATGTACTGCCGGCGTGAAGAGACTCGAGGACTTTGATAAGATAGTCAAAAAGCTCCTGCTTGAGCGGTGCTATTGGTGAGTTTGTGGCTCATACTATTGTGTTCACAAAACTCTGCTTACGGTGTCTCTTTACACTTTACTCTTTACACAAAAGACTATATAGTAAAAAATAGCAAGTATTATCAGTACCTTTCATTTGTGAGTTCAAATTAACAGTTTCTGTTTTATGCTAATGAACAACTGACGCCATTATTCAGTTACACGCGTATGTTGTACTTGCTTTATGTGTTATAATACTAATTTGTGTTTAACTATATTAAAAGCACATAGTGTAAAATCCTTCAGCACGAACTATTCACAATAAATTACGCACACTTTTCAAAGTTTCAGTTTATTGGATAGTTTTAAAATGAATTATATAATGGAAAAAACGAGTATGCCTTAGAAATAAAACAGCTTAAATCGTCAGTCGGATTTTATAATTATTGTGACTTCGAAACGAAGTAAACTCTGAATTATATAATGACAACGCCAGAAATTTAATTAATAACTGGAATAAAAAAGAGAATGACACCTGTCATAATGCAAACCCTTTTCAAAGATTTATAAATGGACAGCTACATCACGGAGGCTTGGGGAATGGTGAGTGGAAAACCCTTTTCACGAAAACAAAGTATTTAAAATGAGATATTTTTTCTTGTCGGTTTTAATAAATCCAGGAAGAATACTTGTTTAAAAAGTTAAATTTCATATTCATAAACGAATACTATTCTTTTATTACTTCATTTCCTAGAAAATGTATTTAAATGATTTTTTTGATACCAAATGGTAATAGAATATTTTTTATATTCTACTTATTTCAATCGTTATTAAAACTTTTATTTATTTAAGCTGAAAAGGGTTGTGATGGCTTAGGTATACTGTAAGTAAACTTACACCGTAATTTTCAAATTACTGTTGTGATATACCATCCATCAGTTTTTGATTCTGTATAAATAGAGTAAAGTTTAACGAACCTAGTTAAATATTTATTAATTATTTACGGTATTTTTAATAACTATATTAAACTAGGTTTAATAAACTGTACACGTTTTTATTGTTAATGTTTTCAATGAAAAAAAAGAAATTAACTTCAAATTAAACTGTTGAGTTTATCAATTACTACACCCGTAAAACTGGATCCAGTTTTACACTTGAAAACCCGTCAATTTTAGTACTATCACTTATACATTTGAGATGTAATAAATATATCAAGAATGATACAAAATTAAACGATATTAAATACAGAACTTTACTTACAAACTAACAACAGTTGTTGTAAACTGTTCCTTATAATGTTTAAGTTTCTAGGTATAATAAATAGTTCTTACTTTAGTAATAGAACCTTGTAAACTTTTAACTACATACAAAGTTGTATTATCAGGAACTTCTAACGTTAAATTGTCACTTGGTAAGAGGTTTAATACACTTAATTTGAAAAAGTCCGTTTTTGTTTTATTATTATTTATTTTAAGTCTATTATTTTACAACTTAAATACTTTTGTTTTGACTTTGTAATTTTTTTAGTAAATAATTATTTGCAATATAGAATTTATCGTACTGTAGTACTCCATCATAATATTTTCAATTGTATTTATTTCCATTTTTAGCTTTGATCTGTGCTTTATTTTACAGGAAAATTTGGACAGTTCAATGTAATAGGCCTATGTGAAGATGGGCATAACAGTTATTGTAACATTACTGTATATTATGCTAAATGAACTTTGCGACCTCATAACTTAATTGATGAATTATTGTTGACTTTAATTGTACTTAAATGTTATTGAAATAAAAAATGGTTTAAAGTTTTATGGCAATATAACTTAAGGATCGATTCATATCAATGTCATCTAATAAGATTGACCAAATATGTGTCTGAAATATACTGATAACATTCTATATATTATAAATATTAGGAGATATTTTAAAAGTTGACAATTTAAAGAAATGTGACAAGAAATAGAAGCAAAGTAAACCAAACAAGAATATTTCCAGCGAAATGCAAACATTTTGGATGACAAGAGAGCCTGGAAAGTACTAAAGCTACATTCTAGTGCTTGGTAACTCCATAATCTAACTGCGTATAAACGTTAAAGGCTTTCCCTTGCTCTATTTTAAATTCATAAAATTAAGTAAATACAAAAATGTTAGTCTATTTATTAAGGCTGTCAGCTATCCAAAGTATACTGAGATAAACTAAAACAATTAACTATGTAATGTGGGTCGGCTAAATGTATATGGAACAGTTCTTACTTCATTGTGAACAAAAGTCATATAACAGGACATAAGGAATTACATAATGAACAGCTGTACATGTCATAAAAAATTAGTTGCAATTAGAAACAATACATGTATTCCAATATTTATATTTACCGACATTTAATTTTGTAATTTTACAAAAACCATTTTGAAGACTTCATTAAATCAATATTTATACATCATTGCCATCTCCTAATTTCACTACAATAGTTATTAAAGTATTTTACTACACAAACACTCACTACACTTATGTACAGGTTATATTAACTGGCTGCGTAGGATAACAAACAAAACCTCACTACATTAATATTAGTAAACATGTATACATTCTAAATATACAAATATAAATTTATACATTTTGAAATACTGTTTAAAACTCTTTCTAGATGCCTCAGTAACAATAAATTTTGCTAAATATTACATAACAAAGAATAATTATGTGCAATTACAGGTAACAGAAATAAATCCAGTTAGGGGAAATGAAGCTTGTTTGTCATTGTTTGGGGGCGGATGACGCACTGGTCGTTTGCTTAACAAATGATTTCGTGTTAGCAGCTTTGTGATAGCTTTCTAAACTGAATATGTTCATATAAACATTCAATTTGTGATTTTTACACTACTAGCGTAATCACTTAGTATTAAGAAAACAAGTTATTCTTATATAATGCATTCAGATATAGTAAAGTAACAAGACAAATTTGTATATAGTACACAACATTTACTCCCAATTAATAGATAATAAAACATTCACTGAAAATTTAACAAATGGTTTTTGATGAACACTAACACTTCAACAATTGGATATAATGAATATATATATTTACATTTTTTCTTTACAATTTACATATAATACATGATAAGGACATGATAAGAATGCGCGTGCAGTCAGTCAGTGCAGACGTGGTTATATTGCTCTCTGTGAAACTACCAGTAAAATGTCATTTTAATATGATATTGTATTGTGCGTGATATATTGTTGTATTGTGAGCATATCCCGAGGGGCTGAAATAGTAATTTGCTACAAATATTGTTGTAAAGTGTTGATTGTGTTGATTAAAGTTGCGAATCCTGTATCACCATCTGATCTGAGACCCATTAGTATTCTCCCTGCTCTTTCCAAATGTCTTGAAAGAATTGTCCATACGCAACTCTCATATTATATTGAGGAATTTAATTTAATATCTAAATTTCAATCTGGTTTCCGTAAATTTCATAGTACTACAACAGCTCTTCTTAAAATTACAGAAGATATCCGTGCAGCTATGGACAATGGAGAGCTTACATTGTTAACACTTTTTGACTTTTCAAAAGCTTTCGATTGTGTTTATCACCCTCTTCTTACAATAAAATTAAAAAAATATGGTCTAACTGATGGTAGTGTTGGCTGGGTCGAGTCCTATCTATCTGGCCGTAGGCAGTGTGTAAAAACTAATGATGGTATGTCTGAATGGAGACATGTTTCTAGAGGAGTTCCTCAGGGTTCAGTGTTGGGTCCACTACTGTTTATTCTTTATATAAATGATATTACAGATCACATAAGATATTCCTCCTACCACTTATATGCAGATGACTTGCAAATCTATCAACACTTCTCTATTACTGAGATGGCAAGAGCTGTTTCTAGAACAAACAGTGACATCGATGCACTTTCTTCTTGGGCCGTGAAACATGGATTGAAGCTTAATGAACAAAAGACACAAGCAATTGTCATTGGACACCCAAGACTAATTTCTAAAGTTAATATTGACACATTTCCTAAGCTTCAACTAAATAACTCTACTTTAGATTATTGTGACAAAGTAAAGAATCTTGGTCTTGTCATGGGTAGGACTTTGAATTGGAATGATCAGATTATGACTACGTGCAATCGAGTGTTTGCTGGCATTCACTGCTTGAAACGCTATGCATCTTTTCTTCCATTTAACGTTAAAGTGATGCTGGTCAAGACACTTGTTTTGCCTCATTTTAATTATTGTGACATCGTAACTAGTGACATGACTGTTAAGCTCTCGGACAAGCTTCAACGTGCGCAGAACTATTGTATAAAATTTATTTTCAATCTACGGTGTTATGATCACGTTACGCCATTCTTCAATGAACTGTCTATTCTTAAGCTTAAACAGCTTCGTGAGTATCATTTACTATTACTGATTCACAAGATTTTAAAAACAAAAAATCCCAGTTACTTGTCCGAGCGTTTCAGGTTCATGAACGAAATAAGTTCTAGAAATACTCGTCAGGGGGCATCAATATTATCAGTCCCTGTACATCGCACTACTTTATATAACAAATCTTTCACTGTAACAGCTTGTCGCCTATGGAATGCGCTCCCTGACAGCATCAAAATAATCGAAGGTTACCCTCGTTACGGGGTGGAAGTTAAAGGTCATTTGATGCGGGATCTGTAGTGGCGGTGGGCTGGTGGTTTGCGGGGGCTATGTGGGGTGTGAGTAAGGTATGAATGGGTGAGTGTCTTTAGAGCGTTTTTTTTCTTTCTTTCTTTTGAATTTACTGTTAAATTTGAATAGTTAGTGCCAATTTCTTTTCTATTGATTAGCTTTATTAGATTAGTTAATCTTTTAATATTTGTTTATTTGTATATAAAATTGTCTTATATTGTATTACGTAGAGTTTAATATGATTTTATGTTATCTATTTCAAGTTGTATTATTTATCTGAGGTTAAGTGGTAGAGAGGACTCTATAGTCCTAACTTCGCCTCCAATAAAGCCATTTTTCATTTCATTTCATTTCATTGTGTGTTCTCATTATAGGCGCTCAAAACATAACCTAAAAATGGTGAACTGTTCAGTTTGTAATAGTATTATCTGCTAAGCAAATTAAAGTGGCTAGCTGAGAATGTAAAAATGATTTGACGGGAAAATGAGCAAAGCTGATATTGAGTTTCTTGCAAGTGAAGGTACTGTATGGAGGTGCGAGGAGATCCAGTATGAGGCTAGATACTCAGGCCAATGAAGGTAACCTTAAATTGTAAGATGTCATGAATTCTATCAATCTGCTTTCCTCTTAACATAAGCAGAATACTGAAGACTTCAATATGTCGCACGAGTTGTTGAATGACTAGCTTGATGAGAATACCAAAACATAAAAAAAAAAAAACTGAAAAAATTTGGGAATATTTAGAAATAATTGATTCTCTAAGGAGTGAAACTAGATTATTAAAATAGAAAGTAGAAATGTTAGACAATAGAATCGAAGAAACTGAGCAAAACTCTCGACGAAATTGTGTCGAAATTCATGGATTACCAGTAGAGTGAAGTGATGTTATTATCAGAGTAAAGGATATATGTTGGTAGGGCCCTAGGTATGGACATCACTGACACTATTATCGATGCCTGTCACACATTAAATAAGAGATATGACCCAAAAGCATTGGCTGAAATCGTCAAGTTTGTGAGACGGTTCGATGCGAAAAAGTTGATGGAAAATAAACGGGAAAAGAAGCAGTTATCTACCTTCCCATGGACAGTCCAATATATTTGAATGAGTCCCTTTTACCTACAAGAAGGAAATTACTTGCAGCTACTCGAGTAGCAAGAAGAGCGCAAAATTATAAGTGGCTGTGGGTTAGAGGGGGTAACATATTTATGAGGAAGATAGATAACGGACCAGTAAAGGTGATAAATTGCCAGGGTGACCTGATTAACCTGTAAGTTATCTTTTATGTATTTATCTAGCATTAGTCTATGTAATATACCTATATAATATACTAAGTGTTTATTTAGTCAATAATAAATACATCTGAGATAAGCACAATAGATATTTTAAGTAGGAATACTGGTTTTGTTATCGTTCATCTAAACATAAGAATTATGCGTGCAAACTTTGATTCCCTTTTAGTTGAGCTGTCAACCTTAGAGTACATACATAAAGTTACTATACTTTCAGAGGTCTGGATAAAATAAAGTGAAATGAATTTATTCCAAATTCATAATTATAACCTCAATATGAAATCTATAAACCGGGGGGAGCGGCTGTATTTACCCACTCCAGTTTCTCGCCAATTATAGCAACAGATTAGATTTTATTTCAGCTGATGTAGTTGAGATCAGATTTAAAGAATTAGAATGCGAATTCCATTTGATAGCTATTTAAAGATTGCATTAGTTTTCTAGTGCGTTATTTATGGATGAGCTAAAAACAACCTCTCCAGAAAATCTGTTTATAATTTTAGAAATGTGTTACTAATGGGAGACATAAATTTAAATTTATTAGAAAACAATAAAATAATTGATGAATATAATCTCTTATTAGCTAATAACGAAATGCAGTCTATGATAAATATCCCAACTCGTTCACTGAAAGGTCTAAAACGTGTATTGATCATGTGTTTGTCAAGGTAATCGTATGTGATGGAAATAAAGTAATAATAGAGGCGGCAGTTTTAGAAAATAGAATAACGGATCATTGCATGACAGCTGTTTGGGTGAGAAGAGGGGGAGCGATAGGTCTATCAGCTGTTCACACCAAGAACAAGGACATACCTCCTGCTTAGCGTATCAACCAAACCAGATTAGATAACTTGATGGATAATAATGATTATTTTCAACCAAATGCCTCTTATGCTTTTGATGTTTTTCATGAGAAAATTACCAGATTAATTTCAGAAAGTAAAGAACTTAAATCTAAAAAGAATAAAGTAGTAGAGCAAAAGCCATGGATAGTTTCAGATGTCTTGTAATAGGATTAAAAGCAGAAACCATTTGCTTAAAGTATTAAAAGATCAGCCCAATAATAGTTCTCTAAGAGGATATTTTCATGAACAAGCTCAATAATGATATTCCAGAGTTTAAAATTAATTATTACTTAAATCTTTTTGAAAGTATAACAAATAATTCCAAACGAATTTGGGAACTTTTTAAAGAAGTAATTAGGGAAAAAATACTAAAAGTTTGAATTTTGAACTAGAAATTAATTGGCAAGTTACACGGGATTCTAGTGAATTGGCAAATGAATCCAATAAATTCTTTTTGTCAATAGGTGAAACACTGATTAGTGATAGAGAAAAACCAATGCTAGGCAGTGTTTTAAAAAGTGTTTTTGCTGTACAGTCTATTTATAGATCCTGTACTGGAACATGATTTAGTAAGAATAATCGAATCTTTAAAAAATGACAAATCTTTCGGTTTGGATGACATAATATCTCAATTGCTAAAGAAAATCTATAGTTAAATGTTACTTATTCTTTTATATTTAATTAATTTCAGCTTTGAGTCAGGTGTATTTTCAGAAAAACTAAAAGAAGCCCTAATTATACCAATTTACAAAAAAGATTTTAAAACAGATTGTAGCAATTACAGACCAAGTCTATTCTATATTCCTTCTCAAAAAATTTGAAAAAATAATAAAAGAAAAATTGGTAAAATTTCATGAGAATATATCCTTTTTTAGTAAGAATTAGTTTGGCTTTCGACATGGGCTAAACACAGAAATTGCACTAGTTGAATTTATGGATAAGGTGTCAAGTGGTATAAATGATGGAAAGTGTGTTAGTGGATTGTTCTTGGATATAACAAAAGCCTTTGATACAGCCAATCATGATATTTTATAGAAGATATTAATGTGTATAAGAAATTAATATAAGAAATTTAATTGTGGTATTAGGGGATTGCGTATGAATGGATTAACAGTTATTTGTCTGATCGGAAACAATGCGTTAAAATTAACAACATCTACAGCAATTTTGGAAACATTAAATGTGGCGTACCTCAGGGTTCAGTTTTGGAGTCTTTTTTATTTATGATTTATGTAAATGATCTGTGCTGAGCACAATGTAATGGACAAGTAATATCTTTTGCTGATGACAGTGCTTTTCGTTATATTGGAGACAACTGGGACGAACTAAGATTTAAGATGAATTCAGATCTGGAATCACTCGCTTGCTGATTTATAGGCAACCAAATAGCACTAAATGTTAAGAAAAACTAAATATATAAATTGCAGTCCTACAGGAAATTATAATTTTTCGGAAAAATATTTATAAATGTACTGATTGTCTTTTTAATAATAAAGTATGCAATAGTTTATGTTCTGAAATAAAGATAGAAGGTTATATTAAGTATTTAGGTGTGAAACTTGATAGAGAGCTAAATTGGAAAAAATATATGTTCATGGTAAAACAAAAATTAATTAATAATCTAAGGATATTTTTTAAGACAAATGTGCAACAATGATTTAACGAGAACCATTTATTTTTCGTTGGTGCTTAGTAGGCTAAATTACGGGATAGTATGCTGGGACGGAACATGCATAACCAATTTAAAACCACTAATAGTACTGCATAAACATTTTATACGATTAATAATGAAAAGAAGAACATATGAATCTTCATGGGCATTATTTAAATTTCTAAACATTTTAAATTTGAGAAACCTATTTATTTACAAAGTTCTAAATATATTTTTTATTACAACTATAAACAACAACAAAATCAATATTTACAAAACAAATCTAAGAAACGGTGGCGATCTAGAAGTACCTCGTCCAGCAAAAGCATTTTTTACTAAAACATACAAATATTTAGCTCCATTTTTCTTCAAAACCACTTGACATTAAAACAGTAACAACTTGCAAATTATTTTCACAAAAATTAAGAGGAAACAACAACAACAACTTGAGGATGCTGATCGTTTACTTATACATGTATTAAGGTAAGTGTTAAATAACAGTTTAATTTAATTCATAAGGTTTCGAAGTATGGATTCTTGTACAAATTCTCATATTTGTGTGTTTTGTTTTATGTGTATATGTATTTTATATGAGTATTTGTGTATATATGTATCTATATGTATGAATGTATGTACGCATATGTGTATACACATGTGTATTAAAGTGTGTGTATGTGGAGGTGTTTATAACGAATAGAGAAATTTCAGTTTTATATTAAATAGTGTCTAGTGATTTTTTAAAATTAAAAACAAATTTAAATTTAACTTAAGTTTTTGTAAACAATTAAGGGAATGTAAATTTTATTTCGTTTGGTGCAGCACTCTTGGATTGTTCATTCTAGGTTTTGTTTCTTATTTGTTTGTTTTTCGTATTTTTATTTAGAATATTACTTTACTTAGTACTTATTGGGAGTTACTATATTTGTTTATACTATTATGTAAATAAAATAGCTAAACGTTTTGTGAAACTGCTAGTAAATTTATTTAACAACATAAATTTTCTCCAGACAGGCTATGCCTTGGAGATAGTATTTTCCAAAAGCAACAAAAACAGATATTCTGATCATAATTGTATTAAATATTAAGTTTTATAACATTTTAAATATTTCCACACACCTTTCTTTTCTTTTATGTTGATTATTCTATTTTGTTTAATGTATTTTTAAGTAGCAGTTAATGGTCAGCCTGAGCAACGCATTATTAATTTGTTATAATCTGTTTATGTAAATATACTTTATGTTTCTGTTATTTAGATAATGCTTTGTGATTCGATACATTTGTATTGATTTATTTTGCATGATAATTATTTTGCAAAATAATATTTTGGAAAATAAATTATTATTATTACTATTCAACTCAGGATCTTTGTACGGATTTGTATAGACTGAAATGGGCAAAATAACATTAAAAGTAGTAAATTATTTTTCATCATTTTAATAAACAACTATGCATAATATTAGACATTAAATGAGTATTAGGTAGTAAGTGTCTTTGAGGTATTTCTCAGCCTAGGGGTTTATTTAGTATATTTTTATTTATTATATTTGAACATTTACATAAGCATACAAATTGAAAATGTATCTCTAAGAACACAGTATTTATATTTGACCTGTTTCAAGTGATAATTAAAAATTTTTTGAACTATTTGTGATCATGAATAGTGTAAGGGATAAAAACACGAACATTAAATATATTTAGATATGTTTATTTAATTTTCATGTATGGCCTAATGATATCATAAGTTGATAAACTGTCATTAGGTCACCTTATGATCACCTTAATTTTACTTTGGAAATTTTATATAATTCTATTCTAAAACAAATATTGTTTTGCGTATATTATTCTTTTAATTTAGAGATGCATTTAATCAACTCATGCATTAAATTAAATTATGTACTTAGTGGGGAGAGATGCCCATTAAAGACACAGTTCCCCTCGCCTGCTCCAGTCTACCATGAGGGTTATGTACAGGAACATAACAGCAACAAATCCCCAGCAAATAATTGTTGGCCCTCTTATATACAAGTTAAATGTATGATATTAATTTAAAATTTCACGTAATGGTTATGTTTTAGATAATGCTTTATGTGTATAGTTCAATTTAAACTAACACCCGAAAGATTAATTAATTATATCAGATAAATATCGTAGAAAATAACATCTACTCTTTAAAAATAATTTTTAAGTCTATTATTAGACATTATGAGTGGCCATAGGTTATTCGTACAATGATTTTGAATAAAAACAGCTAAGGATGTACGCTTTAAGTCTCCGTTAATGTGTGAGGTGCGCGCGAAACCGTCCACGTGTTTTCTCCCAACAGAAAAAAAACCAAAACTATTGATTAGTTGTAACCGTTGGAACCCTTGTAAAGGTCATATAAACCGCAACAAAATATACATGGCCTATATAATAACGGACAGCGAGATGGCTATGACGCTAATCCATTTACGACCGCAACTGCCTGCTTGTTTGGTTAACTGAATAAACGTCAGATTTTTGAGCCAGATTTACGTTGCTGATAATTTAATTGAATCGATTCAGTTGTTTTGATGGACAGTTTGATTGTTACAATGCTTTTAGAGGTGTGTTAATTTTAGTTAATAGCGACATGAATTGTGGTATAATGTATGTTTTAAAGATTAGTAGATTTATAATAGTTTGGAACTGATAATAATATAACATATTTTATTGTTCATATAGCTAACATATAATTTTTTTAAAGAATTCATAAACTTAAAATAATATAACTTAATTAGTAATATCTAAGTAAATTTTATAAAACAAGTTGACAATCTTCCAATTAGATATTACTGAGTAGTTCGAAACGGTGGTATACGTTTGTGAATGCACGAAAACGTTTCGCTAGGTAAGAAGCGTGAATTTGGAATATAAGAATATGTTCTGCATTTTGGCTATCAATTTATATAGAAGTGATATATTAAAGTATATATATACATAGTAACAAGAAGAAATGAACAAGAATGTGTCTATGTAACCTTTAGAAATTGTTGGTGTACATAAAAAGAAACACTTTAATCCTTTTATTGTTCAGTTCTATCAATTAATACTGTGTCTCTCAGGAATACTTTTATCTGTTAATAGACTGATTATTCGAGTATTAGGGAAAATGCAGGGTGATAAAAATAATAGTTTATTGATTAGTGTTTTAAGTTGTAATTCGGTTACCGTGATATAACTTAATCAACACGTAATTTCACGTGTTGATATAAATTAGAAACAGAATCTGTGAGTGTCACACTACATACATTTAATATGAAATTAAGAACAAAAAGGATAACTATTAAGGATATAAATCTCTTCTGTAAGCCACGCAAAATACCTTAAAATAACCTTAATTACGCAGATGAATAATAAGCGTTGTCTGTATATTTAGCTGTAATCCGATAAGGCGAGCAATACAGAAAAGTAAAATTAAAATAATAAATATAATCATCGTTACACGAGTGGTCAACAAACAGATCGAGTAATTTTGTAATAAAAACATATCTATTCGGTCACAGGCAGAATGTCTGCATGCCGAAAGTAAAACGTGTTACGAACTGCCATGGGAAGATGTAACTACTGGAATACAAATGGGGATTAGCACTAGATCAGTCATATAATTGCGGGGAGTCAATCCAAACAATGGATCACATAGTTACAGAGTGCCCCCTGTGTTGTTTTATGGAGGTATTAGTCAGCATTAGCGAATCATTGAGGCAAATCTTAAATGGTTCGATGGATTGGACTTAGCTTTGTAACAGAAACCCACTTTACATTTTTGTTCTTATTAATATACCAACATGACATTTGAATCTTGATCCAAATATTTAGGCCTATCAGCTTTGTATGATTAACAAATGGTAGTTGACAACAAACCATACATATTTAGGTATCGTAATATGTGTTACTACTAAAAAAAAAAAAACAGTTTTGTAGTAGTAACAACCTTATAATCAATAAATACATCACAGAATTGGAATATATATTAAGATAATGAATACCGCTGAATAGTTTGTTTCTAAACCTGATAACCATGTCTACCAGTAGCAGCTCTACGACGGTGAAGTTCCTCTGCAACAAACTTCCAGTAAACTTAAACCAATTACTGTCATTAAGGGTCTCACTGACAGATCAGACATCATCTCCCATTACCAACCTACATATGTCAACGCTTATCACTCTACAGCAGAAACCTGATTCAATGAACCTTCAGGGGTACCGTGTTATCAAGGTATCCGTTATAGCGAGATTCATGATGATGAGGCCAATGGGTCAACATTCAAAGTGAGAGATTCATTTTACATGGAAATACATTGTTTATCATATTAATTATCATGTCGCTGTACGTGTATGGGTGGGTGGGTCAGTAATACAGTACGTGTGTAAGTGGGTGGGTCACTGCCACTGTAAGTGGCACGCGTGACGTACAGGGCAGGGGCTTTAAACATTTATGCTTTCCATATAGTTTTAGAAATGTTCATTAGTGACGCAAATGTGCGGCGTTCAGTCTGTACTGTAAACAGTAGAGTTTTACCTATATAGTTTCCCACCACCACAATCAGTTACGTAATTTTGTCTTCTATTTCCGGCCATTTCCGCACGTAAAAAACAACGCAACAACTCAATATGACCGGTGGTGAGTTACTGACTACGTGCACTGGGCTGAGCAGTGTTGCAACTTCGTAGAACTTGGTCTTGCAGTATTGTCAAATGTTTTGTGGCGTTACAAGTTGGTACACTCACAGACCAAGCGGCTCAAAGATGTGGCAAGCTTTCCCGTAGTCCAGAATAAATAAATTAGGCCTCTACAAATATACCGTCGAATAGAAATATGCTATTTAGTAGCATAGGTAAAACGTTTCAATTTTGCGGCGGCAGTCTATGTATAGAAGACCCTTATGCGTCGCAAATTAGCGGCAATGGGTTACAGATATAGACTTATTTTTGCATAGTGGTAGCAAACGTGTTAAACTCCTAGTAAAGAGGTACTTTGTTCATGATATTATGCCAAAAACGTATGTTTATTAAAATATCTACATACCAAACAAACGAAAATTGCAATCTAAGGAATTTACAATACAATTTAGAATCAAACTTGGGCTGAATTTTAACGGGCGTAACCTTTCTTACTTTACTTAGGAGTGTTCAGGTAAAAAAGAAATATCAGGTAGATAACAGTTTATTGAAAAAAGCAAAAATACCGAAGGGCCATTTATATAAGCATTTGACAGGTTCTATATTATTTGATTTTGACTTATATTTTTTGGTATTTTCCGGCTAAAGACTATTTATATAAACATATCTTCATTCAAAATAGTCTCTGCTCAACAAATGAGAATTGTATAAATGCGAGTGTTACCTCACATTAAAATAGTTTCTTTATACAACACATAGATAAACGAGCTTTAAAAATTGAGTAGTAAAAATAATACTAAATATAACGTGTATTTATTGATTAAGACCAAAGAAGGAAAAAGTGCAGTACAAATCTAACTATTCTAAATCACCATATATGCAAATAAAGTACTATAATGCGAGTACTCGTATAATGGTATTTATGAAACCAACATTATATATCTAGCACAACTACAAACATACCCTAGTACTAATATTGGGTTCATACAACTAAAAATAGTCACAACAGTGCAACAATTGAGGACAATTATCCAGGACTTGTTTAAGTGGAACTTAATAAAATAATTACATGTTTTTACAATTGTATACACTGTAAATAATGTAAATTAACAATAATGCATTGAAAGTAACATCAGAAAATCGAAGCAGTCAAATTTGACTTGTTAAATATCTCTTCCATAGTGTTATCTTTAAAATTTGTTCTTAATGGAGTGTAGAGTATGGCATTTTTTAATAATGTACATTATTTATTTACATATATTTTTAATCTCAAAGAATACCAAAAACAATATATTCTCTGTATGTAATATCTTTAAAATGATGAGGTAATAAAAAGTCTGACAACAATGAAGTACAACAACATCTGTGACGTTATTGACTATTCGCGAATAGTGGTATGAGAGCCCTTCAACCTCGCTGTGAGAGGATATTGTCAACAACTCACTTGTCACAGCCACTAACTAATATTAATACCAATATATTATCTGTCTATAACAAGTAGACAATGCTGAGATAGTTAGATGACGAGAATGAAGTATAACAACACCTGTGACGTTATTGACAGCTCTCATAAAGTAATAGAGGAGTGCCCTCCAACCTAGCTGTGAGAGTCCATTGTCTACATCTCCTTTGTCACAGCCAATAACTAATATTTATAACAGGATATTATCCGTCTATAACAAGAAGAAAATGCTGAAATAGGTAGAAGACGAGAATGAAGTACAACAACACATGTGACGTTATGACAGCTCTCATAAAGTGGTATGAGTGCCGTCCAACCTAGCTGTGAGAGGCCATTGTCTACATCTCTCTTGTCACAGACACTAACTAATATTTATACCACGATATTATCTGCCTATAACAAGTAGACAACGCTGAGATAGATAGATGACGAGAATGAAGTACAACAACACCTGTGACGTTATTGACAGGTCTCATAAAGTGGTTTGAGTGCCCTCCAACCTCGCTGTGAGAGGCCATTGTCTACATCTCCTTTGTCACAGCCACTAACTAATATTTATACCTGGATATTATCTGCCTATAGCAAGAAGAAAATGCTGAGATAGATAGATGACGAGAATGTAGTACAACAACGTCCTTGACGTTATTGACAGCTCTCATAGAGAGGTATGAGTGCCCTCCAACCTCGCTGTGAGAGGATATTGTCTACATCTCCCTTGTCACATCTACTCACTAATATTTATACCACGATGTTATCTGCCTATAACAAGAAGGAAATGCTGAGATAGATAGAAGACGAGAATGAAGTACAACAACACCTGTGACGTTATTGACAGCTCTCATAGAGAGGTATGAGTGCCCTCCACCTCGCTGTGAGAGGCCATTGTTTGCATCTCACTTGTCACATCTACTCACTAATATTTATACCATGATGTTATCTGCCTATAACAAGAAGGAAATGCTGAGATAGGTAGAAGACGAGAATGAAGTACAACACCTGTGACATTATTGGCAGGTCTCATAAAGTGGTATGAGTGCCCTCCAACCTCGCTGTGAGAGGATATTGTATTTATCTCCCTTGCCACCTACTAATAATTATACCAATATATTATCTGACTATAACAAACAGCCAATGGTGAGGTAGAGAGATGACGAGAATGAAGTACAACAACATCTGTGACGTTATTGACTGTTCGCGTAGAGTGGTATGAGAGCCCTTCAAACACGCTGTGAGAGGATATTGTCTTCATCTCCCTTGCCACTTACTAATAATTATACCAATATATTATCTGACTATAACAAGCAGCCAATGCTGAGGTAGAGAGATGACGAGAATGAAGTACAACATCTGTGACGTTATTGACTGCTCGCGTAGAGTGGTATGAGAGCCCTTCAAACACGCTGTGAGAGGATATTGTCTACTCGTCCCTTGACACAGCCACTAACCAATATTTGTTTCACGATGTTATCTGCACGTAAAACGTGGCCAATGCTGAGGTAGAGAACTCACGAGAAAGAAGTACAACACCTGTGAGGTTATTGACAGTTTTCATAGGTGGAATTTATACGTCCGTTATGAGACCCTTAAATATATGCAAATGACACTCGTTATACAGCATTTTTTATTTTGAACACAATAACTGTTTCAGAAACCGTATCTCAGTATTGAATAATTTTTCAAATAAATTAGGATGGAACTGCTTTTGTACTAAGCATGTGAGACAAGATCAATATTCTTGCTTTATACAAAATAACTGACGTACAATCATTAATGAACAACTCTTAAAAAAATTTACATAAATTGAACGATTGAACGTTCATTCAATGTTCCAATTTTGGGTGAGTTATTTACTGTCAGAAAGGATTGTGAAGTATGGTTTAGGGGGTATATATAAAGAGTTACAGTAAGCATAGAGTCTTCTTAGACTCTACATATGATACGAGAGGTCTCCTCGAGTAGACCGTCGATACTACCAGTGTCCAGGATCAACCCTTACTTCCAGGAAGGACTATGGACCAAACTCAATGAACGCCCTTTACACAGAGGGCACGAGTACAGCCAATTTCCTACCTTCAGTTAAGCCTGATTCCAGGTACTGTACCCTGTCGTAGTCGTAAATACATAAGGATTTATATAAACTACAGCGAGATCTGTTCTAAAAAAAAAAAAAAAAAATAAAATAATGTGAGGCAGCCCCTTTTAGAATGAGAATAATCAACATAAACGAAGCAAAACGATATTTGAACAACACTGATCCTGATTTATTTTGTCAACATTGAAATGGGCAAACACATACATTTATATTTACGAATTAAAATATTTGGGTAATAAGCACGTTAAAAATTGTTAGTCTTTTTAATTAATTAATTTTATTTACATTCTATCTACGCCAGTGGAATTTTTATCTTTGTATAAATACGTTGTTAAGGGACAACGGTCCAAACCCATCAAGCAAATGTCTAAGTGGACCTCCCGGTATTTGAACCCGTGACCCTCAGCAGCATATGAAGCAGAATAATAGGTTAGCAAGAAGCCCATTTTTACATTATGTTCCATAAAAATGTACATAATAAATATTATATAACATCAAATTCGATAATTTCCCAAAAAGTCTTGTTTTCAAAATATGTATAAACTGAACATTTCTGGATACCAATGGTTATGAAGAACCAGTATATATTTTTGGGTTGTTATTGGATTTGGTTTATGGATCAGAATGGAGGCACAGCTGGTGATTGCCAAACTGGCAAACTACCCGGACGGATATTACACCTCCCGTATGGCTGAATACCTCCGTCCACTAATATATGTGATAAGTTGTTCATGGTTTTGATTGATTGACATTATAATAATTTGCAACATGAAAGATTCTTAAAAGGATGATTTCAATTTACTATTAGCTCCCATTAACTCTGTAAAATATTGATTGGAAGCGTGTACTAATCTGGCTTAAAAAGGTTTGAATATAAATTCTAGTATTATTTCTAGTATTAATCTATATAATAAATTATAGTAAATTACAGTAACATTTTTCCAAAAATAAATTTATAGCAGATAAAACTTTACATAATAAAAAATTTGAGTTAAAAAAATAAAAATAAGCAGGTTTGTAATTATTTATTTCCATGCTCGTATTTTAATATACAGTATTTGGGGTACGTGTTCAAAATGTATTAATGTAGGAATAACTGGTAGTTAGTTAAGTCCTATTTAATTCAGATAAGCAAAGCTTTTAACAAGCCAAACAAGTACTTATAGTGATTGCATGGTTATTGATAATGGTTTTCACTTGATTATTGAATATAGCAATATTGCCATTGCTATATTCAATATTTTATATACACAAACACACATGTCGTATGGTTGCTGTCCGATACCATTTGTTAATTAAAAAAACAACAATATGATATATATTTGGATCAAAATCCAAACACTGAATGTATGAGCAATGCGGGTGGTCTGAAACACTCTGTACTTAACTGAGACTGTCAGAACGATTGAGTAATGCTCATTTATGGTATAAATTTTAACATACAAAGCCTAGTTTTGGGTTAGATTATTTCTGATTATCGCACGTTTAATCAATATTTAAACATTCAAATATACTCGAACAAATGTTATTAAAGGCATTTAGGTTGATGTACACACAAACAAACAAATTCATTTACAAGAATTTGTTTGTAACAAGTTCCTTGAGTACAAGAAAGAATTTTATTTAGAAAACTAGAAACTCATCTAACCGAATAATTAAAGATTAACAACTCCTCCACTGCAGTATAAAGTTATTCTTGAGTTTATGAGGCAGTGTGAGTCCCATTGGAAAATATAATTACTTTATTTGATCAAATTAAAATTGGTTTAGTCAATTTTAGAGAAAAATGTGTGTGAATGTATCACTAACATAAAGTAGCAACGGTTGGTGCGATAATATTAGGAAGTGTAGTAGCTATGGAAGTAATTTTATATTGATACGAACTTGTTAAAAAAAATTGTTCTATTTCTGACAGGAAAAGGCATTGAAGTCTCCCTTTTTATCTGATTTTACGAGAAAATACTAAAAAATTAATAAATAAAGCGTTCAGAAAATAAATCACTTAAATATACAAATTTAAAAACTAATTTCAACTTTATATTTAAATATGAAAAAAATTACATTAAACCAACCATTTACATAAAAAAACACGTAAAAAACTTTTATAATTACTTTTATTTGGAACATTATTTACATAAGGGATTTGAATACCAGGTGCAAATTTAGTAATAGCTAGTAAACATTCTCGGGTACTGCAATTCTAATTGCTCATACTTACAGCAAAATAGCTATCTAGCTACCTTCAATTTCTCACTAGGAAACTAAAGTACAGTTTAAGATATGATATAGGATGGTTCTTATTTGAAACTAAAATAATACATCTGCCTACTTAAGCTCTCAAAGAAGTACATAAATTTTGTAAAAGAACACTTTACACATCATTTATATGTATTTGTGTTCAAAGCAGTTCGATGTGTTGTATGTCAAAGCAGCTTATCTGATTTCTCACTCAGAGAATCTTCACCTATTACGTACAAAAAGGTTTGTGAAATCCTTTGAGATGAGAATATTGTTGCCTGAAATATACAAAGATAATATGAAATAATAAGAATATATTTGAATTTTGACTTCATACACTGATGGACAAACAAGATCAAACCGTATCAACCATAGTGCTTATCATGAAGCTTAACAAGGTATCAGGTGGCAATAAACAAATTTAGTTAATTTAGGCTACATTTTAGATTATGGTGTAACCAAACATATTGAGATTCCAAGAAAAAAAAATTAATATTTCACGATCAACTGAGGATTCTGTCGTCTAGGGACACACTAATAATAGAATAGAATATTAGCAGCAGAATAGAATATTAAAGGAGTTCCTTTCAATGTCTGGCAACTCGTTAACAAATGTAGTTATTATTTATTCATACCATAAATTAACTGTGCTCTGAGGCAACCTAACTATTGGGTCTTACGGTAAATATCACAACGTCATACTTTCCAGAACTCTATGGACACAACAAGCTAAACATGTCAATTTGTATGATATGGATATTGTATAGTTAGGGGAATGGGTTTGCACTATTCCCAGAGAACAGATTCTCTTGTATCTCATGTTGCAGTGCCCTGTTGAAATATATATAATTTATTTTATACTCGTAGTTTCACTCCATTCGTTTTGAGTTTCTTTGCTTAAAAAATCTTAAGTAAGAATTAATGTACGTGTCGGCTCATTAATATTAACTGGTGTAACTAACTAACTCACTCTCGATACTCAACTCAACTACTAGGCACTTAATATTACTTACTACAATAATCTTTCCAACAGTGATAAAACAAAATAGCAACTAGACAAATTGGAAGACCATACATTTTGTTTTTACAAATTTTATAAGAAACACCGAGGCAATTAAGAGCTACATGCACTAAAACTGTCTATCTCCAATTTTCAATTACATCAAAATGAAACTTTGTATACTGAAATTGTTTATATTTTGTTTTGATTCACGCCAAAATGAAACAATTGTAAACACTAAAATTGTCTATGTTCAGATTTCATCCATTAATTATGAAACAAGAATAAACAACAAACACATACGATTGTTTCAACCAAAAATTGTATTCGCATGTAGGCTACATACAAATAGAAGTAGGTACTTATTGATAAAGAAAAAAAAAATAATAATACAAGTTCAGTTATATAAAAATCAGATCAAGTTGACAAAATATAATATTGTTCTGTACATGTTATTTAATGGCCTTGTAGCATTAAATATGTCAAATACATTGTTCTCATTTAAATTATGAATTTTTAAAAATTTTGCATTTTCATCCACGTCGTTATAGTGCATCCTGCCAAAATACAGTTAAAAGTGATTCTCTTGGATTGCACAATCAACAGTTAACAAGCATCATTCATCATTAGGCCCTATAGAGTAATTGACTATAAGTTAGCATAAAACGAGGCCTTTATCAAAATAGGATTACATTTACATAAAAACTAGTTACTTATGTATATTGTCAGAATATAATATAAAATCTACTCAACATACATAGTTTGAAACAAAGCTTCATCGTAAAGAAAATAATATAGAGCACATCAGTTACAAAGAAGCAAATTACCTAAAATAATATAGAGCACATCAGTTACAAAGAAGCAAATTACCTAAAATAATATAGAGCACATCAGTTACAAAGAAGCAAATTACCTAAAATAATATAGAGCACGTCAGTTACAAAGAAGCAAATTACCTAAAATAATATAGAGCACATCAGTTACAAAGAAGCAAATTACCTAAAATAATATAGAGCACATCAGTTACAAAGAAGCAAATTACCTAAAACCATAACTTGTAACTGGTTATTTTAATATAAAAATCACGAATTGATTACTAACTATAACAGTTTTATGGTTTAGTAGTCAATATAGCAAATATAAGTAATATATTACTTATAAATGTACAAAGTAATGTTGACATTTATTATCATTAATGGGCATATAACCAAATCATGGACTGTAATATTGTATTTTAATTGTCTTAGAGTGAACAACTTCCGGGATGGATTCTCAACGCTGAATGACAATAATCTGTATTAATATGTATTTGCAAGTGGTAGATTTTATTGCCATGTAGATGATCGCATTCTATATTTTTTCACGATAAACCATCAAATCATCTATTATTTTAAAATTTATATAATTAAAAAATGTACCACTTTCGGCGCAGAAATTATGTGCATCCGAGTTTGAAGGTTCGTTTCTAAAAAGCTAAGAGAAATATGAAAAATTAAATCACACAAGTTGTTTTCGCGTTCAGTTGTACGTTATGAAATATTATTTTTTAATTTAATGTTAAGTATCAATAATTTTTATCCTAGTTAAAACAAAGAGAGTTCCGAAATTTTTAATAGTTCTCACTTTGACTTTAGATATTATTACAGTACAAAAAACCCGTTCATGACTCACATTCACACCTTAATATGTGGAAAGAAAACTGTT
Source organism: Stictocephala bisonia (assembly GCA_035578905.1). NCBI lineage: Eukaryota > Metazoa > Arthropoda > Insecta > Hemiptera > Membracidae > Stictocephala > Stictocephala bisonia. Next base: position 1,390,281 of record JAQJVL010000067.1, on the reverse strand, counting down.
CTATAAGTTTTACAAATCTTAGAGTGTTAACTGTTCAAAAAACAGGTTCTTATCAATTTTCTGAAACAAAGTTTACTAAGTCACGTTGTAATCCCTAAGAAATTTATAGTAACGATAGAATAATTTTATATGCTTAAGTAAATGCAGGGATTTTAAATTCCTTTAAATAAATTTAGAATCACTTTAAATTGATCAAATGTAAAGTTGATGCGCAGTGAGAACTAGTAACACTTCCGGCACTATTTTCGTTCTAACCAGAATAAAAATTATTAAAACTCATGCTAACATTTTAAATAATTTATATGTCATACCGTAAGAATAAACAAGAAAAAAAATCTTCAAACTTGGGTACACATAATCTCTGCGCCGAATGCTGATTGCCATGCTGATATTTTTCACAAATCGTTTTAAATAAATCAATATGCAAACACCACTATTAAGTCTTTTTATTATATAAAACATTTCCCGGTTTTTGGCACTTAACTGTGGATTTTCTTATTTTTTTGTAACTGTTATTATCCTTATTTTAATGCATTCTAATGGTGACAAGAAAACGAGAAAATCCAATAAAGTTGTCAAACATTTGTTAAAATATTACACTTGAGGTTCATTATTAATAAACATAACATTTCATATATTTCACGATCAATAACGTAAAGAATGGAACTATGTTACTGTATTGTTTATAAGAAATATTAAAGCTAAATATAAGTTGAACAGGTGGTATTTATACAGATTGCATGTATATAACTTGTAACAACAGAAACCGCATATTGTAGTATGCTAATCTCACTTCCTTGAATTGTGTTTCTCATAAAACAAGAAAGCAATAACGTGCGCTCAAAATATAGACGTACATATCCAATCCCATAATGCACTTTACTGAACAGTGACGGTGTAGATACTTATCTTGGGTTCAAGGATGTCTCCACAAGACATTCAGACATACTGCCGTATTGTTCAGAAACCTCTTTACCGTTTATAATAGTCCTAAGCAGCAGTAACAAATCGTGTCTAGACTTACATATGTCTTCCTAGTGATACGTATACACTTTAATTTAAATGTTATTTTAAAATACTTGTCACGATTCAACAATTTAACAATAGCTATAATCACAATAAAATCTCGTTGGGATTGTCTTAAATCTGAAGTAAACCAATTTACCGCATAACGATGGGTTACTAATGAAACTGGAAAACTACGTACAAACACTAACTAAGGCTTTGAAAGGAAGTTTTTGACACAACCCAAAAGTATGGTTAAATGGAAGGGAGGACTTTATAATCGTATCTTCGTCCCCACTAAGAACAATTTCATTTTATTCCAAAAGCGCAAAACAAAGGATAAAGTGAGTGTATGAACAATGAAGTTGTAACGTATTAATACAGCCTTATAATATTCTCTTTCAACTCGTTTGTTTTAGACTTCATAATATTAAAGAAAACAACTATGACACTAGAATTTTATGCCAGCAATTAAATTTGAACGTGTCCATAAAATGGAAGACATTACATGAATGGTAGTGCTCAACAAGAGGAGAGAAGATACATTTATCTTCCATATATAGTTTCACTATTCCGAACCTTAATTTGTCTCTAAACGGACATAACAAAGTATCGTGTTTGTGGTTTACATATGTATGGCATAGCTAATGAGAAGGAAGGGATTTCTTATATCATTTATAAGACAGTTTGTGGAATAAGACAGCTGTCAGCTCCATCATTAAACGAAAGGTTTCATCTGATAATATTTAAGAAACGAATTTAAACTTAATAATTTATTAATTGAAAGTAATAAACTTTAGATTAACAGTTTAAACAACACTTTTCAAAGTATACTGAATGACATGGTGTCTCAGTACTAACCCAACATATTATGGATAGCAAGACATTTCGTCCCCGGATAAACTCTAAATAAGATATTAACACATTTGTTTGAACACTTATATGATTATTCTGGCATATAAAAATCTTGTCACTTAATTCACCAGATTAAATGATCAGATTGACGTATTTATTGACGGTTGTTGTCTGTCCCCCATCCCCAAACTGTTGTGCGAGTTGAACAATGTTGGCAGCCAACTGTCTCTTCCCAACTTGGCTACTAGACAGTGTGTTCATCAATATCTGACGATCATATTTTGCAGTTAAACATTATTTTAATTACATGTGTGTCGTCGTTACTTTTAAATAGGTATGTATTTCAAATCGTTAAATCCTTTATAGGTTAAATGCTATCCCGTGACATTTTTCTATTTCTTAAGTGTTGTATGAGAAGACATTTCTCTCTGCCCTATGTAATTCAATGGGCAGTATGTGCATGAGATGTTATAAAACCCTGTATAATGTTATTCTTGGTTTTCTTTGAATGAAGACTTTTTTGTTATTTAGTAGATGTTTTTAAAGACAGTTCTATGTCACGTTTTTTGAGTTCTTTCTTTTAAAAGTTATTAAGAAAGAGATGATATTCCATACAACAAATGTGTTTTCTGTTCTTATTCTTTTTTAATTAATTTTTTGATTGTTTCAGATTTAAAATCGTTTTTGATTGTTATATATTTGATTTTATCTATTTCTTTTTATTATTTTAATCAGACATCTATTCTCAGGGTGAAAGACTTAAGAAAACCTGAGTAAATAATATAAAATATCGATAGTACTTAAATTTCATAAACTTAGAGGAGTTTTTTTTTCTCCTTTCTGTTAAATAAATGTTGTTTTCTACCTCTCGTCTTGTTGCTCAGTGTTACCAACCGCTACAAATATTCTGTGCCATGTTTAGCTTAATTAGCAACTACTTACTTCTTGTGTCTCATTAAGACAAACACTACTGAAGCTCTTTTATAGGCTGCAAAATTAATTAATTATATAATTAAATATACGATTATTAAATTAAATAAAAATTTTGTATTTATATTTACATCTTACTTACTATTTACTCGTATTTATCATTAAGGGACAAACAGTCAAGAAGCGAGCAAATATGAGTAGCAAGTTACTGTAATCAGTTTAAAAAAACTAGTGCAATTTTAACCCTTAGGGAGTATTGTTAATGATATTGTCTTTTCTCCTCTAGAAAACATCAAAACCCTGGCCACCACACTACATGGACATTAGACATTTATAATACTGTCCTAATTGCTCCAATGGTGATCATTGAGCAGACGCCGTGTTGTATTCACAAAAACATCAACAGTTTACACAACACATATGTTTCACTATCTCTGGAAATTCGCAAAGTCTGCTGTAAACATTAATATGTACTGCAATAATTGCTTACACTAATGAAATAAATTAATCTGCAATAGGATACTTTGCCAATTAAAAGTTACAGAAATAAATCCAGTAACCAGAATTAAAACTTGTTTGCATTGTTTGGGGGCGGATGAGCGCTAGTCATTTGTTTAATGAACGATTCTGTATAACAAGAGTCTGACTGTATTTAACTGATCAAATGTGTTATTAGTAGAGACTTTAATAATATTTAAACATTTGTTAAATGTATTAAATTAAGAATGACAACAATTATATTATATTTTAAAGTTTGCAATCCACATCTTATATCAGTACTGCATAAAATTATAATGAGTTCAGGTGGACATTCTCTAATCATATTTGATTAGTGAACGAGCTGAATATTTACTGAATTATGAATTAATTTTGAATATATGATTGAATTTTAACATTTCTGATTTATTTAAACGAACTATCTAACAAAATAGAACAAGAAATTGTTCAATTTATATTTGAGTGCTTAAATGACAAACTTTTACAATTTAACTGTAAAAAAATATTACATACATAGAATATTATATCCTAATATTTGACTATACTACATAATCAGTTGAATATATATAAATACTAGCAGAAAGTACCCGTGCTTCGCTACGGATTATGATTAAGGAACACTTACATTAGGACCTATGTACGGGTTGTGTATTTTCGCCGAGGAACGAAATAATTAATTCTTAGTAACTCGAGTACATCTGCCCGTTGGTTTACCAGAATTAAAGTTGAGAAAATGAGTCTGGCGTATCCAGTCTCACCACGGGGAGGCCAGCAGGTAGAGACCATATTTACAACTTATTTAAAAAAAAAAATATATATATATATATATATATATATATATATATATAAAACATTTAATTAAAAACACCGGGTAGTTTTATTTGGTAAGGCAGTCACCCTAGCCTCTGCCGGAACAGTCTCACCGGATAGTTTTATTAAACGTCGCGTTTTACGCGGTTTGGTCGAGAACCCGATTTAATTTTTTGAAACAGTTTCTCAGAGAGCACCTGAGAATGAATTAATTATCTCTAATTCATTATTTAATGTTCTCTAGTTGATTCTCCCGTCTGCTCCGGAAGAGCAGTGGTCCTCCGTGCTTATTAACATTCTCTACTCGCACTCACTCTTTGAACATTTTTGGTCCTACGGGCCGCATCATTCATCCCGTAACAGCACCTACAACTCTAGAGAAAGCTACATACCAATTTGAATTCGAATCCGTTCCTTAATCATAATCCGTAGCGAAGCACGGGTACTTTCTGCTAGTTCTTTATAGTGCTGAAATGACCCGAACTTTGTGAAAACTTTTTTCTAGAGTTCATCTAAGACCTAAAAGGAAGCTTGGTACCAAGTTTTGTTGCAATGTGATTTGTAGGTTCACAAAAAATACATAAATTTAAAAGTCGCGTTTTTCGCGGTTTGCTCGCGAACCTGATTGAATTTTTTGAAACCGTTTCTTAGCGAGCACCTACTACCCTAGAGGAAGCTACGTACCAAGTTTCATACGAATCCGTTTGGTGGTGTTTGAGATTTCGTGTTTAGTCAGTCAGTGAGTGAGTGAGTTCTTTATAGTGCTGAAATGACCCGAACTTTGTGAAAACGTTTTTCTAAAGTTCATCTAAGACCTAAAAGGAAGCTTGGTACCAAGTTTTGTTGCAATGTGATTTGTAGGTTCACAAAAAATACATAAATTTAAAAGTCGCGTTTTTCGCGGTTTGGTCGTGAACCTGATTGAATTTTTTGAAACCGTTTCTTAGCGAGCATCTACTACTCTAGAGGAAGCTACGTACCAAGTTTCATACGAATCCGTTCGGTGGTTTTTGAGATTTCGTGTTTAGTCAGTCAGTGAGTGAGTGAGTGGTATTTGGCTTATATATGTATAGATATGTATGAAATATAATTTTCAATGAGTTTTAATTTATGTTTAGATGTGGTTTTATGACTTGGTGTGTGTATACTTCAACAACTATCATTCATATTATCTGCTGGTTGTAATATAGAACAAAAGATATCCTCTCAGCTGAGGGGATGTTCACCGTTCTATCGATAGCAGGCAGTGACGTCAAGTGTTTTTTTCACGTGTGCTGTCATCACCTCTCTATCTCGGCATTACTGCAAGGTATTGACAAACTACGGACATCGTATATCAAGGTTAACAATACCCAGAAAGGCTTAGGGGTTTCTCGAGAAAAAATTAATATCAAAATAAGATGAAAGAAATTTCGTGAGATAAAAAACACTGTTACAGGCCTTAGAGTAAAGGTGTTTGGACAATGATCACCTGGCTTTGCCTTAACGTTGCATATGAGAACAAATAGCTCATATGTTTCACTTATTTCCAAATTTTAATGGTTGGAACCGATCTATTTGGTTCCCATTTTTTCACTGTTAAAAAAATGACAGTGAAAATCAATGCCTAAAGACGATTTAAAAATTAATATAAGATAGATTCATGAAATTTGTAACATATATTTCATTCATCATTTAAGGAAATAAGTTTAAAACCTCTGATTTCGGTGAGCTCAGAGGTTCCACTTGAGAGACTGCTCTTATAGTACACACGACTAACGATATGTTTACTGACGATATGTTAACTGACGATACGTTTACTGTCCATATGTTTACTGACGATACGTTTCCTGACGATATGTTTACTGACGATACGTTTATTGACGATATGTTTACTGACGATATGTTTACTGACGATACGTTTACTGAAGATACGTTTACTGACGATACGTTTACTAACGATATGTTTACTGGCGATATGTTTTCTGACGATACATATTATCACATTATTTGCCTTCGTATGTAAACTAGTATTTATCTCACGGTAATAACCGCAACGTACAACTTACCCTCGTTAGAACGACTTGAAGTATGGCAAAACGTGTTGTGTTGCACGTATAAACGATTATAAGGCTAATCAGTTTGAATTGTGTCCAAAAGGAAGGTTAAATAAATATGGTTTTAATATGAGGCAAAGTACCATGTATTAAGTATAATGACATGACATCAATACATGACTATAAAGACACAGGAAAAATTACATATTCCAGTAAGATTTTTTATATAAAATTTACACTTAGTTGGACAATTAAACTAAAAACTATCGAATGCCCTGAAAACAGAAAAAAGCTAATAAGGTTTTTATAAATCAAATCATATTCTTGTATAATTAACAAGTAATGACAGTTCCAATAAGATTCTGAAGCAATAAAAAAGCAGTTTGTTAGTTACTATTGTATATTTATCTCAAAATTATGCTCTAAAACATATGAATAGGTTAAAATTGAATTAATTTAATACAACAAGAAACTTACTGTGTGCGTTGACTATAGAATAAAAAACCACACGTTAAAAAATGCACAAATGTAAGCATAAATATACCTTACTAAGTGAAAAAATTAAATACATGTATTCAATAGATATAATATATATTCCTACTTATCACTACGTAGCAGTAAGTATTTTGAAAATCATCATCTCGTGTTATATTCACTATATCGGCCTAAGTGACCAGGTACATGTTTACTGTCTTCAGATTTCATACATTCTGATTATTTCGGACACTGCAGACATACGATAATTAAAAAAAACCTAATCTATACATTAAGAAACACTTATTGGAATTCAATTTGAACATACTGTGTTTAAAAAGCTGTGAGTGAGTGAGGGATCTTTACAGTTTCTTGGCGACAGTTAGTAATTGGCTAGTTGGCAACTACTGAGAGTTTGGCTGTGCGTACATTAAGCAGTAACATTCCACTAATATCTTCAATACTGTATGTGTATGTCATCGTTTTATACCCTGATTCCACAAGAGGTTTCGTCACTATAACGTTTTTATCTAAAACCTTTTAAGAAGGTTAGATTATTACAAGGACGACTAAAGGAGTTTGCATTAGATCCAAAACATAGTTTTAATACCATGTTTGTGTTTAAAGTAAGTTTTTTTAGAAGCAAGTAATTTCTTTAAAGCTTAATTGTAAAATGGTTTCAATATTTTGTAATTTTACTACAAAATATTCTACTGAATACTAAGCATTTCACTTACTGTTCTGTATGAAATCTATCTTTTTCATTAGATCATCATACAAGTTGAAAGTTGTCATTATAAACTTAAAATAACTTAAGTTTTAAATAATTTTCATCCATAAAAAATAAAAACCTCCAACAACATAATTATGATGAACGGAAAAGGTTTTTATTTTCGTAGTCGTGTGGAGCTCTTAGTAAACAGTAATCTTGGAGGGCAATATTACTTGTATTTGTGTCTGGGGCCATGTCGATACCCTTACAAGTACCATAGGTGGTTTGGTTGGCATGTGTTTAGAGTGGAGAGTGCATCCACTTATGAATGGACAACACTTAACGAATACATAGCCTATCCGTAACATCTGACGGTATCGTTGCCGATTTTGTGTTCAGTAGCTTAAATATCGTATAGTTTTTTGTCAGGTACCATTTAAAAAATTAAAATGATATAAAACTGTGTTATATACATAGAAAAACTCCAAAAAGTCATCAGATGTTAATTAAAATACTAAGTAATCTAAAATAAACACAATTTAGATAACGGATTAGAAAAAAAAAGAAAAAAAAACAGGGGGAACTCTGTAGCTATGTGATCTATTGTTTGGATAGACTCCCCGAAATCACATGACTGATCTACTGGCGATCCCCGTTTTTATATCCAGTAGTTACATCTGCCCACTCCAGTTTGGAACCGATTCAACAGTGTCCCCTCCCTACGAGGGAGGTTAATCCCACCAACAGTAGCTCTTGTGAAAGTGGTACATTACTGTGGTGTATTTTACGTTGTACGTTTGTTTATTGGTTTACAAGGAAAATGTCACTGTTCCCATACAGGAAATGTGTTTGTACATAAATATAGAGGGCAGTAGATACAGGTAAAAGGAAAGAGCTGATAAAGCTCCTTTGGCTGTGAGGATAAATCTTTGTTAAATAACTTGTCTAGGATTGGTGAATAAATAAAAGATAACTCGGCTTCCTTTTCCTAATAATATACAATCTAGGTATTAAACATAATAAAAAAACCTTCACGTAATACAAAACATGTTCCACTAAACATTTAGTATACATTTAGATGACCAATCTTGATTTCTTGTGGTTGGATTGATGAATATGCTTGAATCTTGCTACAGATCGGAAACGGGATTTTAACATATATCAAATGCTGCAACGTTAAAAATGATAAATAATTTATTGCTTTGTAAATATTAACTATCTTGTTATGTACTATATCATGCAAACTGCTACTTCATTCATTCATTCATATGCACCTTTTTAAGGAAAAAATAGCGTAAACAACAATAAAGTGAATAAGTGAATAATGAACATTTTACTGTAATTAACATGTAATCATATTTATTTATATATAAAAGATTGTTCCATACTCCTCAGTTAAAAAACTGCACTAAAATAATTTACAGATGATTTCAACAGATAAACCGAATAGATATAATTCTGTAAGTGTGTTAAACCGTAATCACTCCCCACTCCAATTATCAATAAATGCCGTTAGTTAATCGTTTGAGTGAGGAAGGTAAAATGGTATTTTGCAAAAGGTAGTTATGTAAATGACATCTATTTAGTTAAGCTAAATGTGATGCAGACATGAACACAACTGCAACTGTAATATGTACATGAGTTAATTAACGTATGTAACATTTCAAAAGAGATATTCAATATTGTATTTCTCATAATACTGACTAATGAGCCTGTATTAAGATAAATGTAATTAAATATTCCACGTATAATGGTTCCTATTAACTAGAAATAGTTGTTTATTTTTAAAAGACAAACGTTAATAATTTTTTTAACTTATTTGTAAATTGTTAAATTGTATTAATAATATTAATTTTATAAATAAATATAAAAAACATAGACAGAAAAATATTCCAGTTAAGATTTAATATAACATTTTTAGGTTAAGTTTTTTTTCTGCCCAATTCTAATAAACTATTTGCATATTGACTTAACAAGTAAATGGTTCTGGTTAAAACAGTTGAAACTGTAATAAAATTGAAGACTTTATTACAATCTCTTTATTACAATATCTTAAAGAAATGTATAGCATCAGGTTACAATATTTGTATGACTGTTTGTAAAATATTACCATATTAATCAATACAATGCAATGTAAAACATACAAATATACAACATACAATTTGTGAATATACAATAATGGTACTGTACACATAAGTTGAGATATTGTTGTTGTTATTGAAGTTAAATATAAGATTTCATTTTAAATATCTTCCCATTGAAGGAATTCTTCCAGTGTGTAGAAGGGTCTTGAAGTCAGCCAGTCATTCAATGATTCCTTTAGCTTCTTTCCTGTGAGAGTCTTCATTTCTGTCGGTAGTAGGTTGTACAGCTTCAGACCTGCACACAGCTGGAGGATGGTAATCCGCAGAATGTCTGGTGTGGTAGTAATGGTGATCGGCTGCTCGGGGAGGTTTTCCCCATCAATATGTAAAATGACTTCCTGCATATAGGAAGTCATAATTCTGAGGTCTGTTTCTGAGGAATAGGATCGAATAGTTCTGAGGAATAGGAAATTCTGAGGTCTTCTGCAGGTGTCTCCTGGTCCCAGGCAATTTAGGATCCATATTGCTTGCTTTTGAAGAAGCAGAATACGTTGTAGATTCTTTTGTGATGTTCCTCCCCAGATGGCTATGCCATATCGTATGTGCGATTCAAATAGTGCAAAATATGTTAATTTGATTGCTGCAGTATTGGTGATGGCTTTTGTTCGTTTTAAGGTGTAAAGGCTTATGTTCAATTTTTTACATAGGGCGTCAACATGATGTGTCCATGACATATTTTCGTCAATAGTCACTCCTAGTAATTTTACCTGTGGCTTAATTTCAACATCTAGCACTTGGTTTCGTCTTCTGCCGAGTGCTAGCTGGTTTGTCTTTGATGTATTAACCACTAAGTCATTAGTGTGGCAGTATTGATAAGCCATATTCAATGTGATATATGCGCTTACTGCTAGTTGATCAGCAGAGTTCTCTGAAAACAGAAGGGTGGTGTCATCTGCATACATAAGCGTACAACAGAGTCCGTCCAAGTGTTGCGGCATGTCTTTTGTATATAAAATAAACATCACAGGGCCGAGGACAGATCTTTGGGGTACACCTCTGATTATGGAAAGTGGCTTGGATCTTACGTATGGGTTTGTATGGGTTTGCATATCTCTTTCTGTATGTTTGATTTCTACCAGTTGACTCAAGGCAGCTCCTAAACCAGTTTAGTGCAGGACCTCTGATATCTAGATTGTCGAGTTTGTTTAAAATCAGGTTATGTCCAAGGTAATCAAATGCCTTGCTAAAATTAAGCATAATGCCTGTAACTAGTTTTCCTTGTTGAAGGTGGTTGATTACAAACTCAGCAAGTCCAATTATTGCGGTAGTAGTGGATCGTCCTTTTAGGAAACCATGTTGGCTTGCTGTCAGTAACTTATGTCGTTCACAATGGTCCATCAATCTCTTTAGGACAACTCGTTCAATCACTTTGGAGAAGGTTGAGATGAGCGAAATTGGTCTGTAGTTGATTAGTTGTTTCGTACTTCCACTTTTGAACTTGGGGTATACTTTGGCAAGTTTTAAGGCCGTTGGGAATTTTCCTGATCTTAATGACATATTGGTTATATGAACCAGATGTGATGTAAGAGTTTCACAGCATTGTTGTAACAACTTGGATGAAACTCCATCCACTCCTGCTGAGGCGTTGGACTTGAAACTCTTTATTATATTTTAAATCACTTCTATGACTGTGTCTGACAGGTGTGTGAGGTGACTATCTATGGATTGTACTTGTATGTCATTTTATATTTTTGCATGCTGTGTGTTGCTGGCAAGTGTCTTAATTGTTATGTTGGTGATGAAATGGTTGAAGTGTTCTGCCATTTCCCTTGGGTTGGTTATTTCTCGGTTGTTCACTTCCAGACTGAGTTGAGTTTTCTGATGTTTATTGTTTTGTCTTTCAGAATTTATAATCTGCCACACAGCTTTAGATTTATTATCAGATTTGATGACGTAATCTGCTAATGCCTGCTGTCTTAGCATTTTCAGTCGAAGATCATAGTCCTTTTTGGTTTTGGTTGTTTTTGCCTTATCTTCATCAGTGCCTTTGAGCTGATATTTATCCAGACATTTGAGATAGTTTGCCTTAAGGTCAAGTGATTCTTTATAAAAAAAGTCGTTTTGACTGTGGCTTTGATTTTGTCTTTACCACGAGGCAAGTAGCATCGATTGCTATTGTCAATGTAGTTAGGAAGATGTTGTATGCGTCATCTACGTCTTTTGATCCATATAAAACATGTCAATCCTCATTTTCTAGTAGTGTCTTTAATGAAATAATGTTTTTTTTTTTTTTTTTAATTGTCTTTGGATAACACTTGTGGAGGGGATTGTCATGTATTTTAAACTGTGCTGTCGTTAATTGGGCTGTGTAATCTGATATGCCTGCTTCAATTACTAATGTTTTCAAACTGTCATTCTTTAGATTTGTGCATACCCAGTCAATGGAAGTACTGGACTGGGGAGTTACTCGTGTGGGAGGAAGAGTCAGTCTGGCTAGGTTGTGTCTCATTAATGTCTTATTTAGAATATGGTTTTCCCGGTTATGTTGTTTTAAAATGTCTACATTAATATCACCCATCATAACTAAGGGACGATTTTCTGTTCTTGTGTCTTCCAATACAATGGATATTATATCCAGAGCATCAGTAAGATTTCCACTAGGTGGCCTGTAGATGCCTACAACATAAAGGTGTTGTACATCACCTGTACATAAAGGTGTTGTACAACATAAGGTGGCCTACAACATTTGTAAGAAGTGACTGCGTGTTGTAAAAGTCTGATAAACACGATACAGTGACTGATTTAATCGATAAGACTATACGGAAATCTGCAACTATAAAATTTGACCAGCCAAAATAAAAATACTTCCGCACTTAATGAAAACTCGTGAAGAGTTACGATATTCTGAATGCAAACAAAAGTACCAGTAAATCTTTAATGTTTGGTTTCCTTGGTAAAATATATTTTCGAAACAAAAAATATTTTAATGCATACAACATATTTCTGCAATTTTATCAAGTTAAAACAAACTAAATTTATTTTGAATTAACTAGGATAATTAATTGTGATTTATTTACTTGATTTTATGATAAACAACAATAATGGAAACCAAATCAGTAGAAAAATATCGTTATTATATTTTATATAGGGAGCAATTGGGTTTTCTAATGCAACCTCCTCTATAAGTATTTATAATAGGGTACGTCACTACCTCCAAACGAAAGTTTAGTTGCACATTAATAAGTAATATCATAATCTTTTAACAATTTATATTTAATGTTTTAAACAACTTAATTCTAAATGAAAGGAACCTAAACTGTTTTATAACATAAGCTTTTACATATTCTGTCGTCCAAGTTTTCATTCGGAAAACTTGACTGTTTATAAGTTCTTAAAATTGAAAATTTAAGTTTTTTAATTTTAAATATAATTTATAACTATTTCTTAATTATAATATAACTAGTTGATAGAAATCACCAAGAAGGAAAACAGGTTTGAAAAATGTTAAAAGAAGGAAGGAGAATTATTATGGAGATAGACTTTAGAAAAACATGTATAAATACGAACAGACCAAAGGAATTATCAAAGTCATGGTCATAAGTCACAGATTATTAATATTTCTTTAGATTCCTTCTGTTCTTAAATGACAAAGATAGTTTAACTTAATCAATCACCAAAGTATTTTTATTCTTGTAGTTATGTAGTTTAATATTGAAGTAGTGTTTCAATATTAAACTACTAGTGTTTTTCATTCAATAAAAGGTATTGAAATAGTGTTATGTGATGGTTTTTTCTGAAATTTATAAGCTTATTAATACTATAAAATATAATAAATAAATAATAATAATAATTTCATTTGATATCTGAAAATTGAGTATGTAATGTACAATATGACATGTTACAAAAACCATTAACTAGTTATTTTGTTTAGCTTCTTATTTACAGCGGGAAAATAAAACTTCGCATAGCTCTTAGCGAAAAAAATTCAATACATAAATGAGGATTGCGTTATCCAACCAGTCACTAATGTGACTCAGCAAGAGTGTAATACCTGAGCAGTTTACAATCAGTGTCTCTCCAAACACACTACAGTGTGTTTACCTTTATATTAACCATGGGTATTACCATTATATAGTCAATACAGTTATATAAATCATGGGTATTACCGCTATGTAGTCAATACAGTTATATTAAACTGAAATTATATTGTTTGTGACCAAATGATAGATTTAGTTTATAAGTCCAAAGCATCATAGTGCTAACAATATGGTATGAACTGATAACTAATTTATACCATATTTATACCATATACCCATGATTAATATAACTGTATTGACTACATAATGGTAATACCCATAGTTAATATAACGGTATTGACTACATAACGGTAATACCCATGGTTAATATAACTGTATTGAATACATAACGCAAATACCCATGGTTAATATTACTGTATTGACTACATAACGATAGTACCCATGGTTAATATAACGGTATTGACTACATAACGGTAATGCGCATGGTTAATATAACTGTACTAAATACATAACGATAGTACCAATGGTTAATATAACTGTATTGACTACATAACGATAGTACGCATGGTTAATATAACTGTATTGACTACATAACGATAGTACCCATGGTTAATATAACTGTATTGACTACATAACAGTAATACCCATGGTTAATATAACTGTATTGACTACATAACGATAGTACCCATGGTTAATATAACGGTATTGACTACATAACGATAGTACCCATAGTTAATATAACTGTATTGACTACATAACGATAGTACCCATGGTTAATATAACTGTATTGACTATATAACGATAGTACCCATGGTTAATATAACGGTATTTACTACATAACGATAGTACCCATGGTTAATATAACTGCATTGACTACATAACAGTAATACCCATGGTTAATATAACTGTATTAAATACATAACGCAAATACCCATGGTTAATATAACTGTATTGACTACATAACGATAGTACCCATGGTTAATATAACTGTACTGACTACATAACGATAGTACCCATGGTTAATATAACTGTACTGACTACATAACGATAGTACCCATTGTTAATATAACTGTATTGACTACATAACGATAGTACGCATGGTTAATATAACTGTATTGACTACATAACGATAGTACCCATGGTTAATATAACTGTATTGACTACATAACGATAGTACCCATGGTTAATATAACGGTATTGACTACATACCGATAGTACCCATGGTTAATATAACTGCATTGAATACATAACGCAAATACCCATGGTTAATATAACTGTATTGACTACATAACGATAGTACCCATGGTTAATATAATGGTATTGACTACATAACGATAGTACCCATGGTTAATATAACTGCATTGACTACATAACAGTAATACCCATGGTTAATATAACTGTATTGAATAGATAACGCAAATACCCATGGTTAATATAACTGTATTGACTACATAACGATAGTACCCATGGTTAATATAATGGTATTGACTACATAACGGTAGTACCCATGGTTAATATAACTGTATTGACTACATAACGATAGTACCTATGGTTAATATAACTGTATTGACTACATAACGGTAATACCCATGGTTAATATAACGGTATTGACTACATAATGATAGTACCCATGGTTAATATAACGGTATTGACTACATAATGATAGTACCCATGGTTAATATAACGGTATTGACTACATAACGATAGTACCCATGGTTAGTATAATGGTATTGACTACATAACGATAGTACCTATGGTTAATATAATGGTATTGACTACATAATGGTAATACCCATGGTTAATATAATGGTATTGACTACATAACGGTAATACCCATGGTTAATATAACTGTATTGACTACATAACGATAGTACCTATGGTTAATATAACTGTATTGACTACATAACGATAGTACCCATGGTTAATATAACGGTATTGACTACATAACGATAGTACCCATGGTTAATATAACTGCATTGACTACATAACAGTAATACCCATGGTTAATATAACTTTATTGACTACATAACAGTAATACTCATGGTTAATATAACGGTATTGACTACATAACGATAGTACCCATGGTTAATATAACTGTATTGACTACATAACGATAGTACCCATGGTTAATATAACTGTATTGACTACATAACGATAGTACCCATGGTTAATATAACGGTATTGACTACATAACGATAGTACCTATGGTTAATATAACTGCATTGACTACATAACAGTAATACCCATGGTTAATATAACTGTATTGAATACATAACGCAAATACCCATGGTTAATATAACGGTATTGACTACATAACGATAGTACCCATGGTTAATATAACTGTATTGACTACATAACGATAGTACCCATGGTTAATATAATGGTATTGACTACATAATGGTAATACCCATGGGTAATATAACGGTATTGACTACATAACGGTAATACCCGTGGTTAATATAATGGTATTGACTACATAATGATAGTACCCATGGTTAATATAACTGTATTGTATTGACTACATAACAGTAATACCCATGGTTATTATAACTGTATTGACTACATAATGGTAATACCAATGGTTAATATAACTGTATTGACTACATAACGATAGTACCCATGGTTAATATAACTGTATTGACTACATAACGATAGTACCCATGGTTAATATAACGGTATTGACTCCATAACGATAGTACCCATGGTGAATATAACTGTATTGTATTGACTACATAACAGTAATACCCATGGTTAATATAACTGTATTGAATACATAACGATAGTACCTATGGTTAATATAACGGTATTGACTACATAACAGTAATACCCATGGTTAATATAACGGTATTGACTACATAACGATAGTACCTATGGTTAATATAACTGCATTGACTACATAACAGTAATACCCATGGTTAATATAACTGTATTGAATACATAACGGAAATACCCATGGTTAATATAACTGTATTGACTACATAACGATAGTACCCATGGTGAATATAACTGTATTGTATTGACTACATAATGGTAATACCCATGGGTAATATAACGGTATTGACTACATAACGGTAATACCCATGGTTAATATAACTGTATTGACTACATAACGATAGTACCTATGGTTAATATAACTGTATTGACTACATAACGATAGTACCCATGGTTAATATAACGGTATTGACTACATAACGGTAATGGGCATGGTTAGTATAACTGTACTGACTACATAACGATAGTACCCATGTTTAATATAACTGTATTGTATTGACTACATAACAGTAATACCCATGGTTAATATAACTGTATTGACTACATAACGGTAATACAAATGGTTAATATAACTGTATTGACTACATAACGGTAATGCGCATGGTTAATATAACTGTATTGACTATATAACAGTAATACCCATGGTTAATATAACGGTATTGACTACATAATGGTAATACCCATAGTTAATATAACTGTATTGACTACATAACGATAGTACCCATGGTTAATATAATGGTATTGACTACATAATGGTAATACCCATAGTTAATATAACTGTATTGACTACATAACGGTAATGCCCATGGTTAATATAACGGTATTGACTACATAACGATAGTACCTATGGTTAATATAACTGTATTGACTACATAACAGTAATACCCATGGTTAATATAACTGTATTGACTACATAACAGTAATACCCATGGTTAATATAACTGTATTGACTACATAACAGTAATACCTATGGTTAATATAACTGTATTGACTACATAACGGTAGTACCCATGGTTAATATAACGGTATTGACTACATAACAGTAATACCCATGGTTAATATAACTGTATTGACTACATAACGGTAATGCGCATGGTTAATATAACTATAATGATTATATAAAGGTAATACATATGGTTAATATATCAATAAGATTAAAACTAGAATACGTTACCTACTTTCGCTTTAAAAATGTAAAATAATGGTTAGCCAACAAAATTGCTATTGCTAACCGACAGTTTCCTTTCTGAACGAATAATTTTACATATGTTTAAAGGAGGAAACAATGAAATGAACAAATTTCCAAAAAAATAATGAAATGTTTTCGTACCTTCCTGAATCATTCTTATTACCCATTTCTTATTTGACCTTAAAAGATAAACATTAACAGAAAATGATATAGGATCAGTGACACATGTAAATTTTACGAAATTGAAGATTTTAGACATAATAATTTATGTGATGTTCAATTTAATACTCATACTTTACAACGGTAATTCTGAAAGGGCTTGTACTCAGTGTAGATTAGGTGGTGGAATTAGCTCTATTTGAAGACTTTTGATCATTACCTTTGGTCCGAAGTTCAAAGAAAGAACTGTAATAGGAATTTTAATTTACAAAAGGTTCTCAGCTTAATAAATAGGCTCAACTCATGGTCACGATAGTTTTTACAGATAAATTAATAGGTTAGCATAAAAATTTTGCGTTGAAATAAATAAAACAAATCGGCCTTATTGTCGGTTATTATATTATTTTAAAAAATCACATACATACTAATGTTATGTAAGCACATTGGTCTTTCAAAAGCAATTAACAGAATCTTGTCTCATATACTGTGTATTTATTAATTTAAGTTTTAGTGTTAAAACGGGAACATTGAAATGTATGCAAATTGAAAAATAAAATTAATATTCACATGAAAAGAACAAGCCATATAGAATTATTCTTTATTGAAATAGTTGTTAAATATTCTTGTTGGATAATTTATAAATACTAAAATAAATAATTTTATTTTAGTACTTATTAATCTAAAAATGAAGAAAAACAGTAGAATTAAGAATATTTATACAAAGTGAATTGTAAAAAATTATTTCAAGAAACTATTTTAACAGATTTTGTGAGGAAGGGTAATACACGATGTTAGTAATAACAAAAAGAAGATGTTGAGCACTGTACGTGTATGGGTGGGTTGTTGGGGTGAGCAGTAGTCCCTACTGCATAAATTCAATGCCGGATAGCAAACTGAATTTGAAAAAATCATTCTTGCAGCATAAGAAATTGTCAGGCGTATAATAAAGTGTGGATGATAGTAGTAATTGCCGTATTTTCTCTCAATATAGATGGTCATACGGATTCATTACAACAATCTTATAGGTAAATCGCGGAAACAACTCAACTGACCACTCAGTGATTCAACCGTGAACAGGTCGCAGTATGGACTGTAAGTTGTTAGTTTAGACATCTGCACACAGTTCACTGAGCCAATTTCTGTTAGCAGTAACTAAGTCAGATACAATGTCGGAAACAACTCAATTGACCAATCAGTAATTCACCCGGGAACGGGTCGCACTATAGAATGTTAAGTTGTTAGTTTAGACATCTGCACACAGTTCACTGAGCCAATTTCTGTTAGCAGTAATTACGTCAGATACAATCTCGGAAACAACTCAATTGACCAATCAGTAATTCACCCGGGAACGGGTCGCAGTATGGACTGTTAAGTTGTTAGTTTAGACATCTGCACACAGTTCACTGAGCCAATTTCTGTTAGCAGTAATTACGTCAGATACAATCTCGGAAACAACTCAATTGACCAATCAGTAATTCACCCGGGAACGGGTCGCACTATAGAATGTTAAGTTGTTAGTTTAGACATCTGCACACAGTTCACTGAGCCAATTTCTGTTAGCAGTAATTACGTCAGATACAATCTCGGAAACAACTCAATTGACCAATCAGTAATTCACCCGGGAACGGGTCGCACTATAGAATGTTAAGTTGTTAGTTTAGACATCTGCACACAGTTCACTGAGCCAATTTCTGTTAGCAGTAATTACGTCAGATACAATCTCGGAAACAACTCAATTGACCAATCAGTAATTCAACCGTGAACGGGTCGCAGTATGGACTGTTAAGTTGTTGGTTTAGACATCTTCACATGGTACACTGAGCTAATTTCTGTCAGCAGTAACTACGTCAGATACAATCCCGGAAACAACTTAATTGACTAATCAGTAATTCACCCGGGAACGGGTCGCAGTATGGACTGTTAAGTTGTTAGTTTAGACATCAGCACACAGTTCACTGAGCCAATTTCTGTTAGCAGTAACTACGTCAGATACAATGTCGGAAACAACTCAATTGACCAATCAGTAATTCACCCGGGAACGGGTCGCACTATAGAATGTTAAGTTGTTAGTTTAGACATCTGCACACAGTTCACTGAGCCAATTTCTGTTAGCAGTAATTACGTCAGATACAATCTCGGAAACAACTCAATTGACCAATCAGTAATTCACCCGGGAACGGGTCGCACTATAGAATGTTAAGTTGTTAGTTTAGACATCTGCACACAGTTCACTGAGCCAATTTCTGTTAGCAGTAATTACGTCAGATACAATCTCGGAAACAACTCAATTGACCAATCAGTAATTCACCCGGGAACGGGTCGCACTATAGAATGTTAAGTTGTTAGTTTAGACATCTGCACACAGTTCACTGAGCCAATTTCTGTTAGCAGTAATTACGTCAGATACAATCTCGGAAACAACTCAATTGACCAATCAGTAATTCAACCGTGAACGGGTCGCAGTATGGACTGTTAAGTTGTTGGTTTAGACATCTTCACATGGTACACTGAGCTAATTTCTGTCAGCAGTAACTACGTCAGATACAATCCCGGAAACAACTTAATTGACTAATCAGTAATTCACCCGGGAACGGGTCGCAGTATGGACTGTTAAGTTGTTAGTTTAGACATCAGCACACAGTTCACTGAGCCAATTTCTGTTAGCAGTAACTACGTCAGATACAATGTCGGAAACAACTCAATTGACCAATCAGTAATTCACCCGGGAACGGGTCGCACTATAGAATGTTAAGTTGTTAGTTTAGACATCTGCACACAGTTCACTGAGCCAATTTCTGTTAGCAGTAATTACGTCAGATACAATCTCGGAAACAACTCAATTGACCAATCAGTAATTCACCCGGGAACGGGTCGCACTATAGAATGTTAAGTTGTTAGTTTAGACATCTGCACACAGTTCACTGAGCCAATTTCTGTTAGCAGTAATTACGTCAGATACAATCTCGGAAACAACTCAATTGACCAATCAGTAATTCAACCGTGAACGGGTCGCAGTATGGACTGTTAAGTTGTTGGTTTAGACATCTTCACATGGTACACTGAGCTAATTTCTGTCAGCAGTAACTACGTCAGATACAATCCCGGAAACAACTTAATTGACTAATCAGTAATTCACCCGGGAACGGGTCGCAGTATGGACTGTTAAGTTGTTAGTTTAGACATCTGCACACAGTTCACTGAGCCAATTTCTGTTAGCAGTAACTACGTCAGATACAATCCCAAGAACAACTTAACTGACCACTTAGTAATTAAATCGGGAAGGGTCACAATATGGACTGTTATGTTGTTGGTTTGGACATATGCACACGGTACACTGAGCCAATTTCTGTTAGCAGTAACTACGTCAGATACAATCCCAAGAACAACTTAACTGACCACTTAGTAATTCAATTGGGAACGGGTCACAACATAGACTGTTAAGTTGTTGGTTTAGACATCTGCACACGGTACACTGAGCCAATTTCTGTTAGCAGTAACTACGTCAGATACAATCCCAAGAACAACTTAACTGACCACTTAGTAATTCAATTGGGAACGAGTCACAACATAGACTGTTAAGTTGTTGGTTTAGACATCTGCACACGGTACACTGAGCCAATTTCTGTTAGCAGTAACTACGTCAGATACAATCCCAAGAACAACTTAACTAACCACTTAGTAATTCAATTGGGAACGGGTCACAACATAGACTGTTAAGTTGTTGGTTTAGACATCTGCACATGGTACACTGAGCCAATTTCTGTTAGCAGTAACTACGTCAGATACAATCCCAAGAACAACTTAACTGACCACTTAGTAATTCAATCGGAAAGGTCACAATATGGACTGTTAAGGTGTTGGTTTAGACATCTGCACACGGTACACTGAGCTAATTTCTGTTAGCAGTAACTACGTCAGATACAATCCCGGAAACAACTCAATTGACCACTCAGTAATTCAATCAGCCACGTGTCACAGTGTCGAAATGTCACCATCCCTGACTGTACCCTGCAATATTCCATGTATCACAGAGTCAATCTCGCCTTGTTTCAATTACCATCCAAAGCAAACAAAGACTTGTTAGATATAGGCTGTTAAAATAAAGGAATAGTACTGTATACTATGGATTGTATTATCCTTGTAAAAGAGCTTAATTCCCAGATACGAAAAGTCTGAATACACATATCCATCTGCGTATATCTCTAGAATAGTGCCTGTAACTATCATCTTATAGCAGCGCATTTGATTAAACATAAGCTACTTTTTGCTCTTTTAATTATGAATGAATGTTTGAAAATAAATTTGAATTTGTCATAAAATAACGAAGATTTTATGTATATTTTAAAAATCATGCACTACCCAAAGTCACCTTGTGCACATTTAACTTTGTTAGGCTCGTTTTAAGTTTAATTAATTAATTAATTGGGGTTGGCAGGCTTGGTCTGCATTAGTTGGTTGGGGCATATATCGCTCTCATTTAATTGTTGGAAATTAAATGTTTCTAGAATATTAATTAAACCAGATGTGTGTGATACAGTTTACTTATAAAATTCTTTTTAACTCTGAATACGCCCAATACTAATGCGTAAGTAATTCAATGTGTAAACCGTAACTAACCGACTGTCTGGTGACCAGGTCTGCCTAAGATAACGGCTGTGCTAACCTAAAAGTTGACAGGCACGCAGGGAATAGACGCACGCTCGACGGTATCAGAACTATACCAACGCTACCACTCTGATTTTCCCCGCCGAAGAGAAATTCCCACGCTCTCTGATCCGCTCCCAAGCTACTACCAGGGACCAGCGCCGCGTGGGTGGAGCCACTTCACGCATTACATATTTGTGCTGCGGATTACAGTTAACAATTCGCAGGCACTTTCTCAAACCAGAAATTAAAGTTGGTAACTTTAGGACCATATTTTGACTTCGCTGCCTCAGCAGCACACACAATCACAATTTGCTTCTGTTCCGGTTGGTTACTCTTATATATTGGTAGCCACTTATTAAATTTCAGGAAATGTCTTTTGTACTGGAAGAAGTAAAAAATAGGAGAGATATAATATTATTTAAAAACCACAAATACCGTGAAGGCTACTCCTTAAAAAGTGGTGACATTATCTGGAGGTGTCTAGGAAAAGTGTGCAAAGCTAATATCAAGACTAACAAAGAGAAGACAGGTATCTTCTTCTCCAATGATAGTCATACTGGGGTTCATCCTGTGACACTACGAGCCTTGACACCGACTCCACCTAGAAATGACCGGTCATCTGCTATGTCCAAGACTATTGACACTCCCACGGCTACCGCGACGCCCGTGACCACCGCGACGCCCGTGACAACCGCGTCAACCACGACGCCCGTGACAACCACGACGCCCGTGACCACCGTGACGCCCGTGACCACCGCGACGCCCGTGACCACCCCAACGCCTATGACACCCGTGTCACCTATGATCGTGGCGACTCCGGTGACTCTCATTGATTCCACCAGCACAAATACTCCAAATACTTCTTTCCAGGACATTTTGAGGGAGAATTCCGCGCTGAAGATAGAAGTGGAGAAGCTGCGCTCGGAGAAACAGGTCGTCCTCAACCACTCTGTAGAATCTGACCTGCGACTTCTCGAATATACCGACAAAATATTTCTTCCCCCTCAGTCTTTGTCAGTGAACGCCTCGGTCCGGCACCATAGCCCTCATAATCATAAAGAAGACTTGAGAGAGGCATTAGCTAAAATAATATCGCTAGAGGAAGAAATAAAGAGACTCCAGCACCCATGTGAAGTATGCGAGATTCTCAAAGACGAGACTAAGAACATGATAAACAGTTTGAGATGCTTGGAAGAGGAAAATAGAGCGCTAAAATGTACCATCGAGGCAAAAATTGCAAACCCTACCTATCTTCTCTCTTCTGCACCCCTTCTCAAGCTTCACAACACCTACGACGTGCTGAGAGAAGATAGTACTCAAGAGGAGGACGATGAAGGACATTTCGTCATGGTGTCAAAGAAAGGTAAAGCCAACCTAAAAGTAAAATCTAACAAAGCTACAAAGAAACAGCCTAAAGCAAGTCAAGTGCGATACTCCGTGACTAGAAAAGCTAAATCCATTCCCTTTAGATCTATCTCAGTCATCGGGGATAGCCACGCTCGTGGCGTAGCTGACGTCTTGAGAAAGCACATGGGAGACGGTGTATCAATCACCGGATTCTGCAAGCCCGGAGGTCGCCTGCTGAACATTGAACCCACTTCCCCGCCACCAGAGGGCCACTGATATGTGGTAATCGCAGGAACCAACGATGTCGGTGCCGGGAACGTGGGCTTAGTCTTTGCACATCTGGAAAAAGTCCTCCAAACATGTAAGAAGTCATCCAGAGTCCTCCTGGTGCCTCTACCGACAAGATACGACCTCCACCGTAGCAGCCCCATCCACGAAGCAGTCGATCTCATCAACGGATTCATGGCTGAGCTGAGCTTCCGTCACCAGGGAGTGGAGTTGCTGGATACTGGCAGCATCCACAGACACCACCACACCTCCCACGGTCTCCATTTCAACGGGAGTGGTAAACGTCAGTTAGCTAGACTCGTGGTAGAGACACTGGCTAACATGTCACCGCCATCAACGCACTACAACCCAGTAACGAGGCAAACAGCTACTAGAATTGGGAAAACGCCACGGCCCATACCCGTCGACTCGTATGACGATACTATTCATGCACCGAAACGAGAAATGAAAAATATGCCCGGTCCACAGCCCATTTTAAACCTCCCACAACGCTCATTTGCCGGTCCCATCACCCTGCCCTATGAGACATATGCCGAGGCCGCCGCACGACCGTTCAGCGCCCTGAACTCGCCAAGCAACCATCAAATTATAACTCCTAGTTATTCAAAAAATTGTATTAATGTTTTTTTAGACAAGGCCACTCCAACAACCAATCAAAATTAAATCATGTGAATCACCCAGTGAACTCACTAAACATTTTGCATCAAAATTCACAATGGGCGACCAACAAACTAGACGAGCTCTCTATCATGTGTGATGAATTGCAGCCTCACGTTTTCATTGTAACCGAAAACGGTTTTAACAATGATAATATCTCCTTATGTAGACTTAACAACTATAATCTGGCTAGTTATTATTGCCGTCAAAACCACACAGGAGGAGGTATCGCCATATTTATAAAAAACAATTTAAAGTCTAACAATATTAAATTAAAACAATCTTTAGACAAAGATTTTGAAACAGTTGGCATTAAATTACCCTCTGAACACTCATACATATCAGTCATTGGCATTTATAGGTCTCCCAGTGGGAATATAAATAACTTTTTTCTAAATTTCGAGTCACTTCTGGTCGAATTGACAACAAAAAATTCACCTTTTGTTTTAATGGGGGACTTTAATATAGATATACTTGATTCTAACAATTATCTGACAAAACGATTCTCTGATTGTTTAAAGACCTTTGGTATAAAGTGGCTAATAAACTCTCCTACGAGAATTACAGCCACTACTGAAACTGCAATAGATAATGTAATCACGAACATAACTGACACTGTGGTGTCTGTGGTCAACACAGCAGTAGCTGACCATTGCGGCCAACTTGCTACTATTTTGGGTCATTATCATCAAGATAATAGTCCTGCCCCCCGGGAGATAAGAGACACAAGGCCTTCCAATATCAGTCATCTTAACTCACTGCTGTCAAAGGAAGATTGGACATTTTTAAATGCCGATGAAGACTGCGAAAGTCAATTTTCTAAATTTGACGATGCTTTCAATTTTTACGTTAATACTTGTTGCCCTTTAAGAACTAAAAAAGCCAAGCTAGATACAAAAGTTGGCTCTTGGATCACAAAAGGAATATTAATTTCCAGACAAAAATTGAGGTTTTTTTGGAAAATTTCAAAAACCTCTGTCGATTTGGAATTTCAAAACTTTTTTAAAGAGTATAAAAAAGTATACAAAAAAGTCATAGTTGCAGCAAAGGCTTATGACGTTCGAAAAAAACTCATAAAGTCCAAAACATTTTCCAAAACTGCGTGGGGTATCATAAATTCACAAAGACAACAAAAAGAACAAGAAAATATTGAATTAAAAATCAATGAGGATTTAATCACCGACGCCAGGCTTGTGGCGGATGTTTTTAATGACTTCTTTTCCTCAGTTGCTCAGCCCTTTCAGGGTCCCGAGCCTATGTCTCCTCTTCGTGGCAACAGCCCGACGTCTTCAATGGTGTTGAGGCCGGCTACGGAAGAGGAACTTGACAAAGTAATTAAGAGTCTACCCTCCAAAAAAACTAACGACATAAATATCATTTCTATATGGCTCATCAAGAAAGTCTCCAAATACTTACTGAAGCCTCTAACACACATTATCAATCTTTCTTTCTCAGCAGGCTGCTTCCCATCAAGGCTTAAATTAGCCAAGGTGATACCTATTTTCAAAAAAAAAAAAAAAAAAACGACAGGAATGATATAAACAATTTCAGACCTGTATCGATTCTTCCTTCTCTGAGCAAAATTTTCGAAAAAATATTCTTAAATCGCATGTCAGGGTACTTGGAAAAACACAATCTCCTCGCGGATGAACAGTTTGGGTTTAGAGAAGGTAGATCCACAATAGACGCTGTAGTAAGCCTCGTTACAGAGGTAGTGGAGAAATTGGAGAGGCGGGAATCCACTTTGGGTGTGTTCATTGACCTCTCTAAAGCGTTCGACTGTGTTGACCACAGCATACTGTTTCACAAACTACATCACTTCGGCATTCGAGGAGTACCACTCTCGTGGATTAAATCATACCTATCAGGTCGAACTCAAAGGGTTCAGGTAGCAAACCAACTGTCGAAGTCAAATCAAATGAAATTTGGGGTCCCTCAGGGATCTATTCTTAGTCCTCTCCTTTTCTTAGTTCACATAAACAATTTATCCTCAGCACTACGACACGCGAAACTCGTGCAGTATGCTGATGACACGAATCTCTGCTTCAGTGAAAAATCAAAATCAGACTTGGAAATTCAAACATTCACTGACTTAAATAATGTAATGCAGTATTTTAATAATATAAATCTAAAAGTCAATCTCAAAAAATCGAATTACATCAGTTTTAACTTACGCCAAACCGACTTAGACGGTACTCTAACCATTATGTTGTCAGAAACTGAACTCGAAGAAGTCCAATCAACTAAATTTCTTGGAATATACCTGGAACAAAGCTTATCCTGGAACGATCACACAAACAAGATCTGTTCTAAATTAGCATCAGGTATATATTGTTTGAGATATTTGTCCAAATACTGCCCGATTGAAATTCTTATGACGGCGTATTATGGGATCATATACCCACATCTATCCTATGGGGTGATACTGTGGGGTGGATGCTCAAATAGAGAATTTTTGCGAATATTCAGACTGCAGAAAAAAGCAGTACGAATTATTTTAAAATTAAAAAGCAGAGATTCGTGCAGAACTGCATTTCAGAATCTAAAACTGTTGACCCTGCCCTGCATTTATATATTGGAAACAATCACTTACTGCATGACCAAATGCACTCTAACTAGAGGCACCGACATACACGGACACAACACCAGAGGCAGGGAAACCTACCGAACTGGGCAACACAGGACGGTGGTTTTCGAACATCTTCCTTCTCAGGCCGGTGTTCGATTAATCAACAGTCTACCCAATGAATTCAAATGTGCACAGGTGCCCAAGGCTCGTCTTAAAAACGTACTTATATCAAACGCTTTCTACAGCGTGGACGAGTTCCTTGCACATAACTGGGAGACCTAGTAATGCCAAATGACCCTCAAATATTGGCATGGCACAGGGAGGTGGAGTGGCCGCTATCTATTTATTTAGTTATGTATTTATTTATTTTAGTTTTAATATTTTAACCCAGTTTAAATGAGAGCGTGAATGTAAGACAGTTTGTATGTTTGTATGAACCTATTTATTTAGTTATATATTTATTATTTAGTTTTAGAATTTTAATCTAGTATAAATGAGAGAGTGAATGTAAGACATCTTGTATGTTTGTATGCACCGTTTTTAAGATTGTATGTATAGGATAGGTTATTTTTATTATTAATATTGACTATTGCGATGCAATTCATGTAATTGTCTTCATGCAATAAAACATTTGAATTTGAATTAGTGCTGTAGAAGTGTTTGTAGTGAATGAATGCGTTAATCTGTGAACGAATGAACTCCCCCACTAAGCTTTGCTGGAATTGTTACTATAGTTATTTTATCACATCACTTAATGTATCATTAGTTTGTAGGATCATTTTTATTATAATATGACTTTTGCTATACGATATGTACATATTGTCAAAAAGCAATAAAACTATTTCATTTCATTTCATTTCATTTCATTTCATTTCATTTCATTTCATTTCATTTCATTTCATTTCATTTCATTTCATTTCATTTCATTTCATTTCATTTCATTTCATTTCATTTCATTTCATTTCATTTCATTTCATTTCATTTCATTTCATTTCATTTCATTTCATTTCATTTCATTTCATTTCATTTCATTTCATTTAATTTCATTTCATTTCATTTCATTTCATTTCATTTCATTTCATTTCATTTCATTTCATTTCATTTCATTTCATTTCATTTCATTTCATTTCATTTCATTTCATTTCATTTCATTTCATTTCATTTCATTTCATTTCATTTCATTTCATTTCATTTCATTTCATTTCATTTCATTTCATTTCATTTCATTTCATTTCATTTCATTTCATTTCATTTCATTTCATTTCATTTCATTTCATTTCATTTCATTTCATTTCATTTCATTTCATTTCATTTCATTTCATTTCATTTCATTTCAAGTTAGTACCGCTAATAATGCATCCAATATTGTATTATTTTTAAATGTCTCCTTCACCTCCAATAGTATTCCTTGACATCCTTACTTCATCAGCACACCTTTCATTACATACACAAATGTAATTCAATTAAAGAATTTAGTAGAAAACCAAGAATATCTGTCATCTATCATACCCAAATCTCGTTAAAGATACCCAATCTATCGTTAAAGACCCAAATGTTATTTTTTTTAAAGATAGTTTTTAGAATTATGACAAATAACTTAATGTAGTACAAGTATAGCAATGATTATACTACACTAAAGGCTGTTAATGATGTGATACAACTGAGTTTGTATGAATTTAAAACATAACAATTAATTTGATAACATGGGTTTTGTAACGAAGTGATTTTAAGCATATCGGGAAATGGTTCTAAGTATACTTTCACCTCTCTTTTAGTTGGCCAGTACCTTGATTAATACAGTTTTGTTTTAATAATATTGTGACTCAATTGGTGCTAAACTAGACTATTACAGTTTTTGATTCTTTATCAACCTGCGTACAAGTTGGATCGACTTTCACACCTCTTTATATTTACTTTAGATCTTTTTATCCTAAAACGTTTCAAATTCTAATTTCTGAAGCTGCGTGAAATGATTTACTTATTTGGAGTCATATTGTAGTTAAATATATATTTTTAACCCTATACTAACACCTAATAAAAGCCGAGCCCTGGCCTATTTATAAGGTTGCTATTCAAAATACCATCAAATTATTTCTAGCAATACAAATAGAAATAGTTTTAAGTATAATCTAATACAACACTCTTAGCTTTATTTATAAATGGTAACCTAAAACTACACGGACCTCACTCACTCAACCTAAAACTACACGGAACTCACTCACTCAACCTAAAACTACACGGACCTCACTCACTCAACCTAAAACTACACGGAATCACTCACTCAACCTAAAACTACACGGACCTCACTCACTCAACCTAAAATTACACGGACCTCACTCACTCAACCTAAAACTACACGGAGCTCAATCACTCAACCTAAAAACACATATATTTCATTAAATGTATAACGATCTCTATAAAATCATAAAAAGGAATTCATGTGTGGGCTTGCTGGGTGTTGCTACAGAACTAGTAATTCAACTAGAGTAGGCATCGACAAGCCTTACCGTAGGAGCAGTTGATCTTGATGGAGGCCAAACCCCGGATATCTCACACGAATTAAAGTAAGCGCTTTGCTTGCATAAATAATTAAGCCATTTAGAGACCAATACAACTTTTAAAATGAACTTGTCTTTGGTTCATGAGTTTATACTGTGCAATAAAATCAAATAACTTTGTTATAACCAGCAGTTTACCTGTAAACATATTTTTAATAAGTAATGAACCAATTTCAAAATTCATATAACATGAACAGTTAAAATGTAACAAGTTTTTTCAGTCAGAGACTTTTCGTCAGCGAGTACGTTTTTGGATGTCTGTTGATGTTTCATAATATCAAAATACTTTGATTCTAGGACAGTTATTTTTCTTTCTACGCTGTGGTGAAGTGGCAGAAGTAAAACAATCCTGCGTGAAGTTAATGTAACTGCCTAATTATTCGTGTCCACTCTTAATCATTTGACTTGCTACCTTTACATTAATTGTTCAGTGTAACATATATATTAAAATACATCTAAGCTATGAACGTATATCATGCCCAAACGTAGACGTAAACGTATACGTTCTCGACGCTCCATACTTGAATGGTAAGTGGATCGGGGGAGTCAGTTTGGTGGTGACGGCTGGAGAGTCACCCTTCACCGCAGGAGAGTTTTGCCTGCTATTTGTACTACTTGCTCTGTGGGTGGGGCACACCGGCAGTATACCACTCCGCATCCTGTCCCTCCTTGCCGACACCATGGTTATTCTTTATTGAATATTTTGTTGGTAAATCAAGGAAGGTTATCAAACATATAAAATTTAGAAATGGGTTTTGTGTTATTATGGCACAGAAATAAACTTAATTAAAACAAAAACAAACTAAAATTAACATTTGACATGTTCATACGAAAATTGCACCTGTCATAATGAAAACCTCGTAAATAGATATCATACATTTAAAAATAAACAAATAAATTAAAAATAAATAAATAAAATGGAACTGAGGAGGAATTATTCATAACAAAATATATTTACTGTTCAGACATCTTCGCATTTACCGTTAATTAATTCTACCCAGATAAAAACTATTATAAATTGTGTTTCCTTATAACAGCTCAGCAAGAATCTTATTAATTTTTTCACTATATATAATGATAAGACCTTGATAATAGGAGCCCTTAATTACACGTAGAGACTGTTAATATCGACTTAAATAGTTTCAAGGTTAATTCACGTTCCAGAATGTCATCTTCGTTGTCAATTAACAATTTTGAACCTGAAATCTTTCCTAACAATTTCAATTTGTCCAGTAGCTCAGCATTCCAATATCTGCTCGCTGTTAACCAAAGATATTCCAGATGTTCCACTTGATATTAAATCAATTTCAAGTGGAATTTACGGAATGGTCACTATATATATATTTAGTTTGGTTTAAAGCTCCAGTTTTTTAATCAAACTCAGGTATTTTCTTACCTATTTAATTTTGGAACATTTGATACTCATCAAACCTTCACACTATATTTATTTTCCATGATTACAAACTTCATACGGCATTAATATATAATTAATATTATTATGAAATACGAGTACTTATGTGCAAAGACACAGGCAACTTATCATCTTGCAATTTTATATCTATACGAACAGTAAATGTTTATACGCAGTACAAACTATTCCCATTCGTATTAATGCATTCAAAAAGACTAAACAATGCATATTTATAAACATATAATTGTAATTATTAAATAAACCTAATTAAAAATTCTGTATAAAATATATTATAGCCTCATTATATTCGCAAAAACAGTAAAAACTTACTCTTAATGATGTATATAATAATCAACCTTAAACAGTTTACAGGCATATTAAGACTTTAAAAGTCTTCTAAGCACTTTAAAAGTGAAATACTATATAATAAGCAATATGGAAGACTGGAGGATAGCCATGTACTCGAGTGGGTGTGTGTATATTCATGGATGATATAAGCTCTGAGTAAACTTGTACGTAGCTAACTGCCAACACGCTAACTCTTAACTCAAATGAACTTTGGAGACGTTCCGTTAAAGTAATTCGTAATATACAGAAACAGTTTAACGTATTTATGAGATGTATGTACATTACAAATGCAATCTTACTTACAATTGTATGTGTATATACATAGTAACTTTATTAGAATTGCATAATATTCACGCAAGTTAAACTTGTAGTTTCCATGAGCATCCTGCTAGTCTAGTAGTTAGCACTGCTGATGTCACGTAAGTTAAACTTGTAGTTTCCATGAGCATCTTGCTAGTCTAGTAGTTATCACTCCTGATGTCAAGTTCAGAACTGTACAAGTCTTAAGTCAACAACCAGTTTGGATCCCTAGCAATATTGAATATAAATTTTTATACATGGAGTGTTGAATATTGATTATAAATGGAACTGGAGTTGGAAAAAATCAAATTGTTGCGTATGTTATAAACAACGATAGTTTGATCGTTTCCTTTTTTTCTATTTCTGGTATCTATTAATTTAACAGAAGATCTATATAATATATATTTAGATTTAGAGTGTTGATAGCTAAGTAAAAATGTAATCGGAACTTACATCATCCATGGATATACACGCAACAATAATATTAACAACTTAAATGCAGGCCATCAATCGTCCATATTGCTTCATATATAATATTTAACATTTATGTGTTCCAAAACATGTTTAAAATCTTTAAAAAAATATGTCAAACGTTTAATATGTGCTTATTTACTTAAATTTTATAAATCTTCAAATTGATTTGGTATTCAGTAAAGTGTATCTATAAAATATCACATATTTTAATCATAGACGCGGATTAACTAATTTTTTTAAAGCCTAAAGTATAATTAACAATAATTTAAAATATAAAAAATTTGAAATATTTCGTTAGTCATGTTATGAGATAATTTTAAGAAGACGGTTGTTCTACTAAATTAGTGATAAACACCAAAGAGTTGAGTTGGCTACAGGTGAGAAGGTGATGTCAATGTAACAATCATAACTATGGCTACGTAGTACAGTTTAACGTAATGTATGGAGACGTTAGCATCAATGTCAACCTGTAACTGTAGGCCTACCAACAACATTGTCTAATGTCTACCATTGTAATACCTAGTGACATATCTTAAGACTATGGCTATTTAAAACTATCCCTAAGTCGAATAGGCTACATGTAAACGGAAGAATTGTTCTTACTTCAAAAGATTCCAAAGTGCAATATAATGTCTTTCATTGCACGGCGGGTGGATCTAGCAGTGTCTAAAACGGAGTTTGGGACTTCAGTTTAAAACAACCCTTATCCATTCTAAATTAATGGCCATTTAGGATATTTCTTTGGAAGGTAGGTTTGTTTTGAAAGAAAAAGAGAGTCATTACATTAAATGACGCAACATTGTAATGCGTGTGTTCTATATTTAATGTCATTCAGCATTTCAAGAATGAAAGAACAAATTTATTTGGAATTATATTTAGAACAAAATAAAACATGTAAAACTAATTGACAAGTATATTAATGTGGAATCAAAATAGTACCATATTGGTAGGGTGTTAGTTAGCTAGGTAAATGTTTAATCATAATTTATATCATCCATATATGTTTTACCACTCGTATTTTACCAGATAGCAATAGTGTTTGTGTTAAATTAGGTATTATTTACAATAGCTACAAATTAGATTTACAAGCTTAAATGCCTAAATTGACAAACTGGTTACGAGTAAAAATATAATACTTTAAGTGACCAAACTAAAATTATTGCAAAACTATAAGGGAATTAATGAAGTGGTACTTAGATATTCAAGGAGTAATAAGAAGTTGTAATATTTAAGAATATGATAATAAAGCATATTGTAGAAAACATACTGCAAACTATATGTATTAAATTGAAATGAACATTTATGACAAATTATCTTCTGACAATTTTTTTTCAAACAACGTAGCAAAATATTTCTGAGTCTAAAGAATGCTTTAACAAATTGAGTTTTTGCAAGATGACAAATCTTTTGGTCAGGCCTTAATATAATTTTAGGTTCCAGGCATTGAAGAGGAAACATATACCACATCAAGTGTAATCGTTTCTTCGAAAACGCTATTTTCAAATAAAAGACTTTACTAAATATTACTTGTTATAGGGATGAGTTCATTTTTAATATTAAATCATATTCATTAACGTTCACCCATCATGAATCCACCTTAATCATGATTTATTCTTCATACATATTGCCAATATGTATACAACATTACTGTGCTAACTAATACAATAACAATTGTTTCAAAATAACATGTATTGCGTACATATATAGTAAATAATAAAGGTTTTGTTAATAACATTTCTTATATTATTTTATAATAAAATATCTCCAATTGATATGCCTTTCAAAAGTTAGTGTGTAAAATGGAACACGACTGTATGAACCTTTATCATTTGATAGATCCGATAGATAGAGGTGTGACGGTGTCAGAACTAACAACTCTAATTAGTATAAAATGCAATTAGTTAATCACCGGGTGATGGACTGAACAGTCGTATTTTATAAATAGTAATCAAGTTGTATCTCCAGTCTGTGAAATGGGATTGCCTTCACGCAAATCAAAATACATGTTTTTGTTGACTAACCAATACTAACCCCATGAAAACGAATCCATATAAATTATTTGGTGGAAATATAAATTGTCGACAGAAAAATCAAGAAAAAACATTTCCCCCAAAAATCATTGTAATTAACATTTATATAATGTATTTTTTCTTTTTAAACACGAAAATTACATCAATTACTTTTTATGGCAAATATTACCGATATATTTAACAAATAGATTAGCTTGTGTTATGTTGTGTTAAGTTAGGTTAGGTTTGGTTAAGTCAGGTTACGTAAGATTATCGTAATTTTTGACTAAAGATGTCTATGGATTTGTTTTCATGGGTTATTGACTAGTCAAAAAATGGTAATGGCCATCGAGAGGGACGCCTATATTCTATATTCCTAATTTAATAACAGATAAAATAAGTATGAATAATTTATTTGGATAGTATTTTTATATGTAATCATTGAGTAATATATACGTGATTGGTAATAATGTATACGTGATTGGTAATAATGTATACGTGATTGGTAATAATGTATACGTGATTGGTAATAATGTATACGTGATTGATAATAATGTATACGTGATTGGTAATAATGTATACGTGATTGGTAATAATGTATACGTGATTGGTAATAATGTATACGTGATTGGTAATAATCTCTAACCATTATTACAACACATCACTGGACAGTTAAGAATAAATGTTATTATTGAATCCTGATTCTACGAACTTTATTTAGTACTTCATTTATATTCATAACTCTTTTTGCTGTAGGACAAGACTGTAAAATGTACTGGTAAGATATTACTGTATATATCAGTTTGAGGGTTACAGATAGTTATTTAAAACTTTGAAAGGTTTCTTTTTATTTATTTAACAATATATGTCACTTATGTTAAGATAGTAATTTTCACAGAAATATTAAACAATAGTTTACGTGGAAGATATTATTGCAATTACTATTTATAAGAACTCTATGTAAATTACACATTCAGCAAAATTAAATTACGCAATTTTCGAGTCAGCAAACTTAAATGACGTACTTCAAACAAAATGGGGTATTCGCTGCATTAGGTTTTATGAGGTTTATCTTATTAAGACAAATTTTATATATTTGAACAATAAAAATAAATTTTAGTAAACGAATAAATGCAGGCGTACTGGCTCAGTGGCTAAGGCTTCGGACTGCGGAGTGCAGTCCAAGTTCAAGCTGATGACTGGTAATTCATTCGTTGTATAGTGCTTATGAACAAGCATGCAGGCTCATGTGTACTGGAAAGTAAAGTAACAACATATATATGAATGACAATTATTACAAAAATTTTAATATATTCAAAGGAGAAAACACTTAAATCGTTTTATATTTATTGGCTAACTTTTGTTACTAACACACGTTAGTAGTACACGTACTAACAAATTTACACAGGTAAATTGATCTATTCATAAAAGTTATGTTCTTTATCAACAATTCTTGATAATGATATTCTTATCGTGCAATTAAGATATTTATGCAATTGATGGGAAGAGAAACTTCAAATTGAATTCATTAAAACTATATATTCTCAAAATATGATAATAACTTGTTTAAGAATGCATTAACCATAAGAACTTGAAAAGTAAGTGAGGATGAAACATAAATTATGTTAATTTTGCAGCTATGATATATAAGACTGATTCAAAGTTTGGTTTACTCTACAGAGGGATATTCGTTGTGGAAGAGCCATCAATTTTGAAATAGATACTAATAAAATAATATCACAAAAACTTAAATAGATAATACTCTCGTAAAGTATATTATTACAATTCTTTTAACGTCTATTTCCTTATCAAAAGAAAAAAATAACAGTTTGCAATTGATATATTAGTCCCTAAATAAAACGTTAATGTTCATTTTTATTGCTCATTTAGTAACGAGTTATTTCCAAGAAGTGTCATTGTTGTTTCTTCTTAGAGTTCTTTACTGGATATTTGTTAGATTATAAATAATTTAAACATTCTCAGGTTACTCCAATAACATTATTTATTTTCGTGAGGCCATTCGCCTACAATGTAGGTATCTTCAGACATAAATTCAACCTCATCATTTTATTGGAGTAATCGGAGTATTTTAAAATTATTTATAATCAATCATTGTTGTTGATTAGTGCTGTTGATCAAAATGAAAATTTACGAGAATTCTTTTCTGAAAATTGTTTTTCAAACAACGTAGAAAAATATTTCTGAGCCTAAAGAATGCTTTAACAAAATGAGTTTTTTCAAGGTGACAAATCCTTTTGTCAGACCTTAATAGAATTTTAGGTTCCAGGCATTGAAGAGGAAACACATTCATACTACACCAAGTGTAAAAGGTTCCAGGCATTGAAGAGGAAACACATTCATACTACACCAAGTGTAAAAGGTTCCAGGCATTGAAGAGGAAACACATTCATACTACACCAAGTGTAAAAGATTCTTCATGAGATATTTTTCATAAACATTGTCAATGAGTATACACTATTACTGTAATAACTAATACAATAAAAAACTTTTCAAAATAACATGTATTGCGTGCACATATAGTTAATAATAAGGGTTTTTTAATAACATTTCTTATACAATGTTGTACTAAATATCTCAAATTGATATGCCTTTCAAAAGTTAGTGTATAAAATGGAACATGACAGTATGAACCTTATCATTCCATAGATCCGATAGATAGAGGTGTGACGGTGTCAGAACTAACAACAACTCTAATTAGTATAAAATACCATTAGTTAATCTCCGGGTGTTGGAGTAACCGGAGAATTTTACAATAATTTATAATCATTGTTGTTAATGATTGCAGCTACGAACATGATGTTACTTGTAGAGCTAAATGTCATTAGAAGTACACAAGATCAATAACATTTTCATCAATTTAGGCACGGTTACATACAAGAACATGATTAAAATTAATAATTATCAAAATCATTGTAAAGAAGTAGGAGTAATTGATTATTTATTACTCAATTCTGCCTTTGAGTGTCTATTTTAACTTCTAACGATTAATTTAACATAAATATCAATCCAATTAATATCAAAGATATTTTAAATAATTTTGTTTTCTTAAATAAATAGGGAACATTAGGGAAAACTAGATACGTTAAAAATATTAAATCATAGTGATTATTATAATTAACCCCTTCATATTGGTATAAAACTCCACATAGTGTCATATATACAAGAAAAATGAAAGCACCCCCCTTCCCCGCAAAAACATATTTCCACTTTGCCCTACCTACAGGGCAAAACGCTAAAGGACACTTTATATTGTTATTTCGAAATCTTGACTGGAAAATTACGAAATAAAATGTGATAAAGCAACTTCAATAGTTTGCCATAGTCCATCTCTTTAAAAATAATTTCAAATTGTTTAAAAAATATTAATAGGCAAAGTAGTTCACTGGGGTAGCTACAGGCCAAGTTGTGTAGGGTTCTTTGAACCTTAGTTGGTGATAGCTCAGGTTTGATTGCTAGCCACGACAAGAATACTTTATAAAGGAGATCACTCTGAACCATGTTATTCCATCTTACGAATTAATTTTCGGTTATAAAATCAGTCTTTTTAAGACAGAAAATCAAGACATGTTATCCAGACTGGCCCACAAAAGTAGCCGTAATATTTCTAAAGTTTAAGGAAACATTTAGAACTTTAATAAACTAGGTAGTAGCATTTTCCACGAAGGAAGTTTGATATTCCATTCCCAACCAAACTGCCCATTTTATAAAAAGACTAATTGTGCAAAGATGACAACAATATTACGTTACAACAGAAACCCCTTATTTAATGCAATAATAATATGGATTCACATGATCCTATCAAATGGGAAACAATAAGGTTTAAACTGAAAATTAAATCTTCTTCTATGTCATAACGCTTCTATTGTCAGCAAGAATCTTCCAATCGTTGATTTATATTTTTTTATCTCACATTCCTACTTTTAGGTGTATAGTGAATTGGTACAATTAGAAATTCAATATTCACTATCTTTTAATACATTATCATTTATTATCCCATGAAGATGGGCAGAGGCTGAATAAAGTAATTATTGCGTAGAACGTAGAATCATGAACGGTCATTGGGTGGGTAGAGTAGTTAAGTACGTTCAATGTACGATCGTGATTTGTAAGTGGGCGTGTAAAGTAATTAGTGAGCAGAACGTAAGGTTATAAACGGACAGTGGGTCGGAAAGTAATAAGTGATCAGAACGTAAGGTTACAAACGGACAGTGGGTCGGAAAGTAATAAGTGAGCAGAACGTAAGGTTATAAACGGACAGTGGGTCGGAAAGTAATAAGTGAGCAGAACGTAAGGTTATAAACGGACAGTGGGTCGGAAAGTAATAAGTGAGCAGAACGTAAGGTTATAAACGGACAGTGGGTCGGAAAGTAATAAGTGATCAGAACGTAAGGTTATAAACGGACAGTGGGTCGGAAAGTAATAAGTGAGCAGAACGTAAGGTTATAAACGGACAGTGGGTCGGAAAGTAATAAGTGAGCAGAACGTAAGGTTATAAACGGACAGTGGGTCGGAAAGTAATAAGTGAGCAGAACGTAAGGTTATAAACGGACAGTGGGTGAGTAAAGTAATTAGTGTGCAGAACGTAAGGTTATAAACGGACAGTGGGTGAGTAAAGTAATTAGTGTGCAGAACGTAAGGTTATAAACGGACAGTGGGTGAGTAAAGTAATTAGTGTGCAGAACGTAAGGTTATAAACGGACAGTGGGTGAGTAAAGTAATTAGTGTGCAGAACGTAAGGTTATAAACGGACAGTGGGTGAGTAAAGTAATTAGTGTGCAGAACGTAAGGTTATAAACGGACAGTGGGTGAGTAAAGTAATTAGTGTGCAGAACGTAAGGTTATAAACGGACAGTGGGTGAGTAAAGTAATTAGTGTGCAGAACGTAAGGTTATAAACGGACAGTGGGTGAGTAAAGTAATAAGTGAGTAGAACGTAAGGTTATAAACGGACAGTGGGTGAGTAAAGTAATTAGTGTGCAGAACGTAAGGTTATAAACGGACAGTGGGTGAGTAAAGTAATAAGTGAGTAGAACGTAAGGTTATAAACGGACAGTGGGTGAGTAAAGTAATTAGTGTGCAGAACGTAAGGTTATAAACGGACAGTGGGTGAGTAAAGTAATTAGTGTGCAGAACGTAAGGTTATAAATGGACATTGGTTCGGAGAGTAATAAGTGCGTTTAACATTGGATCACAATTGGACAGTGAGTGGGTAAAACGCATATATATACAGGGTGTAACGAAACTCTCTACACAAACTTTAGGTATTGTTCCTAGGGTGAAATGAAGCAAAAAACATAATACATCAAATGGTCTATCTCATTTTGTTTACTGTCTGTATATCAATATGTGTTTTTTACTATTTAAAATGTTTAAAACCAAATTACAAAGAAACTAATCGTTTTACGAAAAAATACCAAGACAGATAATTGTTAGTGTTTTTAAGAAGAATTAAAACGACACCTTATTTTTTTAAATGAAAAAATAAACAACAACACAGCAACGATTTTTTTGTAAAACTGTACAGCTTCACTTGCACGTGTGGAATAACTTGAAGCTGCTGGACATAACTTTGAGCAGTTACTGTAATGTGGGATTTATTAAGTTAAAAAATGTAATCCTTTTATTAATAGTTGAATAATAAATACTCATTTTTATAACGTGTCAAAATGTAGTTTTATTTTAAATATTTAAAAAGTACTACATTTATAGTGTTACTACGTTATTATAAGCCGACAGCCCATTAATAATGAATTCCATTGTTGCTCTATGGGTCCATTCTAAACTTTACAGTGTCATACAACTATCGTAGTAAATTTTAGCATGGAACATGCTTTAGTCTTGACCTAACTGCCTGAAAACGTTACGCGGGAGGGTGACGCGGGAAGGTGACGCGTAACCATGAAAACACAATGACATATCAGTGTTGACTTCAATAATGATTTTATTTGCAAGCGTTCATCAAAGTACATCTTTAGTTTCCATGACAACTCTTGTTAAAAATATACAAAATTAAGTCCTAATTAGAGAATCCATTTTGTGTCTATAGGATTATATAAGATAATAATTAACTTCCTTTCAAGGTGGTAATGAGTCATCGCGTGAGTAAGAACCTGAGCCGCGAAACAATAAAATTTAAAAAGTAAAGATATATTTATATTTTTAAGATATGTTTATATCTTTTGTAATTCCTTACATGAAATCTAAAATTCGTTGTTTTCAGCTAAAGCATGTTCCATGTTTCTTGAATTTTAGCCGTAGGCTCTAAGCAAAAAGATCCGGGGGTCCAGGGGGCTTGCCCCCTGGCGAGGCCCGCAGGGCCGAGTTTTTTATTTATTATTTGATTTTCACAAATAAGGCGTCGTTTTAATTCTTATTAAAAGCACTATCAATTACCTATCTTGGTATTTTTTCATAAAACCACTCGATTTTTTGTCCCACACGTGCAAGTGAGGCTGTAGAGTTTTACAAAAAAATCGTTGTAGTTTTGTTGTTTATTGTTTCATTTAAAAAAATAAGGTGTCATTTTAATTCTTATTAAAAGCACTAACAATGATCTATCTTGGTATTTTTTCGTAAAACGATTAGTTTCTTTGTAATTTGGTTTTAAACATTTTAAATAGTAAAAAAACACATATTGATATACAGATAGTAAACGAAATGAGATAGACCATTTGATGTATTATGTTTTTTGCTTCATTTAACCCTAGGAACAATATCATAAAGTTTGTGTAGAGAGTTTTGTTACACCCTGTATATGAACGTAAGATAATACATTGAGAGTGGGTGTGTAAAGTAAATAGTGTGTATGCTTGGTGGAGTAATTTTCAATGTGTGAGATAGCCTCACAGATCGTATATATTTTATTATGTACAATACGTTCTATACGCACACAACGACGTAGTATATTTGGTATAATAGCCACGTTCTTCTCACCTCTGTGAAAAGGGTTAGGTGGTAGAGAGGACTGTCCAGTCCTAACCTCGCCTTAAAAATAAAGTCGTTTTTCATTTCATTTCAAAAAAAGGGTTTGTTCCTTTGTCGGCAAGCTTAAACATAATGCTTATGGCTACTTCATTATCCTGGTAGTTCCTCATCTCGTAGTACATTCATGTTTGTCAAGACACGTACAGTTTTTGGTAGACATACAGACAATAACCTTCACACGTGCAGACATATCTCCTATACACAATACTCTAGTTAAAGTATATTACTAAATGTTTCCTTAAGAAATCAAATACATGAGTTAGATAGGCAAGAGTTAAAATACCATCTTAATCGCAAAATGATATACTACTCCTTGTTAAAAGTTGATAAATCTAGTACAACTTTAAACAACTATCAAAACTAATGTAAGATTATAACAAATTTTAAACTTAAATGTCATATCGTATTAGAGTAGTATTGTGTTAAATTAAATTAATAAGTACACATGGTGGATTAACATACTATTATGGAATTAATACAATTACTTAAAATGTAAATAGTTCCTTTACTGTACATGCATTAAAAACTATTTATAGATTATGAACATTTCCAAAGATAGTTTGATATTGTTAAAT
The DNA here is from genome assembly GCA_035578905.1 of Stictocephala bisonia. Taxonomy (NCBI): domain Eukaryota; kingdom Metazoa; phylum Arthropoda; class Insecta; order Hemiptera; family Membracidae; genus Stictocephala; species Stictocephala bisonia. The sequence continues at coordinate 1,348,533 of JAQJVL010000067.1, read as the reverse complement.
TTAATTGAGGTAAAATACAAACAATTGAAAATCAAATATAATAAGAATAGGATATGAATAAAACATAAATCCAATTTGTTCTGAATTTAATCAAAACTTGAATTAACATAATGGAATACATTTTAAAATAACATAACAATGTTATACTTAAGTTGATATTTCTCTTTTTAATTGTATATAAATATGTACGTAACCTGTAGAGCTTACGTACATATTTATATTTTATAAATTACTCATTAAAAAAGCAAACAGATACAAATTTTAACTTAAATAAATAGGAAAACATTACTGTATATATTTTAAATTTCTAAAATGATGATGTGAGGATTGAATATTACATGACAGCTAAGTACGCTTGGTTTACGGCATTATGTGGAGAAATACGTAATATGTAATATTACATGACAGCTAAGTACGCTTGGTTTACGGCATTATGTGGAGAAATACGTAATATGTAATATTACATGACAGCTAAGTACGCTTGGTTTACGGCATTATATGGAGAAATACGTAATATGTAATAATACATGACAGCTAAGTACGCTTGGTTTACGGCATTATGTGGAGAAATACGTAATAATACATGACAGCTAAGTACGCTTGGTTTACCGCATTATGTGGAGAAATACGTAATATGTAATATTACATGACAGCTAAGTACGCTTGGTTTACGGCATTATGTGGAGAAATACGTAATAATACATGACAGCTAAGTACGCTTGGTTTACGGCATTATGTGGAGAAATACGTAATATGTAATATTACATGACAGCTAAGTACGCTTGGTTTACGGCATTATATGGAGAAATACGTAATATGTAATAATACATGACAGCTAAGTACGCTTGGTTTACGGCATTATGTGGAGAAATACGTAATATTACATGACAGCTAAGTACGCTTGGTTTACAGCATTATGTAGAGAAATACGTAATATGTAATTACGTACATGACAGTTAAGTACGCTCGGTTTACAGCATTATGTGGAGAAATACGTAATATATAATAAATATCAACCAGTGACATTTTAAATACCTTGTTGGATTTTATAACGTCACTTTAATAGACCCAGTCCAACCTATATTAATCTCTCTACCATAATAAGAGAAGAACTTTTGATAGGATCTATTTATACGAACGATTGCGATAATAACAATACATTATTGTTGTTAAATAACGATTGCTGACTCTAATACATTATTTAAGTATAGCTTCAGATTTGAGACTGTAACATTATTATCTGTAAAATTAATAATTAGAATTTAATTCCCTGTGACGGCTGGTATCTACCTAGAATTAATTTAAAGAGGCTTTGTTGTCCATAAAGCTAATTAGAGCAAAATGAAACCACATGTGGACCCAGGTTGCCGGGCGATAACGGGGCAGTGGCCGGACACAGTAATTTTAGTCTAAGCTTCCCTTTGTGAATTTACTAATTTAGTTTTCAACTAACCGTTATGTAAATTTTATATTATAAAATAAATATTCAGTTAAGATAATACGTTTTTAAATTGAATATTGGAACAACATTAAATGTCATGTTCATACAAATGTTTATAAGTTACTTTAATTAAATTTATTTTTAAATACAATCAATAAGAAGATGCATCTACATAATATTCATCATGTGTCATACTTTTACACAAAAAAGCCAAATTAAAAATGTTTCATGTTAAAAAAAATTATAAAGAGGTATTTACTTTGTATACAATTCAAAGGCATTTTATTAATTATTATTTTGAACTTACCTTGTATATCGAGTACACATTTGCTATTTACGGGTTGAATATAGGCATCTTTAGGATGAATGGAAATATATTTCTCCATATCAGTGTTCCCTGAATTCTGATAAAGATGAAAAATAGTAAGGCAAATTTTGATTAGTTATTCTTATATTACATGATAAGTTGCTAGTGTTTGAGAAAACCACCAACAATTCACGTTTTAAGTTTGGATAAGTCTATTTAAAAGTTTAATACTTTCTATTTGATTGAATTAAAATATTTTACACTCTTCGATTGATTGATAAATTTAGATGAAAACGTTATTACATTTATGAAATGTTACTTAATCCCTACATCAGGTCTGCAATAATTGCTAAAATTGTACACCACCTTCAGTAACAAATATAGAATCGTGTAAGGGATCAGAATCAGAATAGTTTATTTTGAATAAAATGTATGGTTGAGTGCCCATGCTAACAGGCATATTAGTAAGCATATTAAATACTAAATAAATAAACATAACATTAAATATTTCTTAATCGAAGATAACAAGCGCTCTTGGCGTCGGGAAAGTATGTTATTGATTCCTTGAACATGTAAAACAATTAGTCTCAAGATGGAAACAATTTGCGTACTAAATATATAAATATATAAAAAAAACACCGCTATATTTTTACATTAAAAATAACATTAATTACCGTCAAGGACGTTTCAATGACAGCTTGCTCAGAACCATTGTGTTAACGGGCCTTAAATAACGAGGTACTTATGTACAAATACTGAAGTATTTTGCAGCTACAAATTGAAAAAAAAGAAATTGGCCATTTTCCTCGTTACACTATCCAACTAACCAGTTTCTACGATTTTATCGTGTTCCTTTCGGTTCAAAGCTCATTTTTCCATCAGCTCACCGTTTCCTTACATATAATGTTTTACAAACATAATAAATATACAATAGTAATATATCTGCTATACATTATGAACAATAGGATTTACATAATAGAAAACTAATAATTCTAATAGAAAATAATGTAATTCTCTGGATAGTTTTCAATTTGGGAATCCCTCTGATTCAAAAATGATTCACCAAAATAAATCACCTTAATATATACACTTTCATGTTTAATTACCGAGTTACAGTTGTATTGCTTTAAGTTTAAAATGTTTTTTAATTTTGTCCGTGTATTAATATCCGTATCCTAATTAATAAATGATTAATATTATCATATTTAAAGTTATAAATTTAATTACATTTACTAAATACTTACTACTAAACGAACTAGGTTTAGGAGAGATCATTTAATTAACTAAAATATTTAATTTAATGTTACCTTCCTCATTTTCATAATGATATTGCTGTCAAGTAACTGTAAATGTTCCTCCAAAAGGTTAAATAACTGAATAGAAGCCTTAGTTAATTAAAGTATTTTCTCCTTTAACATTTCTGGAATGTTTAGCTAATTTTATGGCATACCATTTTGTTTTATTCAAAACTAGGGTATGCCCTTGCACGATTTTTGTGCAAACCTCGTCACTAATACGCTCGTGAGGGAAGTTCGGCTCGGGTTCTTGCCTGGGAACTCTGCCTTTAGCGAATTCGGCCTGCGGCTTCGTGGGATAGCTCAGCCTACTGCCTCGCCAAGACAATGCTACAGACCCATTTCTAGGACTCTACCTGTGCCCTCATGGGGAAGTTTGGTTTTCGGAATCGACAGGAAATTATGCTACAGCCTTATTTGTGGATTTCGGCCAATGGCCTCGACAGAAAATTTGGTCTGTATCAATATGATTTTGGTTTTTGGGGCAGTGGAGCACATACAAATAGTCTTTTTCAAAATCTAAAAGTATGTTAGTAATAAATAGTAATCAAAGATAAATGTAAATAGATACCCCACATAGGTGTGTTAGTTTAACATTACTCATTTTTGGATAACATTGTTCGAGGGACATAGCCTATAAACATTGCCTCCTCCGAAATATTATGCTGTATTCAGAATTAGGAGATAAACTTGTAGTTTCATACCTCAGCTTGAGCGTTTTATTTTAGTGTTACCATATTTCTAGTTTTCGGAGAAATGTTTTGGTGTTGAGGGCAGGGATACCATAATATTTTCCATTTTCCAAATCTGATGCTATTTTTGGATTCAGGGAAACACCTTTTTGGGAGAGTTAAGTATTGTATAATCAGACATTTATGTTTTTAGGCCCCCGATAACTCAAATTTGTGAATTTTTATGCTGAAATTCAAATACAGTATAGGGTTCGAATTTGTTACGCGTACGGACATGCTAACATTTGGGCATTTCGCTATAGTTCTTTCCGCACTCAGCTAAAAAAAAAAAAAAAAAAAAAAATGTTTGCAATTAAATAAAAATACATTGGAACTATTTTGAAATATAAAAGGCAGCCATCTTGTTTATGGGTGAATAAAGTCAACATAATGTGCGTAGAAGTGTCTCAACATGTAATGCTATTGAGTCACCACATAGCACTATACAATCTTCAAAGTGTATAGAATACACGGAATTAAAATAATTATAGATTTTTAGCTTTAACAATCAAAACAACATAGCTAAAGGATACAACATTTAATTGACCTATAACATACGATACAAAGTTATTAATTTTGAATGAAACTAATTTACTCAATTTGAATTAGATAAGCTACAGTTATGAGTAAAGCTAGAGAACTATTGAAGAAAACACTTTGGTTCACAGGAAAGTGTTCTCTTCAATTCGATTTCTGGCCAATAAAACAAACGACACCAACTGTTGCTCCGAGGCTGTGAAAGACACACCCAGGCGGAAAATGGAAACAGGCGCCTCTAATGAAATGTCTTCCTCCACTTTCATCTAGTCAATTCATTTTATGGAATTTCCTTTTGATAAATACTTGGAAATTACTCCAAATATTTGGAGTAAAAATTCTTCTTGCTTTTTAGAACCAACAATAGAAATAATGTCACCAATTATTCTTTGAACAAATGGGCATTTTATTTACACGCATTACTCCATATTAGTTACACAATAAACCAACACTTTATAATTATTTTTAAGCTGTAATATTAGATTCATTTATGTAATATCGAAAACATATTTAAAGTTAAAGGAATATTCAAGTGACAGTGGTATATATAAGTGGTAGTTACCAATTTTTGTTTTAAGAATAAAAAGTATAAAGGAAATGATTGTCCTAAATACCACGTAGACATGTAGCTTTATGTATGGATTTGGTAGATAATGTGCCCCTACTCTAAATACTACGTAGAAATGTAGCTTTATGTATGGATTTGGTAGATAATGTGCCCCTGTCCTAAATACCACGTAGACATGTAGCTTTAGGTATGGATTTGGTAGATAATGTGCCCCTACTCTAAATACCACGTAGACATGTAGCTTTAGGTATGGATTTGGTAGATAATGTGCCCCTGTCCTAAATACCACGTAGACATGTAGCTTTAGGTATGGATTTGGTAGATAATGTGCCCCTACTCTAAATACCACGTAGACATGTAGCTTTAGGTATGGATTTGGTAAATAATGTGCCCCTGTCCTAAATACCACGTAGACATGTAGCTTTAGGTATGGATTTGGTAGATAATGTGCCTCTACTCTAAATACTACGTAGAAATGTAGCTTTATGTATGGATTTGGTAGATAATGTGCCCCTGTCCTAAATACCTACGTAGACATGTAGCTTTATGTATGGATTTGGTAGATAATGTGCCTCTACTCTAAATACTACGTAGAAATGTAGCTTTATGTATGGATTTGGTAGATAATGTGCCCCTGTCCTAAATACCACGTAGACATGTAGCTTTAGGTATGGATTTGGTAGATAATGTGCCTCTACTCTAAATACTACGTAGAAATGTAGCTTTATGTATGGATTTGGTAGATAATGTGCCCCTGTCCTAAATACCACGTAGACATGTAGCTTTAGGTATGGATTTGGTAGATAATGTGCCTCTACTCTAAATACTACGTAGAAATGTAGCTTTATGTATGGATTTGGTAGATAATGTGCCCCTGTCCTAAATACCACGTAGACATGTAGCTTTAGGTATGGATTTGGTAGATAATGTGCCTCTACTCTAAATACTACGTAGAAATGTAGCTTTATGTATGGATTTGGTAGATAATGTGCCCCTGTCCTAAATACCACGTAGACATGTAGCTTTAGGTATGGATTTGGTAGATAATGTGCCTCTACTCTAAATACTACGTAGAAATGTAGCTTTATGTATGGATTTGGTAGATAATGTGCCCCTGTCCTAAATACCACGTAGACATGTAGCTTTAGGTATGGATTTGGTAGATAATGTGCCCCTACTCTAAATACCACGTAGACATGTAGCTTTAGGTATGGATTTGGTAGATAATGTGCCCCTGTCCTAAATACCACGTAGACATGTAGCTTTAGGTATGGATTTGGTAGATAATGTGCCCCTACTCTAAATACTACGTAGAAATGTAGCTTTAGGTATGGATTTGGTAGATAATGTGCCCCTGTCCTAAATACCACGTAGACATGTAGCTTTAGGTATGGATTTGGTAGATAATGTGCCCCTACTCTAAATACTACGTAGAAATGTAGCTTTATGTATGGATTTGGTAGATAATGTGCCCCTGTCCTAAATACCACGTAGACATGTAGCTTTAGGTATGGATTTGGTAGATAATGTGCCCCTACTCTAAATACTACGTAGAAATGTAGCTTTATGTATGGATTTGGTAGATAATGTGCCTCTACTCTAAATACTACGTAGAAATGTAGCTTTATGTATGGATTTGGTAGATAATGTGCCCCTGTCCTAAATACCACGTAGACATGTAGCTTTAGGTATGGATTTGGTAGATAATGTGCCTCTACTCTAAATACTACGTAGAAATGTAGCTTTATGTATGGATTTGGTAGATAATGTGCCCCTGTCCTAAATACCACGTAGACATGTAGCTTTAGGTATGGATTTGGTAGATAATGTGCCTCTACTCTAAATACTACGTAGAAATGTAGCTTTATGTATGGATTTGGTAGATAATGTGCCCCTGTCCTAAATACCACGTAGACATGTAGCTTTAGGTATGGATTTGGTAGATAATGTGCCCCTGTCCTAAATACCACGTAGACATGTAGCTTTAGGTATGGATTTGGTAGATAATGTGCCCCTGTCCTAAATACCACGTAGACATGTAGCTTTAGGTATGGATTTGGTAGATAATGTGCCCCTGTCCTAAATACCACGTAGACATGTAGCTTTAGGTATGGATTTGGTAGATAATGTGCCTCTACTCTAAATACTACGTAGAAATGTAGCTTTATGTATGGATTTGGTAGATAATGTGCCCCTGTCCTAAATACCACGTAGACATGTAGCTTTAGGTATGGATTTGGTAGATAATGTGCCTCTACTCTAAATACTACGTAGAAATGTAGCTTTATGTATGGATTTGGTAGATAATGTGCCCCTGTCCTAAATACCACGTAGACATGTAGCTTTAGGTATGGATTTGGTAGATAATGTGCCTCTACTCTAAATACTACGTAGAAATGTAGCTTTATGTATGGATTTGGTAGATAATGTGCCCCTGTCCTAAATACCACGTAGACATGTAGCTTTAGGTATGGATTTGGTAGATAATGTGCCTCTACTCTAAATACTACGTAGAAATGTAGCTTTATGTATGGATTTGGTAGATAATGTGCCCCTGTCCTAAATACCACGTAGACATGTAGCTTTAGGTATGGATTTGGTAGATAATGTGCCTCTACTCTAAATACTACGTAGAAATGTAGCTTTATGTATGGATTTGGTAGATAATGTGCCCCTGTCCTAAATACCACGTAGACATGTAGCTTTAGGTATGGATTTGGTAGATAATGTGCCCCTACTCTAAATACCACGTAGACATGTAGCTTTAGGTATGGATTTGGTAGATAATGTGCCCCTGTCCTAAATACCACGTAGACATGTAGCTTTAGGTATGGATTTGGTAGATAATGTGCCCCTACTCTAAATACTACGTAGAAATGTAGCTTTAGGTATGGATTTGGTAGATAATGTGCCCCTGTCCTAAATACCACGTAGACATGTAGCTTTAGGTATGGATTTGGTAGATAATGTGCCTCTACTCTAAATACTACGTAGAAATGTAGCTTTATGTATGGATTTGGTAGATAATGTGCCCCTACCCTAAATACTACGTAGAAATGTAGCTTTATGTATGGATTTGGTAGATAATGTACCCCTACTCTAAATACTACGTAGAAATGTAGCTTTATGTATGGATTTGGTAGATAATGTGCCCCTACTCTAAATACTACGTAGAAATGTAGCTTTATGTATGGATTTGGTAGATAATGTGCCCCTGTCCTAAATACCACGTAGACATGTAGCTTTAGGTATGGATTTGGTAAATAATGTGCCTCTACTCTAAATACTACGTAGAAATGTAGCTTTATGTATGGATTTGGTAGATAATGTGCCCCTGTCCTAAATACCACGTAGACATGTAGCTTTAGGTATGGATTTGGTAGATAATGTGCCTCTACTCTAAATACTACGTAGAAATGTAGCTTTATGTATGGATTTGGTAGATAATGTGCCCCTGTCCTAAATACCACGTAGACATGTAGCTTTAGGTATGGATTTGGTAGATAATGTGCCTCTACTCTAAATACTACGTAGAAATGTAGCTTTATGTATGGATTTGGTAGATAATGTGCCCCTGTCCTAAATACCACGTAGACATGTAGCTTTAGGTATGGATTTGGTAGATAATGTGCCCCTGTCCTAAATACCACGTAGACATGTAGCTTTAGGTATGGATTTGGTAGATAATGTGCCCCTGTCCTAAATACCACGTAGACATGTAGCTTTAGGTATGGATTTGGTAGATAATGTGCCCCTGTCCTAAATACCACGTAGACATGTAGCTTTAGGTATGGATTTGGTAGATAATGTGCCCCTACTCTAAATACTACGTAGAAATGTAGCTTTATGTATGGATTTGGTAGATAATGTGCCCCTCTCCTAAATACCACGTAGACATGTAGCTTTAGGTATGGATTTGGTAGATAATGTGCCCCTACTCTAAATACTACGTAGAAATGTAGCTTTATGTATGGATTTGGTAGATAATGTGCCCCTGTCCTAAATACCACGTAGACATGAAGCTTTAGGTATGGATTTGGTAGATAATGTGCCCCTGTCCTAAATACCACGTACACATGTAGCTTTAGGTATGAATTTGGTAGATAATGTGCCCCTACTCTAAATACTACGTAGAAATGTAGCTTTATGTATGGATTTGGTAGATAATGTGCCCCTGTCCTAAATACCACGTACACATGTAGCTTTAGGTATGGATTTGGTAGATAATGTGCCCCTACTCTAAATACCACGTACACATGTAGCTTTATGTATAGGTTTGGTAGATAATGTGCCCCTGTCCTAAATACCACGTACACATGTAGCTTTAGGTATGGATTTGGTAGATAATGTGCCCCTGTCCTAAATACCACGTACACATGTAGCTTTAGGTATGGATTTGGTAAATAATGTGCCCCTGTCCTAATTATGGATATAAGATGCCGTCGATGCCATTGTTTTTGAATAGATAAATTGTTACCCTACATTAATTTACGGTGAAATTTATCTTTATTTATGTTTTTGTACGTAATCTTTCGATATGAATCAATAATATTTTCTCTTTGATTTGTAGCTCTACCAATATTATTAGTTTTAATGGAAACACAGAAACATTACCTATAAAACATAATTAAGCTAAACACAAACCCGGCCCATTTCTCAACGAGTCTTGTCCGTTCCAGAGTTAATCATGCCAATGGAGTGAGTATATGGGCTGTCGGAGCTTCATTGATTACATTTATGAGCTTTAAGAGTGAAATCCAAATTAACTTAGATATGTAACATGTCTAGTCTCTAGTCTTGGGAAGACTAGAATATTGTGTTCCACAAATTTTGCCTATCATTACTGACAAATAACCACGTAACATTAAATTTGTCTATCATATAATTTAAGCTTGTGAAATCATATAATTTCCCAATGTTATTCGATTGAAGTTATGTATTTGTACGTTAATGAAAGAAAAACTGACCAATATTTTAATAAAATTAAAGTGCACATGGTAAAAATGAAAGTCATACAATATTCAATATACAATCGAAACCGTTAAAATCAGCGATTTAGTTTCATCCTAGTGAATTAAAGAAGGGAATTACATTTCAATTTTAATATGTATTCCAAATAAAAAAACTAAATTTGTTATGAATTAAATAGGCTGTATGTAGAGAATAATACTGATAACAAATTTTCAGTACATGAGGAATATGATGTAATTATCAAATTATTCTTTTCTGTAAAATTGTCCAAAGACAATTGTACGTTGCATTTAATTAATGTATATAATTTGTTCGTCATACTCATAATGTGGAGTCAACAAGTTTATTTAATTTACTTCATTTATCTATTATTGCTTTAATTAATTTAAAAAAACTTTACATATTAAAATATGCAATTTTAAATTTGAAAAATCCAGTCACAAATATGAAAGAGGTGAATTGCAATAACATTGCAAAGGTGAAAGATAGCTCAGCTGGACATAGAATGTAATATGAGCGCACATATCATGTCTTTCCCGGGAGGTTACATAGCTTTAGTACGTGAATGATTTTGGGCAACGCAAGTTACAAATACATACCTTTCTATCTTAAAAGTTAAGTATTGTGTGTTATGCATTTTACAACAGTCTAATAAAAAACAGTCGTGACAAGCACGTCGCTAAAAACTGGTGACAAGCACGTCGCTAACGCACCTAGCGGCGGGAGGACAGTAGCGTGTGTTTCTCAAGCTAAAGCCGTGATTAAAATATGTCGAATAACTTATACAATATACCGTGCCAATTTTTACATTTTTATTACCACTTATTTGCAAGAAACAATGCTACACAACGGTGTGTGTTGTAGTTGTCCGCCAGCTCTACAGTGGAGCATTGGAAATGTCGTGACTGTATGTTATTGGAATGTAGTTTTACTAAGGCAGTACAATATATCTAAATGATTTAATCGACGATTAATAAAAATCTTAATTTTTTGTCAATAACCTTTATAATGCCAATTTTTTAGTATTAAATGCAGATTAATATAACTTATATACACACTGTATTTAAAAACAACTTTAAAATATAACCACAGTAGAGTGACTGTAACACTTAAAATGTGCAAATATATATTACACAAATAAAAGAGAGAAAACATGCCTGTGTTTAGAATTCGGTTCTTAATGAAAGTGAATTTGGAAGTAAAGAAGTCATTGAGGTATTCGGATCAGCGTTATACAGCCATTACGGAGTGGCAAGTGTTGTTTAAAGCAAAAATTAAACGTTTGTGATGAATGGTTAAATAAGTAACGTGATATGAATTAAAAATGAACTTAAAGTTCATGTGCCTCATAAAATAATTAACTAAAGTTGTGCACGTTGTGCAAGTGACATGCATTGTTGGTACTGTTTAAACTTTACACAAGAAACTTATACAAGGACATTAAACTGCTAAATAATATAATCTATTATACTATAGAGTAATCGTTTTTTAATTAGCATAATACGTGTTGGTACATATACAGTACAAGTAAACGTCACACAACACAAATTTATTACAGTATAAGCTCAAAATGAAGAATATATTACAATACAAGTACAAAATGCACAAATATTATGGTGATCGATTTCTGTGAACCACGCTCACCTTCCTCAGACCAGAGGAATTCACAAAAGAATTACGTATAAGTGTGTTATGTACTGAATTATATAAAGTGTATAATTTAGTATATTTAATTTTATATTATTATTATCATTATAAATCGAGCGTTTCGTATAAATTGATGATGTTATGCAATACTTCAATTTTTTTAGGTTAAAATAACTTAATCAAATTTAGTTCTTATGCTCTTTTATTAAATTCAACGAATTGCGTAGTGTGTTAACAAGGAGTCAACACTCACGAGGTATTAAGGCCTATTAACACGAGTCATCACTGACTCGCACAATAGTTACACGTTATCATCGATAACTGTACAAATAATACCATAAAAAGTTTAATAAATAATCTCTATATCTGTTTTTCTGCCTATTTTATATAAGTAATAACTCTATATATGATAAAAAATAGTCAATATTTTATTCCTTATTTATATTTATTAATAAGACGCCGATCGAAGATATATGGGCGAGTATGAGTATGATTTACGAGTGTAGTCATTGTTATTAACTTAGATAAATTGTTCCTTAGAAAGATCGATACATTAATTTTATCAATAGTCCAATAGGAACTACAGCTTTTCGTGGAATACGAACCACGTATAATCGGTCTGATTTAAAGCTAAACTGTCAAGCTTGAGACTCAGTTCTCTTTCCTTTATAACATCAGAACTACTACTCAACATGGACACCCCAGATTTTTCTAGTAGTGTCCACGTAGATGGTGGCCATTGAGCGGACGTCATGTCTGTATTAATTGGACTAAGCATATAGCCTATTACCTAAAATCTCTTCAATACCTTGCCCCCGATTAGCTGGGTTTCGAGCACTGCACCACTTTATGTAACAAATAGTACATATTTTAGCAGAAACTTAGTTTGTTATCAAACCAATTACGCTTAAAATATCAAATAAATAAATGTATTATTTCAGCTGTATACGCATTAAATAAGGATGAAATTATACCATATCAATTTGATATTACTTTTAACATACAGGTTCCTTTTAGATGGTTAGATTACTAAACGCTGACTAAAGTTAAATATATATCGGGAAGCAAATCTGTTGAAAGCAACTTTTATGGGTTGGGATTACAAAGCCAACCATAGCAACAATGACAGCACCAGAGATAAGGAGTAATGGTTTCTTCCTCTGACATTAAACTTACAGGTCCCCAACTTGGCAGCTTATGTACATCAGAAATAACTATAATGTGCTAAAATGTTTCATATACATTTCTGACTGTTAATTACTACGTATGCTTACTATAAAGCGGGATTCTGTGAGAACAATAGAGACAATAGTAGTGCTGTTGAAGTACCTATTGTTTCTCATATACTCTGAACCACAGAAATACGGAATAGCCACTAAGAATTAACTCTGGACTACAAATCGGACAGTTTAAAGCTTTTTTATCCCCAAAAAGTCGTACAGAAGGATTTTCAATAGTTTAAATATATTGTAAGTAACTAAAGGACTTGTTTAAAACTGTATTTGAAATGAATGGGAAATGAATCTACTCTATTTTTTAGGCTTGTATTGATTTTACAATGAAGTAACTAACATTTTGTCCGTGCGTTGCTAATGAAGGCTACAAATACACTTTGCCCAACCAACTAAACTATCAACTATATCTTAATAAAATAAACCTTAAATATCAAAGTTATATGTAGTTATTACTGAATTAGTTACTAACACTTAATAGTTATACACAATAATAAGTGAGTATAACATTATTAACACGCTTTGTAAATAGGAAACTATTTAGATTTCATAGGTGAACTAAGAAAGATCAGTAGTTGCATGACTAAAACTATTGATTTTATACACAGCGATAGAAAGCTCATACAATGCTAAATTTTCCGTCTCTAAATATCAACTATTTTGGAGTCTAATAGAGAGAAGCGCTAGTGTAGTTCCATGTAAATGTAACGCGGATTAAACCAGCTGTAGTGGCAAACCTCACTATCCGATCAATTTATTGGCACAAATACTGTCATTACATGAGCAATGTAGTTGCAAGTAAGGAAGAACGGCTGAAATTATAAAAAAATATTATAAGAGTTATTTGAATTAACCAAATAAGTATGATGTTACGGTATACAAATAAGTATAATGTTACGGTATACAAATAAGTATAATGTTACAGTATACAAATAAGTATAATGTTACAGTATACAAATAAGTATAATGTTACAGTATACAAATAAGTATAATGTTACAGTATACAAATAAGTATAATGTTACAGTATACAAATAAGTATAATGTTACAGTATACAAATAAGTATAATGTTACAGTATACAAATAAGTATAATGTTACAGTATACAAATAAGTATAATGTTACAGTATACAAATAAGTATAATGTTACAGTATACAAATAAGTATAATGTTACAGTATACAAATAAGTATAATGTTACAGTATACAAATAAGTATAATGTTACAGTATACAAATAAGTATAATGTTACAGTATACAAATAAGTATAATGTTACAGTATACAAATAAGTATAATGTTACAGTATACAAATAAGTATAATGTTACAGTATACAAATAAGTATAATGTTACAGTATACAAATAAGTATAATGTTACAGTATACAAATAAGTATAATGTTACAGTATACAAATAAGTATAATGTTACAGTATACAAATAAGTATAATGTTACAGTATACAAATAAGTATAATGTTACAGTATACAAATAAGTATAATGTTACAGTATACAAATAAGTATAATGTTACAGTATACAAATAAGTATAATGTTACAGTATACAAATAAGTATAATGTTACAGTATACAAATAAGTATAATGTTACAGTATACAAATAAGTATAATGTTACAGTATACAAATAAGTATAATGTTACAGTATACAAATAAGTATAATGTTACAGTATACAAATAAGTATAATGTTACAGTATACAAATAAGTATAATGTTACAGTATACAAATAAGTATAATGTTACAGTATACAAATAAGTATAATGTTACAGTATACAAATAAGTATAATGTTACAGTATACAAATAAGTATAATGTTACAGTATACAAATAAGTATAATGTTACAGTATACAAATAAGTATAATGTTACAGTATACAAATAAGTATAATGTTACAGTATACAAATAAGTATAATGTTACAGTATACAAATAAGTATAATGTTACAGTATACAAATAAGTATAATGTTACAGTATACAAATAAGTATAATGTTACAGTATACAAATAAGTATAATGTTACAGTATACAAATAAGTATAATGTTACAGTATACAAATAAGTATAATGTTACAGTATACAAATAAGTATAATGTTACAGTATACAAATAAGTATAATGTTACAGTATACAAATAAGTATAATGTTACAGTATACAAATAAGTATAATGTTACAGTATACAAATAAGTATAATGTTACAGTATACAAATAAGTATAATGTTACAGTATACAAATAAGTATAATGTTACAGTATACAAATAAGTATAATGTTACAGTATACAAATAAGTATAATGTTACAGTATACAAATCGGAAAATTTGTTTATACAAGATGGAAGTGGTGAAATGCTATCGAGAATCATCGGTGAAAGATGGCTGAGTTGGCGGTTGAATGTAATATGAGCGGCACACATTTCATTTCTGTCTTCCACATTTGTACAGAGCCTCAGTACGTGGATGGATTTTAGCAAAGTTAATGACTAATGCAAAGTACGAATAATCAAATATGTACGAATTAACATACTTTTACATTCATGATTTCTGCGTTTAATAATGTAAGATTTGTAATAGTACTTAATTACATACAATTATAGCTAATACAGGATAAATAAATAAATTTATAATTACAGATTTCAGTTTTAGTATTAAATATTCTAGAAACTAACTTATAAATTGAAATTTAAGTAAGCTGAAATAAATATAACTTTAAATAAAAAACGAGAGTATGAGTTATGCATTTCATTTTTATGTTAGGAAAATCCATGGTATATGTAACTTCGAAGTGTATGACTTAAATACACATTACAATAAGAGATTATATTAATTTAAAAACAGAAAAAATCTTTCTTCATGAACCTGTATTAAAGTTAAAACGAAAATTCCCAAACTATTTTTCTACTAAATAACAAAATACTATAAATGCATAAACACTTTTTGTTCAGTTTGGTTGGTCTGCAATTCCTATTCTAGATGGACAAATTATTATATCCCAAATGATAACTCCGGATGAAAACTAATCTAACAGCATTATGAACACTGATTTATTTGTTCATAAGACGCCACTCAAATATAACAGACCTTACTCCAGTCTTGAAATGGTTGACCCAAAATAAAGAGGTAGTATATTACAAATGATTCTTAAAAATAAAACTCTTTTTATGTAAATATAATGTCATTTTAAAAACTAATGTTCAAACAAAAATGTTCAAACATAATTCTTTCTAACATTTCCTCAATACATACAATTGTTTACTTTTCCGAATGGTTGGATCACAAAATCTTAATTTATCAGTATAAAATGTTTAACAGTAAAAGTAAACGTCACACAACACAAATTTATTACAATATAAGTACAAAATGCACAAATATATTACAATACAAGTACAAAATGAACAAATATTATGGTGATCGATTTCGGTGAACCACGCTCACCTTCCTCAGACCAGAGGAATTCACATACAAAAATGTTTAAAACACAAAACTTATTTTATATAAGTTAATAAAAATAAGTGAATTGTTATATAAAATAAATTTTGTACCATGTGCGCTAGTATGAAGATAATTTAAAGTATAAATATTTTAAACTTTTAAATTAAACTTAGGAAAAATAAAACAGATATTCATCGCATTGATTTCCACACTAAATACTTTTATTGACGTAAATGTACTAAGTGGTGACTGACATCCAGAAGGGAGATTGGTATTGGACATTGCTGAACGGAATATTTTATCAGCTGCAGTCATAAACCAAAAGTGGCATTTACTTGTCATTTAGTATTAAAGTAGATAATTTTAGTTAGGGAAACGTTATGATATCTAAAGTGAATAACGTATTTCAATATATCAATTTAGGAATATTTAATACATTACAATCATCAATTAAACTAGGATTACTCAGATAGTGTGGAAATGCATTAGAAGTGTGCTTGGGGCAACTCATCAAGTTTAGGTTTGATGATTAGATGGGTAAGCGTAAAAATTAATGAGGGACAAATAGATGCATATGGTAAATATATTAGGATATTTCAGAGTAATTTCTGTTAATTTTTATAGTTTACTGTTGTCTACAAACCATATTACAATATTATCTGTTAGTAACTTGCTATTTACTAAGTATTCAGTAAACTTACTAATTAAACACAAAATATATGACAGTTAATGAAGTCAAAGGTAGTAAATTATTTGTAGAGCTAAGCTAAAATTGAATAATAAGATAGATCTCTCGTGTAGCTTGCACTTGCAAGGACCCGTATGACACTGGCAAGGATCCGAATGACACTGGCAAGGAACCGTATGACACTGCAAAGGACCCGTATGACACTGGCAAGGACCGTATGACACTGGCAAGGATCCGAATGACACTGGCAAGGAACCGTATGACTGCAAAGGACACGTATGGCATTGGCAAGGACCCGTATGAAACTGGAAAGGACCCGCATGACACTGGCAAGGACCCGTATGACACTGGCAAGGATCCGAATGACACTGGAAAGGAACCGTATGACACTGGCAAGGAACCGTATGACACTGGCAAGGACCCGTATGACACTGGAAAGGACCCGAATGACACTGGCAAGGAACCGTATGACTCTGCAAAGTACACGTATGACACTGGCAAGGACCCGTATGACACTGGCAAGGAACCGTATGACACTGGCAAGGACCCGTATGACACTGGCAAGGACCCGTATGATACTGCAAGGGCAGGATAGCAACATTACAATTTAATGACATTTATTTTATTGTGATAAATAACTTAACAGTTATAATTAATTAATTAATAACTTTCCTATATTTACAGTATTTAAAAACAATTTTTTAAAAAGTCCATTTTTTTATAAAAAGAATTGGCATATCACAAAAGCACTAACTGTAAAAGGAGAGATGATATGCAATTGAATTGAGTTAATTTTATCTATGTTGAACATTTATTAGTGATTGAAGTCTGTCTCGTACAAGGATTTTGAATTATAATGTTATTTTTAAAAAGTAGACGTTTTTATGATACTATTGCTTAGTTACTGTCGTAAAAATCCCCAAGTTTAGTTTCTTAAATTTAGTGTAAAAACTCACAGCCCCATGTATATATATATATATATATATATATATATATATTTATAGAGATGTAAACAAGTGAAAATCGTCAAAAGTTAATATTCATTATCTGTATGAAACTAAAGGTATGTTGATATTTTATTTTTTATTTTAATTTATTATTAAGACGCCAATCGTCAATGTATGCGCGATTATGGATTTAGAATGAGTGTGATTATTGTTGTTCCTTGTATAAATTACTCGCTAAACATACTACTTTTTAATTATTTAGGTGAAAATAATAAGTGAAGCTTAACGGTTCTTTTTTTAACTACTTAGTATGATTTTTATGTAAAATTATATTTAGCGAAATAATATGAATAATAATTTATTATAAGAACAGTTTCAAAAGATCCAGAGAGCTATTACTATCATTAGTTTCCAAAAATATGGAACGTGTTTACAAAAATGCAATAAAATACAGGAATGGGAATGCATACAAACTTAGAACCTTAAAAATAAAATAATCACTTAAAATGAGATATTATTCAGTTTCCCTATTTCATTAAACCCAATTAACAGAATTTTTACTGAAAGGAAAGGTGACAAAGATAAGAGCATGGGGTGTTAACAAGGGGACACACGTTCACGAGTTATCTCTTATCTTTCGTGAATTTACGTTACGAAATAAAACGATTTACCTCTGACTGTTAAAATTTGAGGGAGATTAAAGAATATTTGAAATACATTTCATATAATTAAGGATATATTTTAGTTTTAGAGGTGGATTATTTTCACTGATTGTCTTACAAGAAATAAATAAGAACTTATAAATACAACGTTCAAGTAATTTTGTAAAGCAAATTATATGAAAGTAAATTTCATGGCGTGCAATTACAAAGCCAGAGCATAACAACACTGACTGTAACAAAGATATGCAGCAAGGGTTTCCTCTTCGTAAACAACTTGTTGGTTGGAAACGGTCTAATAGTGCGGTAACAGTTACTACTTAAATTAGTGGACTTCTTTGCAACACACAATTATCGTAAAGCTAAACGAAAACATATATATAAAATGGTAGAAAGTAAGAAACTATGTTTTCACCACCACTCATAGATTCGTCAAGGAGACTTAGCGTTGTTATTGAAACATTGTTTAACACTGTCTTGTATGTCTAAAATAACAAATAGCCGTTTGCTATTTGTTATTTTATATATATACAGGTGGTATATCTAAAATACAAGTGGTATATCTGTATTATATGGGTGGTATATCTACAATATTAATACAAGTGGTATTGATATAGTCTTGTATATCAATACCACTGTACGTGTATTGGTGGGTGGGTGGGTCAATGCCACTGTATGTGTATAGGTGGGTGGGTGGGTTGTCTAAAACAGATTGATTGTTATCTAAAATAACAAAGTAACCATTATTATTATTACCTAAGCATTAATATTACGTTATTATTAGGTAGTATTGAAAATACATTGGCACTGCTAAGCTGTAACCCAACTACTTGGGGACAAAGTGTTTGAGATATTGTATGAGATAGGTTGGAAGCTCGGTCCTCTTAATACCGACACGGTGTCCACTCAATGGTTGCCATCAACGTGGACACTAGTAGATAAGTCTGGGGTGTCCATGTTGGATGTTAATCATTGTGCGGATGTTGTGTGGGAGAGATAACTGAGAATCAGCCTTGTCAACTAGCTGAAAATCAGACCAACACTACGTAATAAGCTGTAGGCCCCTTAGTTGCCCTGGCCGTTGGGCTATAATTAATTGCTCTTTCTAAGGAACAATTGAACTCGGTTAGTAACCAGACTACACTCGTCCACACTCATTCTGAATTGATATTATCAGTCATATTAGCCTTAAAATACGCACAAGGTTCTGTCTGCGTCTCATATGTAAGAATGTAAGAATGAAAATCGATTAGTATTAACCATCCAAACTTCTACAAAGTAAACGATAATAATAAATAATTAATTTAGTATTTACGTCTAGTTTTTTAATTAGCATAATACGTGTTGGTATTCTTTTGTGAATCCCTCTGGTCTGAGGAAGGTGAGCGTGGTTCACCGAAATCGATCACCATAATATTTGTGCATTTTGTGCTTGTATTGTAGTATATTTGTGCATTTTGTGCTTATATTGTAATACATTTGTGTTGTGTGACGTTTACTTGTACTGTATATTTACGTCTATAACACGTCAATTATTTATGAATACAAAAAATACCAAACTCCAGAACAAATATTATAAAGAAGGATATTGATATGGATGTTTTATAAATAATAAATTGTGGTAGTTTTGATTACACAAGTAAAAATCATAAAATCCTCAAAATATTATAAATAATTATAATTTTCCGTAAACCTTTTTTTAAGAATGAAAATATATTGCTAACAATTTTACCAATGACCCCTATTCGTACTTTGTTTCTGGTAAAAGATGCCATGAAATGTCTTTAGTGTCACAGTATAAGCTCTTAAAACAATAAATCTGGCCTTGTGATCGTTGATGCATGTGTAATACTCGACCATTATACGAGGGTTTTTATATCAGGTTAGGATCAAAACAATGAAACCAAATGTCGACTAGCTTGCGAGTTTATGAGTTTAAATGGTTTGGAATTCATCATTAAAAGAAGTGTATATGACATAGCAAATATCATCAGGATACTAATATGACAATACAAACCGTATTTGGACACGTGGATTTTATGTAACATAATTTTTGATGCAAAAGAAAATTATTTAAAAAATACAAAACTAACTACTACTAACTTTATTTATATAATAATAAACTGTCGACAGAATAAACTACTGACTACATTCCATTACAAACAGCTCAAAATAGTTGTTTGTATAAATATAGCACACAATAATAAAATAAAAAAAACATTTAATGTTAAAATTAATTAAAGGCCTATCAATTCACACGTCAGAACATTTCGCGCTTAGAATAGTAGATATTTTCAATTTTGTGTCACGTTGTTTTAACTGTACTTTTTATTTCGACGAAAGCCGGGGCTAACTTCAAGACCACATTCGGTAGCTGAGATAGTAGTATTTTGTACCGAAAAATGTACCATTAATTAATCTTCAACTGATTTATATAATGGAATATAATAAGTTATATTTAAATACAGTCATTTTATAGTACACCTAAAAATATGGATGGTGAGAAAAGATAATGAAACTACATAATATAATAAAGAAAAAAATACGTTATGTATTATTCATCTTTATAAGTGTCACTAATGGTACTACTTCGTTCGATCAATCAGTAATTTAATCAGTAACGTGTCACGGCGTTGAAGAGTTGCCAACCACAGCTAGGCCCTTGCCAATTAATTATTTCACCTAGCTAATCTCGGCCTGATGTAATCCGGTTTAGGATACAAGCCAATTAAAAATGTAAAAAGACAGTTTAAGCCAAAGTACTCTAGAAAAGGTGGAATGGAACATAAACTAACCACCGTGTACCATGATATAAGTACGGCAACATTTATTTGTATTATCGATAGTATATACTGCTTACCAAGTGGTGATTGATTGATAACTGTAATGGAACACGGCCCTTACAATGACGAGGGGAGACCCTGGTTGTATTTACATCCACGTGATCCGATTTTTAAAAAGTACAAGCGAATGCATTAAAAAGTTAAAATTTTATTTACGTATGGTTATAGAAAAGAAAACAGAAAAACTACTCATTATTTACTCACTTAATCTGCCTCTTCATCATAACATGTTACAATGTCTTTTAAAACTAATCGCAAAGTACTTTTCGTAAAAGAAGTGTTAGTAACCTTTAAATGTCTATCACACTCCACTTATTGTGATCAAGTGTTAGGAACCTTTAAATGTCTATCACACTCCACTTATTGTGATCAAGTGTTAGGAACCTTTAAATGTCTATCACACTCCACTCATTGTGATCAAGTGTTAGGAACCTTTAAATGTATATCATACTCCGCTCATTGTGATCAAGTGTTAGGAACCATTAAATGTCTATCACACTACACTCATTGTGATCAAGTGTTAGTAACCTTTAAATGTATATCACACTCTACTTATTGTGATCAAGTGTTAGTAACCTTTAAATGTATATCACACTCTACTTATTGTGATCAAGTGTTAGGAACCTTTAAATGTATATCATACTCCACTCATTGTGATCAAGTGTTAGGAACCATTAAATGTCTATCACACACCACTCATTGTGATCAAGTGTTAGTAACCTTTAAATGTATATCACACTCCACTCATTGTGATCAAGTGTTAGGAACCATTAAATGTCTATCACACTCCACTCATTGTGATCAAGTGTTAGTAACCTTTAAATGTATATCACACTCTACTTATTGTGATCAAGTGTTAGTAACCTTTAAATGTCTATCACACTCCACTCATTGTGATCAAGTGTTAGGAACCTTTAAATGTATATCATACTCCACTCATTGTGATCAAGTGTTAGGAACCTTTAAATGTCTATCACACTCCACTCATTGTGATCAAGTGTTAGTAACCTTTAAATGTATATCACACTCTACTTATTGTGATCAAGTGTTAGTAACCTTTAAATGTCTATCACACTCCACTCATTGTGATCAAGTGTTAGGAACCTTTAAATGTATATCATACTCCACTCATTGTGATCAAGTGTTAGGAACCATTAAATGTCTATCACACTCCACTCATTGTGATCAAGTGTTAGTAACCTTTAAATGTATATCATACTCCACTCATTGTGATCAAGTGTTAGGAACCATTAAATGTCTATCACACTCCACTCATTGTGATCAAGTGTTAGTAACCTTTAAATGTATATCACACTCCGCTCATTGTGATCAAGTGTTAGGAACCATTAAATGTCTATCACACTCCACTCATTGTGATCAAGTGTTAGTAACCTTTAAATGTATATCACACTCTACTTATTGTGATCAAGTGTTAGTAACCTTTAAATGTCTATCACACTCTACTTATTGTGATCAAGTGTTAGTAACCTTTAAATGTCTATCACACTCTACTTATTGTGATCAAGTGTTAGTAACCTTTAAATGTATATCACACTCTACTTATTGTGATCAAGTGTTAGTAACCTTTAAATGTATATCACACTCCGCTCATTGTGATCAAGTGTTAGGAACCATTAAATGTCTATCACACTCCACTCATTGTGATCAAGTGTTAGTAACCTTTAAATGTATATCACACTCTACTTATTGTGATCAAGTGTTAGTAACCTTTAAATGTCTATCACACTCTACTTATTGTGATCAAGTGTTAGTAACCATTAAATGTATATCACACTCCGCTCATTGTGATCAAGTGTTAGGAACCATTAAATGTCTATCACACTCCACTCATTGTGATCAAGTGTTAGTAACCTTTAAATGTCTACCACGCTCCTCTCATTGTGATCAAGTGTTAGGAACCATTAAATGTCTATCACACTCCACTCATTGTGATCAAGTGTTAGTAACCTTTAAATGTATATCACACTCTACTTATTGTGATCAAGTGTTAGTAACCTTTAAATGTATATCACACTCCGCTCATTGTGATCAAGAGTTAGGAACCATTAAATGTCTATCACACTCCACTCATTGTGATCAAGTGTTAGTAACCTTTAAATGTCTATCACACTCCGCTCATTGTGATCAAGTGTTAGTAACCTTTAAATGTATATCACACTCTACTTATAGTGATCAAGTGTTAGTAACCTTTAAATGTCTATCACACTCCACTCATTGTGATCAAGTGTTAGTAACCTTTAAATGTCTATCACACTCTACTTATTGTGATCAAGTGTTAGTAACCTTTAAATGTATATCACACTCTACTTATTGTGATCAAGTGTTAGTAACCTTTAAATGTCTATCACACTCTACTTATTGTGATCAAGTGTTAGTAACCTTTAAATGTATATCACACTCTACTTATTGTGATCAAGTGTTAGTAACCTTTAAATGTCTATCACACTCCGCTCATTGTGATCAAGTGTTAGTAACCTTTAAATGTATATCACACTCTACTTATTGTGATCAAGTGTTAGTAACCTTTAAATGTCTATCACACTCTACTCATTGTGATCAAGTGTTAGTAACCTTTAAATGTATATCACACTCTACTTATTGTGATCAAGTGTTAGTAACCTTTAACTGTCTATCACACTCTACTTATTGTGATCAAGTGTTAGTAACCTTTAAATGTATATCACACTCTACTTATTGTGATCAAGTGTTAGTAACCTTTAAATGTATATCACACTCCACTTATTGTGATCAAGTGTTATTAACCTTTAAATGTATATCACACTCTACTTATTGTGATCAAGTGTTAGTAACCTTTAAATGTCTATCACACTCCACTCATTGTGATCAAGTGTTAGTAACCTTTAAATGTATATCACACTCTACTTATTGTGATCAAGTAGTAACCTTTAAATGTCTATCACACTCTACTTATTGTGATCAAGTGTTAGTAACCATTAAATGTATATCACACTCCGCTCATTGTGATCAAGTGTTACGAACCATTAAATGTCTATCACACTCCACTCATTGTGATCAAGTGTTAGTAACCTTTAAATGTATATCACACTCCGCTCATTGTGATCAAGTGTTAGGAACCATTAAATGTCTATCACACTCCACTCATTGTGATCAAGTGTTAGTAACCTTTAAATGTATATCACACTCTACTTATTGTGATCAAGTGTTAGGAACCATTAAATGTATGTCATACTCCGCTCATTGTGATCAAGTGTTAGGAACCATTAAATGTCTATCACACTCCACTCATTGTGATCAAGTGTTAGTAACCTTTAAATGTCTATCACACTCCGCTCATTGTGATCAAGTGTTAGTAAACTTTAAATGTATATCACACTAAACTCATTGTGATCAAGTGTTAGTAACCATTAAATGTCTATCACACTCCGCTCATTGTGATCAAGTGTTAGTAACCTTTAAATGTATATCACACTAAACTCATTGTGATCAAGTGTTAGTAACCTTTAAATGTCTATCACACTCCACTTATTGTGATCAAGTGTTAGTAACCTTTAAATGTATATCACACTAAACTCATTGTGATCAAGTGTTAGTAACCTTTAAATGTCTATCACACTCCACTTATTGTGATCAAGTGTTAGTAACCTTTAAATGTCTATCACACTCCACTCATTGTGATCAAGTGTTAGGAACCATTAAATGTCTATCACACTCCACTCATTGTGATCAAGTGTTAGTAACCTTTAAATGTCTATCACACTCCACTCATTGTGATCAAGTGTTAGTAACCTTTAAATGTATATCACACTAAACTCATTGTGATCAAGTGTTAGTAACCTTTAAATGTCTACCACGCTCCACTCATTGTGATCAAGTGTTAGTAACCTTTAAATGTCTATCACACTCCACTCAGTGTGATCAAGTGTTAGTAACCTTTAAATGTCTACCACGCTCCACTCATTGTGATCAAGTGTTAGTAACCTTTAAATGTCTATCACACTCCGCTCATGGTGATCCAGTGTTAGTAACCTTTAAATGTCTATCACACTCCGCTCATGGTGATCCAGTGTTAGTAACCTTTAAACGTCTACCACGCTCCACTCATTGTGATCAAGTGTTAGAAACCCTTAAATGTCTATCACACTCCACTCATTGTGATCAAGTGTTAGTAACCTTTAAATGTCTATCATACTCCACTCATTGTGATCAAGTGTTAGTAACCTTTAAATGTCTATCACACTCCACTCATGGTGATCCAGTGTTAGTAACCTTTAAATGTCTACCACGCTCCACTCATTGTGATCAAGTGTTAGTAACCTTTAAATGTCTATCACACTCCGCTCATGGTGATCCAGTGTTAGGAACCTTTAAATGTCTATCACACTCCGCTCATGGTGATCAAGTGTTAGTAACCTTTAAATGTCTATCACACTCCACTCATTGTGATCAAGTGTTAGTGACCTTTAAATGTCTACCACACTAAACTCATTGTGATCAAGTGTTAGTAAACTTTAAATGTATATAACACTCTACTTATTGTGATCAAGTGTTAGTAACCTTTAAATATCTATCACACTCCGCTCATGGTGATCCAGTGTTAGTAACCTTTAAATGTATATCACACTCTACTTATTGTGATCAAGTGTTAGTAAACTTTAAATGTATATCACACTCTACTTATTGTGATCAAGTGTTAGTAAACTTTAAATGTATATCACACTCTACTAATTGTGATCAAGTGTTAGTAACCTTTAAATGTATATCACACTCTACTTATTGTGATCCAGTGTTAGTAACCTTTAAATGTATATCACACTCTACTTATTGTGATCAAGTGTTAGTAACCTTTAAATATTTATCACACTCCGCTCATGGTGATCCAGTGTTAGTAACCTATAAATGTCTATCACACTCTACTTATTGTGATCAAGTGTTAGTAAACTTTAAATGTATATCACACTCTACTTATTGTGATCAAGTGTTAGTAACCTTTAAATATCTATCACACTCCGCTCATGGTGATCCAGTGTTAGTAACCTTTAAATGTATATCACACTCTACTTATTGTGATCAAGTGTTAGTAAACTTTAAATGTATATCACACTCTACTTATTGTGATCAAGTGTTAGTAACCTTTAAATGTATATCACACTCTACTTATTGTGATCCAGTGTTAGTAACCTTTAAATGTATATCACACTCTACTTATTGTGATCAAGTGTTAGTAAACTTTAAATGTATATCACACTCTACTTATTGTGATCAAGTGTTAGTAACCTTTAAATATCTATCACACTCCGCTCATGGTGATCCAGTGTTAGTAACCTATAAATGTCTATCACACTCTACTTAATGTGATCAAGTGTTAGTAAACTTTAAATGTATATCAGACTCTACTTATTGTGATCAAGTGTTAGTAAACTTTAAATGTATATCACACTCTACTTATTGTGATCAAGTGTTAGTAACCTTTAAATATCTATCACACTCCGCTCATGGTGATCCAGTGTTAGTAACCTATAAATGTCTATCACACTCTACTTAATGTGATCAAGTGTTAGTAAACTTTAAATGTATATCACACTCTACTTATTGTGATCAAGTGTTAGTAACCTTTAAATATCTATCACACTCCGCTCATGGTGATCCAGTGTTAGTAACCTTTAAATTTATATCACACTCTACTTATTGTGATCAAGTGTTAGTAAACTTTAAATGTATATCATACTCTACTTATTGTGATCAAGTGTTAGTAACCTTTAAATTTATATCACACTCTACTTATTGTGATCCAGTGTTAGTAACCTTTAAATGTATATCACACTCTACTTATTGTGATCAAGTGTTAGTAAACTTTAAATGTATATCACATTATACTTATTGTGATCAAGTGTTAGTAACCTTTAAATGTCTATCACACTCCACTCATTGTGATCAAGTGTTAGTGACCTTTAAATGTCTACCACACTAAACTCATTGTGATCAAGTGTTAGTAAACTTTAAATATATATCACACTCTACTTATTGTGATCAAGTGTTAGTAACCTTTAAATGTCTATCACACTCCACTCATTGTGATCAAGTGTTAGTGACCTTTAAATGTCTACCACACTAAACTCATTGTGATCAAGTGTTAGTAACCTTTAAATGTATATCACACTCTACTTATTGTGATCAAGTGTTAGTAACCTTTAAATATCTATCACACTCCGCTCATGGTGATCCAGTGTTAGTAACCTATAAATGTCTATCACACTCTACTTATTGTGATCAAGTGTTAGTAAACTTTAAATGTATATCACACTCTACTTATTGTGATCAAGTGTTAGTAACTTTTAAATATCTATCACACTCCACTCATGGTGATCCAGTGTTAGTAACCTTTAAATGTATATCACACTCTACTTATTGTGATCAAGTGTTAGTAAACTTTAAATGTATATCACACTCTACTTATTTTGATCAAGTGTTAGTAACCTTTAAATGTATATCACAATCTACTTATTGTGATCCAGTGTTAGTAACCTTTAAATGTATATCACACTCTACTTATTGTGATCAAGTGTTAGTAACCTTTAAATGTCTATCACACTCCACTCATTGTGATCAAGTGTTAGTAACCTTTAAATATCTATCACACTCCGCTCATGGTGATCCAGTGTTAGTAACCTTTAAATGTATATCACACTCCACTTATTGTGATCAATTGTTAGTAAACATTAAATATCTATCACACTCCGCTCATGGTGATTCAGTGTTAGTAACCTTTAAATATATATCACATTCTACTTATTGTGATCAAGTGTTAGTAAACTTTAAATGTATATCACACTCTACTTATTGTGATCCAGTGTTAGTAACCTTTAAATATCTATCACACTCCGCTCATTGTGATCAAGTGTTAGTAACCTTTAAATATCTATCACACTCCGCTCATGGTGATCCAGTGTTAGTAACCTTTAAATGTATATCACACTCTACTTATTGTGATCCAGTGTTAGTAACCTTTAAATGTATATCGCACTCTACTTATTGTGATCAAGTGTTAGTAAACTTTAAATGTATATCACACTCTACTTATTGTGATCCAGTGTTAGTAAACTTTAAATGTATATCACACTCTACTTATTGTGATCAAGTGTTAGTAAACTTTAAATGTATATCACACTCTACTTATTGTGATCCAGTGTTAGTAACCTTTAAATGTATATCACACTCTACTTATTGTGATCAAGTGTTAGTAACCTTTAAATATCTATCACACTCCGCTCATGGTGATCCAGTGTTAGTAACCTTTAAATGTATATCACACTCTACTTATTGTGATCCAGTGTTAGTAACCTTTAAATGTATATCACACTCTACTTATTGTGATCAAGTGTTAGTAAACTTTAAATGTATATCACACTCTACTTATTGTGATCAAGTGTTAGTAAACTTTAAATGTATATCACACTCTACTTATTGTGATCAAGTGTTAGTAAACTTTAAATGTATATCACACTCTACTTATTGTGATCCAGTGTTAGTAAACTTTAAATGTATATCACACTCCGCTCATTGTGATTAAGTGTTAGTAACCTTTAAATATCTATCACACTCCGCTCATGGTGATCCAGTGTTAGTAACCTTTAAATGTATATCACACTCTACTTATTGTGATCCAGTGTTAGTAACCTTTAAATGTATATCACACTCTACTTATTGTGATCAAGTGTTAGTAAACTTTAAATGTATATCACACTCTACTTATTGTGATCCAGTGTTAGTAACCTTTAAATATCTATCACACTCCGCTCATTGTGATCAAGTGTTAGTAACCTTTAAATATCTATCACACTCCGCTCATGGTGATCCAGTGTTAGTAACCTTTAAATGTATATCACACTCTACTTATTGTGATCCAGTGTTAGTAACCTTTAAATATATATCACACTCTACTTATTGTGATCAAGTGTTAGTAAACTTTAAATGTATATCACACTCTACTTATTGTGATCCAGTGTTAGTAAACTTTAAATGTATATCACACTCTACTTATTGTGATCCAGTGTTAGTAACCTTTAAATGTATATCACACTCTACTTATTGTGATCAAGTGTTAGTAACCTTTAAATATCTATCACACTCCGCTCATGGTGATCCAGTGTTAGTAACCTTTAAATGTATATCACACTCTACTTATTGTGATCCAGTGTTAGTAACCTTTAAATGTATATCACACTCTACTTATTGTGATCAAGTGTTAGTAAACTTTAAATGTATATCACACTCTACTTATTGTGATCAAGTGTTAGTAAACTTTAAATGTATATCACACTCTACTTATTGTGATCCAGTGTTAGTAACCTTTAAATGTATATCACACTCTACTTATTGTGATCAAGTGTTAGTAACCTTTAAATATCTATCACACTCCGCTCATGGTGATCCAGTGTTAGTAACCTTTAAATGTATATCACACTCTACTTAT
This sequence comes from Stictocephala bisonia, assembly GCA_035578905.1. Classification (NCBI taxonomy): domain Eukaryota; kingdom Metazoa; phylum Arthropoda; class Insecta; order Hemiptera; family Membracidae; genus Stictocephala; species Stictocephala bisonia. Next base: position 1,318,767 of record JAQJVL010000067.1, on the reverse strand, counting down.
TGTGATCAAGTGTTAGTAACCTTTAAATGTATATCACACTCTACTTATTGTGATCCAGTGTTAGTAACCTTTAAATGTATATCACACTCTACTTATTGTGATCAAGTGTTAGTAAACTTTAAATGTATATCACACTCTACTTATTGTGATCAAGTGTTAGTAACCTTTAAATATCTATCACACTCCGCTCATGGTGATCCAGTGTTAGTAACCTATAAATGTCTATCACACTCTACTTAATGTGATCAAGTGTTAGTAAACTTTAAATGTATATCACACTCTACTTATTGTGATCAAGTGTTAGTAAACTTTAAATGTATATCACACTCTACTTATTGTGATCAAGTGTTAGTAACCTTTAAATATCTATCACACTCCGCTCATGGTGATCCAGTGTTAGTAACCTATAAATGTCTATCACACTCTACTTAATGTGATCAAGTGTTAGTAAACTTTAAATGTATATCACACTCTACTTATTGTGATCAAGTGTTAGTAACCTTTAAATATCTATCACACTCCGCTCATGGTGATCCAGTGTTAGTAACCTTTAAATTTATATCACACTCTACTTATTGTGATCAAGTGTTAGTAAACTTTAAATGTATATCATACTCTACTTATTGTGATCAAGTGTTAGTAAACTTTAAATGTATATCACATTATACTTATTGTGATCAAGTGTTAGTAACCTTTAAATGTCTATCACACTCCACTCATTGTGATCAAGTGTTAGTGACCTTTAAATGTCTACCACACTAAACTCATTGTGATCAAGTGTTAGTAAACTTTAAATATATATCACACTCTACTTATTGTGATCAAGTGTTAGTAACCTTTAAATGTCTATCACACTCCACTTATTGTGATCAAGTGTTAGTGACCTTTAAATGTCTACCACACTAAACTCATTGTGATCAAGTGTTAGTAACCTTTAAATGTATATCACACTCTACTTATTGTGATCAAGTGTTAGTAACCTTTAAATATCTATCACACTCCGCTCATGGTGATCCAGTGTTAGTAACCTATAAATGTCTATCACACTCTACTTATTGTGATCAAGTGTTAGTAAACTTTAAATGTATATCACACTCTACTTATTGTGATCAAGTGTTAGTAACTTTTAAATATCTATCACACTCCACTCATGGTGATCCAGTGTTAGTAACCTTTAAATGTATATCACACTCTACTTATTGTGATCAAGTGTTAGTAAACTTTAAATGTATATCACACTCTACTTATTTTGATCAAGTGTTAGTAACCTTTAAATGTATATCACACTCTACTTATTGTGATCCAGTGTTAGTAACCTTTAAATGTATATCACACTCTACTTATTGTGATCAAGTGTTAGTAACCTTTAAATGTCTATCACACTCCACTCATTGTGATCAAGTGTTAGTAACCTTTAAATATCTATCACACTCCGCTCATGGTGATCCAGTGTTAGTAACCTTTAAATGTATATCACACTCCACTTATTGTGATCAATTGTTAGTAAACATTAAATATCTATCACACTCCGCTCATGGTGATTCAGTGTTAGTAACCTTTAAATATATATCACACTCTACTTATTGTGATCAAGTGTTAGTAAACTTTAAATGTATATCACACTCTACTTATTGTGATCCAGTGTTAGTAACCTTTAAATATCTATCACACTCCGCTCATTGTGATCAAGTGTTAGTAACCTTTAAATATCTATCACACTCCGCTCATGGTGATCCAGTGTTAGTAACCTTTAAATGTATATCACACTCTACTTATTGTGATCCAGTGTTAGTAACCTTTAAATGTATATCACACTCTACTTATTGTGATCAAGTGTTAGTAAACTTTAAATGTATATCACACTCTACTTATTGTGATCCAGTGTTAGTAAACTTTAAATGTATATCACACTCTACTTATTGTGATCAAGTGTTAGTAAACTTTAAATGTATATCACACTCTACTTATTGTGATCCAGTGTTAGTAACCTTTAAATGTATATCACACTCTACTTATTGTGATCAAGTGTTAGTAACCTTTAAATATCTATCACACTCCGCTCATGGTGATCCAGTGTTAGTAACCTTTAAATGTATATCACACTCTACTTATTGTGATCCAGTGTTAGTAACCTTTAAATGTATATCACACTCTACTTATTGTGATCAAGTGTTAGTAAACTTTAAATGTATATCACACTCTACTTATTGTGATCAAGTGTTAGTAAACTTTAAATGTATATCACACTCTACTTATTGTGATCAAGTGTTAGTAAACTTTAAATGTATATCACACTCTACTTATTGTGATCCAGTGTTAGTAAACTTTAAATGTATATCACACTCCGCTCATTGTGATCAAGTGTTAGTAACCTTTAAATATCTATCACACTCCGCTCATGGTGATCCAGTGTTAGTAACCTTTAAATGTATATCACACTCTACTTATTGTGATCCAGTGTTAGTAACCTTTAAATGTATATCACACTCTACTTATTGTGATCAAGTGTTAGTAAACTTTAAATGTATATCACACTCTACTTATTGTGATCCAGTGTTAGTAACCTTTAAATATCTATCACACTCCGCTCATTGTGATCAAGTGTTAGTAACCTTTAAATATATATCACACTACGCTCATGGTGATCCAGTGTTAGTAACCTTTAAATGTATATCACACTCTACTTATTGTGATCCAGTGTTAGTAACCTTTAAATATATATCACACTCTACTTATTGTGATCAAGTGTTAGTAAACTTTAAATGTATATCACACTCTACTTATTGTGATCCAGTGTTAGTAACCTTTAAATATCTATCACACTCCGCTCATGGTGATCCAGTGTTAGTAACCTTTAAATGTATATCACACTCTACTTATTGTGATCCAGTGTTAGTAACCTTTAAATGTATATCACACTCTACTTATTGTGATCAAGTGTTAGTAACCTTTAAATATCTATCACACTCCGCTCATGGTGATCCAGTGTTAGTAACCTTTAAATGTATATCACACTCTACTTATTGTGATCAAGTGTTAGTAAACTTTAAATGTATATCACACTCTACTTATTGTGATCCAGTGTTAGTAACCTTTAAATATCTATCACACTCCGCTCATTGTGATCAAGTGTTAGTAACCTTTAAATATCTATCACACTCCGCTCATGGTGATCCAGTGTTAGTAACCTTTAAATGTATATCACACTCTACTTATTGTGATCAAGTGTTAGTAAACTTTAAATGTATATCACACTCCGCTCATTGTGATTAAGTGTTAGTAACCTTTAAATATCTATCACACTCCACTCATGGTGATCCAGTGTTAGTAACCTTTAAATTTCTACTACCATTGTTATAACTTGTTACCCACCTTACATAAAGAAATGGCCTCTTTTCTATATCCCGCAACCACCACACTGATTTGAATGTAATCATTTGAGACAAAATACTATCAACTTGTACTCACCCCATATATATTAAAATAATCACTTCTAATCAAAGTTAGAACATAGCTTTATATATACTCATTATACATCCTTATAAGAACAACTATACGAATAATATAATCAACAAAACTTACAATGAGTCAAAAATAGTCTTTTACGCTACATAACACAAACATAATGATATATGCTATCCTAACCAGCCCATATACGCACTGAGGTATTGGCCCGCTCATATACGTACTAAGGTAAATGCTCTCTTCTCTCCTAAGGACATTTTTTTTAATCTGAAGAAGGTAATTTAATAATTAAGTGAAAACACTATATTTAGCATTTAAAAGATAGTGTTTTCTTTTAAATAGTATCTTCTCTTCTCCAAATTAAATTACATTCATAATTTGGCGCCATCTTTCAAATGGTACACTAAATACTTTTGTCAAAATAACACGCTATCAGTTATTCTCCAAATGTAAGTACAACGTTTTCGGTTGAGAGTTACACCAATATTGATAGAATATTAATTCGAATATGTACTCTACAAAATATATTCAGCATGTTGGATGGCACCCAGACACACGCATGCAGAAATGTGTGCTTGCGTATGCAAAATTGTGACTGAAAATTAGACTAAAAATAACTTCATTATAGAAATCCTACATAAGAAACTTTACCTTTATTAATATTATCCTGTAAAAGAAAATGGTTACTTTACATAGTGGTACATATATTTGCAAAAATATGTAAGTATGTTTTACGCATTGAAAAAACTTAAAACATACTTTTATTGTAACTACAAAACGTGTACACTATATACCATATTGGTCAGGTTACATTAATCACATAAAATATAAAATTACTGTCTGTATCAACCATAAAAACGTCCACAAATCCGTCTAATGACGAACACAAGCACTCTTGACGGACAACACTTAAATAACCCATTAAATACTACAATATTGTCGACCACGCTAGGTTGTTATGTACATGAATACTTCAGATTGTTAAGTTAGCTTTTCATTCAACCGATATAATTAGATATCCTCCACCGGTTCAGTTATTATGATAACATAATATTTTCTCATTATTTATTGGTAATACAAATACCTGAGGCAGATTAAAATTTTGATGTCTATAAATTACGAACGAATGTGGTTATATTAAGTAGTCATCATATAATCTATTTAATTTTCTGAGAACATACTAGGTAACTACTGAATATGAAACAACGATTTAACCAAATTCTTTTCAAAAGAGAGAAACTTTCTTAGATGCAAACTAAATCCAACTTCTATAACTTTAGTACTGGCCTATATATCTTTGTATCATTTCACAGCAACGAGAAACAGACAGGAACCCCACTAAAAAATATTAACATACATTGACACTGAACTAACTATGGCCTTATATACGATGTATTTTATGGATTGCAAGTTTAATTCGACCATTAAAAATTGAGTTTATAAAAGTGCTATTCTTCAAAATCAAAATAAGAAAAATAAATAATTTTTCCATTTATCCGTCTATTTATCTGATAATAATATATCTACTAGATCTTCTTTTCTATTTATCCGTGTATTTATCTGATAATAAGATATATACTAGAATTCTTTTCCATTTATCCGTTTATTTATCTGATAGTAAGATATCTACCAGATCTTCGTAAAACCTAGTGACAACACAAGCTTACTCGGTGGATGACAATACAATTGGTTACCTTAAGTGATCACCTTAAGTGTAGTACAGGCTGAGTCTACGGTGCCGTGGTTGAACGGTGGCCATTTCTGAAGCACATTGAGAAACTATTGAGACTTGTTAACCAAGGCAAACTGGTCTAAACTTATATTAATATTGATATATTAATACTTTTTATACTGTAGTAGTCTCAGTCCTTCCGAGTCATATATATAATTTTTGTGCATGTTGAATGTTATTTTAAATTAATAGTGTTTTTTCAGGTACCATATATTTATGATTAGTTAATGTAATCTTATTTCAGTCTGATTTGATTATTAATTTTATTGTGTTTTGACAATTTTCGTTGATATCGTGACCTTGACAGCGCCTAATTGGCTATATTTATTTAACCCTTTTAATATTTAGTAGAAGTTCATTTTGTTGTACTCCATTCTAGGATCTAGGTTAAAATGTAGATAATTATTAAAGTAGATAAGTTTATTAATTTAAGAAAGTAGTTTTATAACATGTTTGTGTAGATGTAATTTAGTTTTTAGCACTTGAAAAAGGTTTGGGTTTTACCAAATGATGGCAAATGTCCAACTACCTTTGTCTCCCTCATTATATTAATATTCCAGAACGTGGAATTCACGATTCCTTCCCTTAAACTTTAAGGTATGATAATTAGAACTCAGTTAGTAACTAGGCTACATAGCTCTTCTCCTTATAATCTTTACATTAAAATGGAAGAGTTGAAAACTGTTCTTTCAAATGTGTTTCAAGTCAGCACTATGGCGCGGGGTCAAGTGTTGAGGATATTGTAGACGATAGGTTCGATGCTCGGTCCTCTTAATACCGTCATGGCGTCCGCTAAATGGTTGCCATCGACTTGGACACTACTAGAGAAGTCTGGAGTGTCCATGTTGGATGATAGTCAGAGTTCAGATAGTTTGTGTAGGAAAGAGAATTGAGTGTAAGACTTGTCAGTTAGCTGAAAATGATACCAACACTACGTAGTTCGGATTCCAAGTAAAGCTGTATACTTAATTTCCCTGGCTATTGGACTATTAATAAATAGCTCTTTCTAAGGAATAGTCGACCTTAGTAATCGTGACTATACTCGTTCATATATACTAATCAGACTCATTTGCTCCTCATACTTGCCTATATCTCAAAGATCGGCGTCTAGTAATGAATAATAATAAAATATGCTTGTAATACTAACAGTAATATTGTTAATTAAATAAGTAACAGTTAACTGTTGAAATTGTTACAGTTAACAATTTCAACAGTTAAAAAAAATTAATATGTAAAAGCATCATTATTTTAAAAACAGTATATACTAAAACATGTTCAATATTAGAATACGAAATGTAACTTGTAACATTTAATGTAAAGGAACCAATCTAAATGGTATCTCTTCGTATTCAGGTCGGAGCCATACTTAGACCAAGATCGAAACGATGAAATATGATCGTATAGACGCGGTGAAAGATGGCTGAGTCTGCCGTTGATGGTATATGGACTCCCACATTTCATTCCTTTCCACGAGAGGTACTTGGCATTAGTACGGGGATGGTTTAGTGCAGGGCGAGCAACACATCGGTACTGTGTCACAAGTAAAGGGGTACTGATGTATAGTTCCGAAGGCGATAAATATCAGTTGAACATGCCTAGTAGTGCGTAGCGTAGTCTAGGTAGTTGTGAAAATATCTGAACAATATTGTGAATCGGTTTGAAAATATTGTAAATAGTAATAAAGGAACCCTCGAGAATTTTGAGTTGAAGCTATCAGGTTCTGCAGAATGTATATCATCATAATGATTACATTAGTTAAAATTATCATCCAAAATTCCTTACACTTAATTAACTTTGAATATTAAAATTGCATGAGTTAATTTAAGTATTAATTCAATTAAAATTTAAACAGCTTTTTACACCATACAACAAGGAAAGTGCGTTAGAAATATGCAATACAATATTTAGAGCACATATATTAACGATAAAGTAAGACATCAAAGCAGAAATTATAAAACCACGAGCTAATAAGACATCAAATGTTAGAGATAGAATTAGATACTTTTTCAACTGTCTACACGAGAAGTAATTTTTTTGCTGTTCTCTGTGTAAGTATATATGTTACTCATAAAACATTGGCTTATACAATCCATTTATGATGACTAAGCCATGACAATAATTTACTCTTTGAATAAAATAATATTCGGAATACTTAAAATGATAAAATTATATGGTTTAATAGTCTACAATTTGTTTTACCTTGGGTTAAGTACTAATGAGTTTATGGTATCAGACCCAGTGATCGTCATTGGTGGAATGAACCTTCCTCGTGATGTTAATCACATCCGAATGGGTGTGGGAAGATGCAACTACTGGAAATATAAGTAGGGAATAGCAAATGATAAGTCATGTGATTATGAAGGTGAAATTTAAACTATTAATCACATGATTGCCCATTGCATTTTTTTAAAGGGGATGAGATGGTCTTAATTCACCCAGAGAACTAGGCGTTAAATGGATACAAAACCTGGATTGAGATCTGTGATGGAAAAACAATATTTAAACACTAAGACACAATACATTTGTACTTCAGATTTTGTATCCTTTTTATATTTCAATATAATTTATTAAATTTAACAATTCCCCATTATTCTTAGTAACTGGGAATAAAAAGCCATAAAAAGAGTACTGTAATAATTACAGTATTATTGTACTGTAATTATTGTTATTTCCTTTTTATTTCCCCAAAATGTTATTACAATTTTGTAAATTTTTACAGTTAAGTTCAGAAAATGGATAACAATCTATAACACTACAGATACGTTTGAATAATATTTGTCATATTCACATACTGGTGCCGACAGTTTGACCAGTAGAGATTGTGAAACGTAATTTGTAAAACTACGTAAATGTATACATAAACAATCCTGTCACCAAGAAATAGTTGGCAAGTCCTTTATTAAGTTCCTTTGTCCCAGTACAGGATGTTTTTACTGAACTCAAATGGCGCCAAAGATAAGGGTGCTGTGTGTTAACGAGGAGACACACGCTAACGAGTTATCTCTTATCTTTAACGAGTTTCCGTGACAAATAAAACAGTATTATTGACCCACTCGTATCCGATGGATCCCAGACTCATTGTAGGCATCCATTTCACACAGAAATACTTGTGTTACATCACTAAATACATGATATAGGATATTTGCATACAACCTGTATGATGGCTTTATGAATGGTATTTATGTACAAAATAAATAACTTTGTTCAAAAGTATATGTTTTAGCATGGAAAGATTATTTATCAAATAATAGCAATCTATGCAAAAATTATTGTTTATTGTATATTAATAGCTATTCAAATATGTTCCTTTGTAACATTCCAAAATAATTCAATGTTTCCTTTAAAATGATTACACGTTGTTTTATTGGCCACAAATGCATTAAAGGAGATAATCGAAGTAGCATTAATAAAGTAATAGACACATATAATAAAAAAGACAAGTTTTTAGTTTAAAGCAAAGTTTAAAACAAAAACTATGAAAAACAAAGAATTTCCAAATAGAATACTAAGGTCATACTATTAGATTCTTATATTGATAACAATTAATGAATAAACGAAAATATTTGTGATCGTTACTTTAATAAGCAAATGTTATTCTTATGATCGAATAACTATTTATCTTTTGATAAAAAATAAAAACGAATATTATTTGGTATTTTTAATTATTTTTATATTCCATTGTCATAATTCATTCAAACAAATTGTAAGAAAGGACTTTTACTATTTTTTTAGAAACATTTAAATTGAATTCGTTATAGTTCACGTTTATTCATGAATTAAGAATTAAGAACCAAGCAATTTGTAAATAATTCAGTTTGAAGCAAATAACTACCTTGCCGATTTATACAGTTGAAACGTGTAAACAGCTAACCTAACCTTCTATTGAAGGATTTTATAATACCAACCTGTTCACTGTACTTGAAATTTCCATCGGGGTTAGATCACTAAACGCTGACTGACAGTTAAAGATATCTTGGAAGGCAAATGCTTTCTTCAAGTTACAATACAAAGCCAAAATGATGGCAACTGAGATAAGGAGAGAGGATTCCTCCGGCGATGAACTGAACAATTCAGAAACTTTACATCGGTGGTGTTTGTAATAAAGTAAATAAAAAAAAGTTGGCTTAACGCATTATAAGTGGCTATACATGTGAGATAAATATAAAATAATATAATTAAATAAAATAATAAATGTACTTAATGACTACAGACATACGAGATAAAAACTTAATTTCAACCTTTTCATATAATAATAACTGAAGAATTATAGAAATTTTATATAATTGAACGTTTGCTTAGCATTTATAAAATGTTTTGCCATCCGTTTTACATAGCAACACGATTCTTTCGATGCATCATTAACAGAATAGAATTTTTTATTTTTTTATTTTATGAAAGATTCAATTTAAAGCTACTAAACATCAATAATGTAAGAGTAATTTTTCTGGAAAACTAAATAATATAAAAACTATTGTAAATGAAATAAGTTGAATAAATCATTTAAAAACCACACAATATTTCTAGATTATATTCAGATAAGAAAACTGAAAACTATGTTCCTACCCAATTGTTAAGAACTAAAATAATGCATGAAGTAATCACATTACTGACGTTAAAAGCCACATTATGACGAAATATCTAATGAAATTAAAATTAGCTAATTTAGCATGGAAAATTAACGTAGTTAATTTCTAATAAGAAAAAGGCATAATTAATGAGTTAATTGCAGTAATTTAATTATGTAAATGTCAATACATCCTTTAAAATGTTTATTGCAAAATCATTACTGATTTAACTTTATAAATAGTTTGAACTTACATTAATTGTCTCCATCAAAGAAAACATTGCCAGAAATACACTCGTCGGACACTAATTGGAGATCTAATTATTACTCGTAACAAACCTTTTCGAAGAGTAATCTAGGATATAATTGGATCAATGATGGCCACTAGACTTTAATATAGTGGACTATATTAAACTATTCAGTAATTGTTGAAATACCAATTACTGAATAGTTGGAAGTCAACCGACAAAATTATTATTGAATTATATCATTGACAACTTATTTACTGTTCATTAAATACTCAACAAGTGATTGCATATAAACTCTATGTAGATTGAATTACTTTGATATTCCCTGGAAGATCATTTACAAATTGGTAATATTGGTTAGAGATGAAGGCAAATATGTGACTAAAATACTTAGTGAAATTATATGACTGTGTGAATTGTGATGCTTCTATATTGTAACTATATCCAACCGGTTCTGTTTGATGTTCTTGCAATATGAAATAATTTACAACCCCCTTCCTAAGTATTCAAACCTTAATAAATTAGAACATGAAGAAATCAACAGAAATGAACAACATCCTTTTGTTATATTTTCAGAAAATAATACATTTGATCATGAACATTAGTTGAACATAGATGTTAGTGTAATCAAATTTACTTTATGTAGTAGGTATAAATAAAATGGAACAGGAAAAATATAAAAGACAAGTCACATGATTTTATGAGTGCTGTGATTACCAAGAGCAATACTATTAAACAAGTCTATAGAACAAGACATGGAAACAATGTAAAACTCCCATGCTGATGCACACTGCCATTACTCGATTAATGATGCAAAGCTTAATTTGATTTGTCCTGGAATATCCGATGTTCTGTATGAGCGGAAATTGAATTTGAATGGATATAAAATAAGTTTAATTATTTTAATAAACAATCAAAATCATTTATTACATGTTAATAACTGATGAACAAATTTGAGCCGTTGAAATATTGTTGGAGTAGTTAGTCTTTGATTTCTGATAAAATAGAATTATTACATTTAAAGTGAAATATTTTAAAATCTACAACAATGTATGATTTATTTTACCTAATGAATTCTAAGATATAACAAAGAAATTGAGGTTATTACTGAGTCAACAAGTACGGCAGAGTGATGACTAATGAGCAACACCATTTATTTTAGTGATAACAGTTCTGAAACATGACCAACATCTTTTTATACTCTATGGATTATTTGTTTATTTTTTAGATTCAGAACAGGCTCCACAATTTTTGGCTTAGTGTTTTTATCCTAGTTCACCACCCTCTCCTAAGGCATGCTGCGCCCACTCCTGGGTCGTTAAAAATATTATACCTGGGATACGAATAAGTCACTTCAAATTTGGTTTCTTATGAGCCAAGAAATATTCCATTAGTACTTAATATCAGGTTAGTTAATTCGATTAGCATATTATTTATTTATTATTAGTAAGTTAGCCGTTAAATAGCTCGCAATAGTATATTATAATACATTCAAATAGCGCTCGTTACTTTATTCAGTCTATAAATAAATTTGAACAATACTGTTGATATATGATGTTTATCTTAAAATATTCACCCAATACGTTTTCTTAAGATACAAACAAACTAAAAATAACTACCTTCGTACACACGATATTGAACATATACAATGGGCTTAGAAATTACTAAAAAGCATGATGTAATATGAATTACAGTTTAATTAATGAAAAGGATGAGAGAGGAACTTAAACGGGGAAAAGTTAATATCAATTTCAAGTGTTGTCAGCTACAAGAAATCTAAATGGAATGTAATTCCTAACCACAGTTTGAAGACACGACTCTTGTTAATTGAATGATCACAAATTATTAAAGCAATTTAAATAAATTAAGGTGATTATAGACAAAAATAAATATAAAAACTGGAGAGGAATAATATGTTTCTTAACCATATACAGATTAGGTAGTTAAACTTAAACATCAATGCTACATATTAATTATCCATCAAAGCAGGAGGAGGGCCATAAGGAGTCAGAAGAAAACTTTAAATAAGAGCATAGATATTTAAGATCTTTGTCGCGAAAATACAAAGCTACAATTATAATCTCAAAAGTTGTACCCATATAAAATGGTGGCATTTTAAATGTACTACTTTAGTCTTGATAAATAATTGTTTAGTTTGTTGAACCATTGTAGATTAAAGTAGTTACTTAAAAAAACAATTCTGTACTCTGTCTGTTTTAAAAAAGAAGCCCCACTTAAAAAAATGTGTCATAGAGAATAGTTCGATTTCTAAATCAAATGAAAGGCCTTTATTTGGAGTATATAAAACCACAAATTTTTATTTAAAAGGTCCATTTGGCATATAAACGGCAGTAATAAAAATAATTTAAATTGAGGCCATTTATTACATAAATGAGTTATTGTTCTTGTAGAACGTTCCCATTGGAGAGAAAAGTCACTCCCTGTTTGCGAACCTGTTCTTAACCTCCAGATTGCGTCCTCAGTATTTAGTATTGTAACCTATTGATAGTAATAAATTCCACTGACTTTTACGTTTAGCTTAATTTTGTAGGTTCAAACTCTTGCCATCTTAGAATTTTTTTTATTTAGTTTTGTTGAATATTGAGCGCTATGTTATGTTAAGTTTTACATTAATATACCTTTTTCCTTCTTTGGAAAATGTGAACAGTAGTTTATGCAGAGATATGTGGAACAAATACGCCACTAATACTTTACTTTACACCACTAATACGCAATAAACTGGGCCCACACATACGTGGGCACACGAGATGAGACGCCATCGAAACCATTAGAGTACCTATACAGAAAATTATTTAAAAAGTTGATATTAAGATATTTTCAATAATATATCGAAGGCCAAAAAGCTACCAGAATATTCTTTTTGTTATTTGAAATATCTTTAAATACTAATGTAGAGTCATTTTAAAGTTTATTTACTGTTACATAAGAAATACGGACTTAATAATAGTTTTATATAAAATATCGATAATCCTTGTGAATTTTGGAGGCCTATCTATAAAACATACCTTAAAATAAACTTGTATATTTAAAACGTAAATTTATATGTATTAATGTAGGTTTAATATGTTGTCATTAAACAGATCATAATAGGATTAATTACTCATTTTTTTAAATGAGCCGTATTTTTGGTTAAATTATTCTTTATTTAACATTTACACTGGCATTTTTATATTTTAAATTAACATTAGTTTTTTAAAAAGTTAAAAAGTAATTATTATTATTTAATCGTTAAATATGAAGCAAAAGTAGCAAATAGAGTCCCCCGAAAAATATGTTTTTCTTAAGACCTGCTATGTTCCACCCTCCAACGTCCAATCAACGCCAAGTTTGCCGAAAGCAAATAGTGACACAGATAAGGGCGCTGGCTGTTAACGAGGAGACAAAGGCTGACGAGCCACCTCTTATATCTAGGGTGTTCCTGGGATAGACAAAGGCTGACGAGCCACCTCTTATATCTAGGGTGTTCCTGGTATAGACAAAAGCTGACGAGCCACTTCTTATATATAGGGTGTTCCTGGGATAGATAAAGGCTGACGAGCCAACTCTTATATCTAGGGTGTTCCTGGGATAGATAAAGGCTGACGAGCCACCTCTTATATCTAGGGTGTTCCTGGGATAGACAAAGGCTGACGAGCCACCTCTTATATCTAGGGTGTTCCTGGGGTAGATAAAGGCTGACGAGTCACCTCTTACATCTAGGGTGTTCCTGGGATAGATAAAGGCTGACGAGCCACCTTTTACATCTAGGGTGTTCCTGGGATAGACAAAGGCTGACGAGCCACCTCTTATATCTAGGGTGTTCCTGGGATATACAAAAGCTGACGAGCCACTTCTTATATCTAGGGTGTTCCTGGGATAGATAAAGGCTGACGAGCCACCTCTTATATCTAGGGTGTTTCTGGGATAGATAAAGGCTGACGAGCCACCTCTTATATCTAGGGTGTTCCTGGGATAGACAAAGGCTGACGAGCCACCTCTTATATCTAGGGTGTTCCTGGGGTAGATAAAGGCTGACGAGTCACCTCTTACATCTAGGGTGTTCCTGGGATAGATAAAGGCTGACGAGCCACCTTTTACATCTAGGGTGTTCCTGGGATAGACAAAGGCTGACGAGCCACCTCTTATATCTAGGGTGTTCCTGGGATAGATAAAGGCTGACGAACCACCTCTTACATCTAGGTTGTTCCTGGGATAGATAAAGGCTGACGAGCCACCTTTTACATCTAGAGTGTTCCTGGGATAGACAAAGGCTGACGAGCCACCTCTTATATCTAGGGTGTTCCTGGGATAGATAAAGGCTGACGAGCCACCTCTTATATCTAGGGTGTTCCTGGGATAGACAAAGGCTGACGAGCCACCTCTTATATCTAGGGTGTTCCTGGGATAGATAAAGGCTGACGAACCACCTCTTATATCTAGGGTGTTCCTGGGATAGACAAAGGCTGACGAACCACATCTTATATCTAGGGTGTTCCTGGGATAGACAAAGGCTGACGAGCCACCTCTTATATCTAGGGTGTTCCTGGGATAGATAAAGGCTGACGAGCCACCTCTTATATCTAGGGTGTTCCTGGGATAGACAAAGGCTGACGAGCTATTTCTTATATCTAGGGTGTTCCTGGGATAGATAAAGGCTTACGAAACACATATCTAGGGTGTTCCTGGGATAGACAAAGGCTGACGAACCACATCATATATCTAGGGTGTTCCTGGGATAGACAAAGGCTGACGAGCCACCTCTTATATCTAGGGTGTTCCTGGGATCTATAAAACAATCATATGTATTTATGAGACTCTTAATGGTGGTCCAAAATCCACTCAGAAAGTATTGGATGATTACGTAATAAATTCAATTTTAGCTCTCTACAAGTATTACCAAATGATGAATTATTAAATGATAACGTAGTAATAAAATTATACTGGCTCCATGTAAGTATTTGTTATAAATAATAACTATTGATAGTTACAGACTTGAATGAACGAGGCCCATTGCCTAACGCTGGTTCGCAGGCGTTCTACAGGCCGTATTGTAGCGGGCACACCGGGTCATTAAGTCACATGATAATGATGCCGTTATTAAATATATTCTGTATAAGACATTTTTTTTACAGATAGCAACACTTTTTTAAATTGATACATTGTTTACTAAACCACTCATTGCTATTTAATTAATTTGTGAAAATCAACCTCGTACAACTTTAATCCTTTTTTCCCCGTAACATTTTTATAACTATACTATTATATCGTGTCGTGAAAAAACTCCGTAATCTACTATGTTAAAGAACACGTCATGTTAGTATAACAATGTAATATTATAATATTACTTAAAAATAACTTACTTTGTTTATGAAGGAACATTACATGAACATTTCAGTTTGACATAAACATACAACAAGGGTTTACAGTTGAAATACACATAAAATACTTTATTTTACGTCAAAATAAAATGTTTTGTACGTTTATAAAATATACAAAACTGTAAAATATTAGTTTGTGTTTAATTTTAAATGTGTACATAAATTCCTTAGGTCACATATGTTAGACTTCATTATTGTAGATACTACATGTGACGCATGGCTGTATTCTGGACGAACCCGCGTTCATTCAAGTCTGTAAATATCAGTATTAATTTTTGGGAACAAACAAGTAAATATTAATTTATACAAAAAATGAAATTTTACTTTCGTTTTTTAACGTTGATCATCAGAAAATAATTGCTCTAGGCTTTTATTTTAGTACTAGAATTAGCAATTTCTAGTAACGTATTCATTTAGGATATTTGTGTATTGCAGGGTTGATATAAATTCCACGTTATGTATGTTTCTGGCTACAAAACAATCAAACACTGTACCGATAGGAAGATTGCTGAAGCTCCTAATTTATCTTTATAATAAACAGGTAATATACGAGCTTTAGGTTGAAACTCATTCATCATAAGTCTTTACGGATCTATCTTTATTAATTGGCTGCATTACTAATCAAGATAATCCATCTAATGGAAGTCGTTAATTCTAATATTTAATCTAAAAAAAAGTATTACGTTATTTAAAGTATTTAATTAAGTTCACAATCTGGATTAATCAGTGTAGTAAATTAAAAAAATATGTTGTGTTTGTAAATAATACAAGAGTGAGTTACTACAAGGTATTCGTTAAAATTGAAAGTTGTTCCAGGAAAAACGCCTCACAAATTTATAACTTAGTACTAAATAATGAAAGTTAAAGAAATGCTTGACTTCATACTGTAATAAATAGTTGAAAAAATAACATAAGTTCATTATATCTTATCTTCCTGAAATGAACATAATTAAAACATTAACTTTTCAACTACAATAATATCAATCAGTGATAAAACACATAGTTTAAAAAGACAGTACAGAGAAATCGACTCAAACACTTGTTAAAACTAAATACGATTTTTTTAATTCACTTGACATTACATTCAGTTACTTTAGAAATAAACACTCGATTACATTTGAAATTTAACTCCAGATTAAATAACACTTACTGGGAATTTAAGTTTAGTATCAAAGTTCAAACAATAACAACAACGAGTGTAACAGAGATAAGGACAAGAGTTTCCTGTTCCTAAACTACATGTTCCAGTAACTTGTTGGTATCTCATGTACAAGGAATGTTGTTCTTCAGTTAACTACATGAATATACTCGTATATAACATTCTATGGATTAAATGCTATGATTAGATATTACAAATGACATATTCTCTAAATAAAAACTGTTACTGAAGAAAGTTAATAACTACAACAAAATACACTGAAATAAAGTAATATCCAAACAAAGATGCAGCGGTTGAAACAATAAAAAATGACTATTCAGATTCTTGTTTCCCTTTTAGGTCTAAATTTTGGCTTCTATTTAACTACATATGACAAGTACGAAAACTTATTTTAGCTTGAAACGGTTAATTAACTAGCTGAGCGATAATGCTGAAGCATTATTTAATCAGTCACAAATTGTCATCTATGTTTAACAAATTATATTTTACGTTACAGGTAAATGTTTGGATAAGGTAAATAACTTTGTAATGTGGCCTTCCTGTTCATTTAACGTGTCATTTCATGTGACACTCATTACCACACGGATAAAATATAAGAATGGGTAACATTATTTAGGAACCGCTGACTCCATATTCAAAGGTAGGACTCTTATTTGGAGCGGCCGTAGATAAGGGGTTAAGGCGTTGGCTTGCTACGTAGTTCGGGTTCGATTCCCGATATGACCATTAACAGTTTTTGCCCTGCTGCTCCCGTGGTTTCTAGGTTAAGTGTTATAGAGGGCTAAGAAGCCCCTAACTTCGCCTGGTAAAATAAGGCGATCTTTGATTTTTAACTTTAATATGTCAGTAATTCGTAAGGATTATTTTAAACGTAAGAAAATGAGGGAACGACTTTTTTGTAGTGGAAATGAAACATATGAATAATATTCATTATAAATATGGACAAAAAATCTCTGTATATGGGGAACTATATAATATCGGTTTTAATATGTGTGTATATATACATGTCCAAAGTATTAGTAGTGGGTTAGTATTTACAGTATAGTACATGGAACAATTAGTTGAACAATCAGCAATGAGTCACAGAGTAGATCGTTGCCAACCTAGGATAGTTCCTTGCCAAATAGTTAATTCACCAAACCAATCTCCTTCTCTTGTAATACATGCACAGGGCTCACACTAGATACATACTGGTCACTTCGATAAGGGAGTTTAAACTTAAACAAATAAGAAGGTGACATGATGCCGTTCTATTAAATAAATCAACGTATTTTAAAATTGAAATTGTAAAGTCTGTGTCCTTTCGATATTTGAAGAGTCAAGAGTGAATAATTAGCATATTCGTACAAGATACAAATTCATAAAGCCTTGAAGTTGAAGAAAATAAATTCTTAAGAAAAACTGCGTGTGGTACTAATCATACTTATCGTGTAGGAATCCAATTTGTTAATAACAAACGTAAGCTCCTTCAAGCTTAAACGTATCTTTCAAACAAAATAAGCTTACAGAATTAAACTTAAATATTGCTAAATTTACATGAATAACACCCAAGACCTTTCACCATGATACGGTTTGTACCAGGACCGGGCTGTCTGCTCCTCAGACATGGTTTTGCCTTCTGATGATAGTAAAAAGTATTGAGAGCGTATTTACTCTATTTCTCTCAACGAATGTCATAGTTATTTATTGGAACAAGTTTAATTTTTAACGAGTACCTAGTAGAAACACACTTTCGTCCTTTACTGTCACTAAATGCTTTTTAATATATTTAATAGTTTAGACTTACTTAAGTATTCAAAGCACTAAACAACTATATAGAAGCTCCCATTTCATAAATGCAAATTGATGATTTTGAAGAACGTTTATTGAGTAATGATTCAAATTATGTTTACAAGGACCGTCTATCAGACTAATGTTCAAAGATAGAGGATGAGAATATGGAATATATGATTAAGGATTAATAAAATAAAATAATTATAGAACATTGATGATCAATTATAAATTTTTTTTATTTACAATTTAGTTTTAAGACTTTTAGTATTGATTTCAACCCATGTATTACATTTTTGGTTTTCCTTTTCTAAAACGAACACAAGAGTTATAAAAATAATAAATACAATTATTATAATTAAACATTTTATAATTAAATAAAATACAAGAATAATAACAACTACAAGCTAACTAACCAAAACACGCTTGTAGGGGGTGAACAACAACACCGTTCTCCTGTACAACTACCTGAAGGGGCTGGGTAGAAACATTATTTGACTGCTAACTAAGCTGACAAGTGTTCTTTATGTTCCAGTCAAAAGTAATGCATGGTAAATACATGTTTAACAGCGTATGTAGATTTGTTAAAGCTCACTTTACATATTTACAAGAACAGTCAACACTCAACATACTCTATTTATACATTCGTACTTATATTAGGTTTTCTAATATTTTTAATTAAACTGACTATTTTAATCTTAAATAATAGAATCGACTCATTGTAAATTAGCTGTTATTATTTTAGCACAATAATTCGGGTTGTTTTAATTGATACACTTATTTGCGTTTTTATAGTCCGTTCATTAGATTTTCTCTTGGCAGTGTTCAATTTATCCTTACATAAAAAAACAAGGATCACAATTTATATTATTTTACGTTAATATTATTGAATACTATTCATAGTAAATGTCAGTATTAAATAACATATTTAATAAAAAATGTAAACAAAATACTCATGTATTTGGTATCTCAAAAGAAGATTTTGTAAAACTGGGCGAGGTCTAGATTTTGTAGCCAAAAATAAAAAAAAAAATAGAATTAATAAATTTCCCTTTACAAATCCAAGTTAAATTAATTTTTTTAAACTAGGCATTTAACATTGTTTAGTGTACCCTAGCTAAGTCATGACCCTTTTTAGTGATTTAATTCATGCAAGTCTTTAAGCAGAAATAAGTTTGAAGAAAATAGTAAAATAATAACATAGCTGGGTTAGTAGTAACATGTGTATAAACCCTATCATGTTGAATGTAGCACGTTTATGCTTTTAGTGAGATAAAACGACAGGATGTCGTGAACCTGAATGAAGGAATAAGTTGACAGAAGTGAATGTGGAAACACAATAATTGAAGACAGAAGAAACTAGTATTATACAAAGATATATGATATAGGAATAGAAACGACGAAGGATATGAATATATAGAGATCATGGATGTGACTATAGAATCAAATACTGAAACGAGGGAGAATTAAAACTGTGGTGTTGGAAACAATGGCTGAAACAATGGTTGAAAAACAGTGAAAACACCAGTAATGTTGTATTAAATACTCTTGATATCCTGTTATGGGATTACCATGCCTATCGTAGGAGGTAATTAAGTAGGCACTGATATGGAAATGAACAATCTTCGTAGTTTGACAACAATAGTTTCAAAAACAAAACTTTAAACTATATTGCTTTTTGTTACAAAAATTAATATAAAAAAATACTACGGGATAGAATTGTAAACTTCTGCACAAGGTCCTTATCAGTGATGACGTGTTATACCTGTGGTAAACTAAACAGGTATAACACGCCATTAAAGGCGCTATAAACCACTATCTGACCCTAGGGATGGGGGTGTCACGCCTCTATATACGAGCAGAGGCACTGATAACCACCACCCCTTTCCATGAGGCACACGGAGACGACTTCCTCTACAGCTTAGTCAGGATGTTAAAGTCATTCATGAGCATTCATACAAACAACAATACTTAATTTCATGATATACAATCTATTTAAAGAACGTAAAAACGTAAAAAATTCATTATTATTGATTAAGAATGGTTAGTTTAGATATATAGGCCTATGTATACATGCTATATTAAAAAGAAAAACACATTTTATGAGGTAAAGAAAAAAGGAAAAACAGAATTCATGCGTATTTGTATAGTTGATATTAATTTGAAACAAACACGAATATTTGTTGCAAGCAAAACAACCTATTCAGATTGTGTTTGAGTGGTTTAGCAAAAATGTGCTATAGCTTTGTAGTTTACCTAGTGATTTAGTAACAATTCTGATGGGCAATGGTAATGATAACATTTTTCTTCACACTATACTATTGTTATTTATATTTAATTACGATAGTTTTGTATTTCAATTATGATTGAATAATGTCAATCAACTTATGTTAACAAAGGCTTTCATTTTTGAAAGCGTTGATATAAAACACACAAAACGTCTGAAAAAATATGTTTTTAATATTAAATATGTTAAGAATTCCTAATTATTATCCAGAAAGTATTTTATGATAATGTGAATTATACAATTGACAAACAGTGCTTATGGGATATTAAAATCGTATACATAAATTTAGTTTTATAGTTTTACTTAATCTTACGAATTATAAAGCTACTATCACTACAATAATTTAAAAATTAAATAATATAATCGTTAATTTTTTAAGGGTGGATCTTTCATTGGAAATTAAATGTGACGGGTGATAACAAGGGATGGTGGGCTGCTTGCACAGTTGTGAGCGTGGATGAGAGGTGAAGTGTTAAATGTGACGGATTATAACAAGGGATGGTGGGCTGCTTGCACTGTTGTGAGCGTGGATGAGAGGTGAAGTGTTAAATGTGACGGGTGATAAGGGATGGTGGGCTGCTTACACTGATGTGAGCGTGTTAAATGTGACGAATGATAACAAGAAATGGTGGGCTGCTTGCACTGTTGTGAGCGTGGATGAGAGGTGAAGTGTTAAATGTGACGGATGATAAGGGATGGTGGGCTGTTTGCACTGTTATGAGCGTGTTAAATGTGACGGATGATAACAAGGGATGGTGAGCTACTTGCACTGATATGATCGTGGATGAGAGATGAAATGTTAAATGTGACGAATGATAACAAGGGATGGTGGGCTGCTTACACTGTTGTGAGCGTGTTAAATGTGACAGATGATAACAAGGGATGGTGAGCTACTTGCACTGATATGAGCGTGGATGAGATATAAAATGTTAAATGTGACGAATGATAACAAGGGATGGTGGGCTGCTTACACTGTTGTGAGCGTGGATGAGAGGTGAAGTGTTAAATGTGACAAACGATAACAAGGGATGGTGGGCTGCTTACACAGATATGAGCGTGGATGGGAGGTGAAGTGTTAAATGTGACGGATGATAACAAGGGATGGTGAGCTACTTGCACTGATATAAGTGTGGATTAGAAGTGCAGTTTTAAATGAAACTTTATTTCAAATAGACTTTTTGTAGTTTGGTTCCTGTAAAGAAGAAAAGGAAAACCTACAAATATATTTTGTAATAGCAAATATCATAAAATGTCCTAGGTGGCTGTAAAAGCCTCCCACTGCATTTTGAAAGTTGTCATGAGGAATATCTTGATTTTCTTAATATATGAGTTGTCTTAGGTGAGTCAAATCTCGAGGCTTAGTACGATACATTTTATCTTTGAAGTATCCCTAAAGAAAAAGAAATCAAGCGGAGATAAATTGGGGGACCAAGCAGTCCACTCTATTGTACTGCTTCTTCCTAGCTACCTTTGAGGGAATTTTGTATCCAAGTATTGTCTAACGACAACGCCATAGTGTGGTAGTGCTCCATCTAGTTGGAAATAAATTGTTTAGAATTGTGGGCCAAGTCTAGCTTGTGCTCCGTGTCATTATGGAGCATTTATAGGTATAATTCTTCTTGATTGAAATGAACACATTGTCACGCAACGGGAAGAGGAAATTTTGAACACTTACTTTGATCTCAGGTAATTCAACTTTTTTTTAACTTGTAATACTTAATGTTTTACAGTTTTGAATAGTTTTAAAATTCAAACAGCAATTTCTTCCGGTTGGATAAATCTTTTGAGATTCAGTTTGCGGCATTGTTTTTAGTAAAATAAGGCCTTTTAATTGATGTACAACTTGATATAGGCTCTCTTTAAAGATTTTGTTCTGACTCCTTGTGGGCCGTCCCCCAAAGGTTTAAAAGTTAAAAAAGGGGTTCCAAACTTAATTGTCAACCTGTATGTAAGTTGACATAAACACTCTACGTTATTTCATTCCTTGTCTCCCAGTCTAACACTAATGTATATGATAAATGACACTGAGAGTATTACTAAGGGTATCCTATACACATACCTAAAACCGCACCTACTGACATATTTTGTTGTGTAAGGTAAACAAATTGAGTTCAAGATTATTGCAGTTTTGCAATTACTCATTACACATATACGAGAGTAGTCAAATTTCTAGAAAAATGTTTCAAAAATGCTCAAAAGTGACACAATTTTACGAAAGAATGTAAAAGTCAAGGACAAAGTTATATTTCTCTAAAAAATCTTGCTTTTATAAAATACTTAGCAACTCGTTATTCCTCAATAACAGAACTTTTACTGTTTTGCATCATATATTATAATTATTTTTACAAATAAACCAGAATATGGATTTGTTATCACTGTCTATTCACAAATTAACTTCTGGCAACACTACGCATGAAGTAACATAGACGAACTGAAAAGCTCCAAATCCCAATTTCAATCCATTCCAATTAGCCCGTGCAAGCAATGCGGGGCCCGGATAAGGGGCATCATTATATACTCCTTTGTGTGATTTTGGATATTCCATCCTCTAGGAAGCCAAGTGTGTTTGCTTAATTCTTAAGAAATCGCATTGAAGAACACTTCAAGTGATAAATTACACAATTAATAATATTAATACAATTATAGTATAAGTTTAACAATTATAAACTATAGTGTAAATGTAACCGGACATCTATTTGTAAAAAAAATCAGATAACAATCAGCTTGTATTGAACAAACTGATTTATCTAATTGTTTATAATTGATTTTTATCATATTAATATGAGTGTATTTATAATAATTTTGTTTAATAACTTTGTGTTAAAAAAGTAAGAAAACCCATAATCATAACTGTTAAAATCGATTTTATCTTTACGGTACTTAATAAAAATTGCCAAAATTCAACATTTATTTTTTATTACTGATTATAATTCGACACAGTATAGTCTAAATTGGTTCTTTTTTAATATTAACTTATCGGTTATAGTACGTTGTAAAATAATTGTCATGTAGACTGTTAGATTGACAAACAGCATGTATAGAGTGAGAGGTGAGTAGCATGTATAGAGTAAGAGGAGAGTAGCATGTATAGAGTGAGATGTGAGTAGCATGTATAGAGTGAGAGGTGAGTAGCATGTATAGAGTGAGAGGTGAGTAGCTTGTATAGAGTGAGAGGTGAGTAGCATGTATAGAGTGAGAGGTGAGTAGCGTGTTGTTATAACACACTGGTAAGTATATTTTACTAACAAATAGGGGTTTCAGTGTTAAGTGTCATGTAATTACATGTGTAAATATGTTGTTTGCTAGTTCATTGAACGTCGCAAGACGTAGTTGAAGAATGTAAGAGGGGTTGTAGCAGCTTGCAACAGCCGTCAACTTGATATGCGACGGAAACAACCGTAATCACAATAAGATAATATTTTCAATAAAATATTTAGCTATTTTATTTTGTACCCTTCAAACAGTAAGAATATATCGTCATAAACATTATTAGTAGCAACAATTATTACATCTAGTGACACATTTTTGTTTGGGTTTATAGACTATAAAAATAAACTAAAAGAGAGGCTATTCAAAATTTTTGATGCTATTTTCTCTGTTCATAGTTATTTACAAACATGGGTTTTTTGACAAAAGCTGAAATATTTATTCATACTCCATAAGCAGAAGTCTGCATTCTAAGACTATCGTTCATCTCAAGATACTACAAGAACAGTAGTAAGGTCTCGACCTCTGTAAATCTAGAGTTAGCCGAGTTTGTAAACCACAGACGAAAAACACAAACTGTATCTGTTCTAGCCACCATAGATTGGGCGGGGAACCACAACTCCAAGTACAAGTCGGTACGGTTACCTCTAGTATTTGTCTAATTATATTTTACACATATTCGTTTGGCCGGCAGTAGTTTATTTTAGTAATTCGACAACTAAGGGTTATTCTTTAAGATTATTGAAATCTAACATAGTTCATGAATTAAAATTTAGAAAAAACATAAAATAAATAATAGTCACAATAACTAACTTTATATACCTTTTTCATATCTAATTTAAACACTATTTACAATTTGTTAAGAATTTTAAACGTACATTTTTCAAACTATTTTTCCTCATTGACCACCATGTTGGTGATGATAATTAATGTAATGATGAAGCATTGATCAAATATAAACCTAATTTAATAAGAATTACAGAATGATGTTTGATTAACAAATTTACTAGGATATTTTTAAAGACGAGGAGATACTGTTGAATCAACAATAAAAAAGGCACACTGTTGAGAGGACAAAACGTCTGGAGTGATCTAAATTAAAGTTTTTGCTGGTGATTCAGTCTTCCAAGAATCCCTGACTTAATGAAATTGAGACAAGGACTTGGTAATAAGACCATTTGTTTACAGAGCAATGTGTATTTAAGTTAAACTGACAAGGGTATAAGATACTGCTAAAAATTAAGTTGGTATTTAGGAATATAATATTACTGTTATAAACTATAAAGGTAATTTAAGCACTCGTTTACTACAGACCATTTTTAATTGGCTGTGACACTTCACCAACATTATTTTAAATTAAAGTATTTTGGTGTTTATTACGAAAAAAATAGTATTATATCACAACTAACGATGATTTGTTTTGTACTTTTAGCTCGGATAAAGTTACTAAGTATTTTATAGTATTAATCAAGAACCTATTATGTTTGAGTATTCTAGGCCAAGGCCTACCTCTTGAACATGCTTCAAATTTTGTAATTTTACAGTAGAAGTACATAATTTTGTTAAGATTTTGAACGATGTTGTATTTATCTTTTTATACTTTCATTATGGGTTCGATGTTACCATATTTAATCGTACATCTGAGATATTTTAGTAGTATAATATGGGACTCAGACTGCTGAACAATATAATCCAATCACAATAACCAGATATCTCCTGTTAGAATTGCTAGTAGAGTCAGTCGTATGTAAGAGTAATATTTAAATTAAACGAAACATAAAAATATAAGCAATCAGTACAATTCAAATAAGAAGAAATGTTCTTTTCGATATCCTTTACGTTAGAACTGCCGATAGATCTTTAATGTTCTACACTACTAACATGAAGGCCATGATTCGCGTAGCCAATAGTAAAAAGTGAATTATTGACAGTCAGAACACTAATATTCTCCTCTCTCTAAAAAGTGAATTATTGACAGTCAGAACACTAATATTCTCCTCTCTCTAAAAAGTGAATTATTGACAGTCAGAACACTAATATTCTCCTCTCTCTAAAAAGCGAATTATTGACAGTCAGAACACTAATATTCTCCTCTCTCTAAAAATTCCAAACTCTCAACTTCCTTTTTACAAAGTCTTTGCTCATTATTTTCTTGACACCTCTAGTAGCTATTCAACATGATGAACCGTAGGTCTGTACTAAGAAAACAATCCTATAGTTATTAACAATTGAAGTAAATACTTTAATGGACCACACACCTCCCATTAATTAATATCTATAAAATTCACTAATCGTTGCCGGACCATTATACTCTAATTGTTGTGAATATTTATTAATTGGCTGAATAAACATTAATAGGCTGGATTAAGACAAAACATTTTCATTTTTAGCAGACATTATGTAATAAAAGTGAACGGGAAGATTAAGTATATTCTTTATTAAGATATTTGAATAGTGATAAATGTAAATTTCTTTCGTAACACACATTACATAAATGACGTGACATACCACTGTATGTGTGGGAGTAGGCGGGTGTGTCAATACCACTGTATGTATAAGAGTGGGCGGGTGGGTCAATACCACTGTACGTGTAAGGGTGGGCGGGTGGGTCAATACCACTGTACGTGTAGGGGTGGGCGGGTGGGTCAATACCGCTGTATGTGTGGGGGTGGGCGAGGTGGTCAATATCACTGTAAGTGTGGGGGTAGGCGGGTGAGTCAATACCACTGTATGTATAAGAGTGGGCGGGTGGGTCAATACCACTGTACGTGTAGGGGTGGGCGGGTGGGTCAATACCACTGTATGTATAAGAGTGGGCGGGTGGATCAATATCACTGTACGTGTAGGAGTGGACGGGTGGGTCAATACCACTGTATGTGTGGGGGTGGGCGAGGGGTCAATACCACTGTAAGTGTGGGAGTAGGCGGATGTGTCAATACCACTGTACGTGTAGGGGTGGGCGGGTGGGTCAATACCACTGTACGTGTAGGGGTGGGCAGGTGGGTCAATACCACTGTACGTGTAGGGGTGGGCGGGTGGGTCAATACCACTGTACGTGTAGGGGTGGGCAGGTGGGTCAATACCACTGTATGTGTGGGGGTGGGCGAGGGGTCAATACCACTGTAAGTGTGGGAGTAGGCGGGTGTGTCAATACCACTGTACGTGTAGGGGTGGGCGGGTGGGTCAATACCACTGTATGTGTGGGGGTGGGCGAGGGGTCAATACCACTGTAAGTGTGGGAGTAGGCGGGTGTGTCAATACCACTGTATGTATAAGAGTGGGCGGGTGGGTATTATGTTCAGGTATTGTTGTTTATTTCAAGTTAATGATATACTAAATAACACTGTACGTGTATTGGTGAGCGGGTGGGTCAATAAAACTGTATGTGTATGATTGTGTGTTTGTGGGTCTATACATTAAAGAAAGTATATTAACACGTAATTGAAACCCCTTACCGACAAATTTCTATCCTCTAATTGATTGGCAAGTTATACGAAGCTCAGGAGCAATAGTTACATCGTTGATTATGTTTCACAAACGTTTTATGAATATTCATGTATAAATATGAATTTCAGTAGTATTGGCCCAGCCTACCTTCTATACACGAACAGTGTTATTGGAAAACCCACCTGCCCATACCCGAACAGTGGTATTGGCCCACCCACCCACCTATACACGAACGGTGGTATTGGAAGACCCACCTGCCCTTACACGAACAATAGTATTGGCCGGTGGGCCTCAAATACATGGAGTGAGGAATAAAATTATGACTGTCGGAAAAGGCTGCAAATGTGAAGTAACGTTATGGAAGTAAATGTTTCACATATATTTTAAATCTTTAATTGGTTAAGTATCTATTAAAAATATTACGTTATTTTTTAATCATGTACAACAAATATATGATCTATAAATTTCTAAATATATATCAATTTATACTACGGGAAATGTAATAGTTTAGAAAATACTATAATGTCATTGAGAATATGAATAGTTTAGACTTTCAAAATGAGACTTGCATACATATTTACAATCTGTTAAGATTCTTTCACCTGATATCAAAGCGTGACTTATTAAAAAAACCTTTAAATTAGTTTAGTAAGCGATTAAAATAAACATACAAAAGAAATAAACGTTTTGATGTTGTAGAGAAGTGTAGGCCTGTCAGGTGGGCAGGTCTCATGTAAGGCCAGCCACAACATACATCAGTCTACTGTCCAGCCTAAGCCTCAAATCCCCACTCACCCCTCACCCATGGGAAACCCACTTTGATGGACAGATCCATTATGTCCAGTGACCCCTGGTGAATAATTAGTCCAGGTATCGCAGAGTAATTTAATAATAGTAAACACTTGGATGTAAGCGGAGTTGTATGTCGTGGAGCGTGAAACAAAGTAAAGTTGATCAATCAGTGTTAATACAATACGTAAATATACTCTAATAGTTCATTATTTTTCATATAGGAATTTTACTGTCAAGTAGAATTGAAATATGATAAGATGCTTTTTATATGGACCTATGTCATACTAAGCTAGAAGCTATAAAATCGATTGACCCATCAACCCACTCATACACGTAAAATGGTATTGACCACCTGCTCACCCATACACGAACAGTGCTATTGACCCACCCACTCACCCATATACGTTTAATGGTATTGACCCACCTGCTGACACATACACGTACATTGGTACTTGGTTGAATATAGGACGTGCATTACATTTGATGTTGTAACCAAAAAGAGTTGTTATGTTTTACAATGAGATATAATTTTGTAATGCTTGGGTTTGAGGTTATATCGAAGCTCTCAATAGAAATACATATAAATCACTATCCTAATCTGTGATCAAAGCTAATTTAATTAACAAACCAGGCCCGAGTTGATACGTCCGATACACCAGAAATGGTTCGGTCACAAACCAGACCCGAGTTGATACGTCCAATACACCAGAAATGGTTCGGTCACAAACCAGACCCGAGTTGATACGTCCCATACACCAGAAATGGTTCGGTCACAAACCAGACCCGAGTTGATACGTCCGATACACCAGAAATGGTTCGGTCACAAACCAGACCCGAGTTGATACGTCCGATACACCAGAAATGGTTAGGTCACAAAACCGTAACAAATTGATATTTAGGGAACACCGAGGTAAATAATAATGATTTCACAGTCATTATTAGGTCACTTATTTGAAAACATATTTTGTTTTATATATTACAACATGATATGTATATAATATTTGAAGATTTCCAATGCTTTGGGTGTTTAAGAAACAAACACTCAAAGCATTGGAAATATCTAAATATTACCTACATATCATGAATAATCCAATGCTAATAAATAACGTTTAAACAACGGTATTACAACATATTCATAAATGTGTAATTTTTATATACTGATTTACAAACTTGCTAATTACAAATATTTCATGTTATTTCTATTTTGGGATTATTATCAAATGTTTGGGTGGTTCAAAGTTGAAGAAAGAGACAAATTATGAAATACGAAGATATATTTCGTTTAAACATTGGTATGGGTCAATAAAATCAAAAATTAAAAATAACCCGAAACATTACTAAATAACAAATAACATGTTGTAAATCAATTGTTATTACAACAAAGATAACTTACCTGATCTGTGTCTTGGCCTTGCCAACTGTCGCTACTCTGAAAAAAAAAATAAATGATTAAATTAATATTTATGTGTTAATTCTGTACATACATTTACACTTACTATATCCCAACTGTTTTCCAATTAGAAACTATATAACTAGACAATCACGCAATGTTATCAATATTTTAGATAGGAAAATGTATTATGTATTGGTTGAAATTAAGATCTGAATGCAAAAGGCCAATTTAATTAGCAAATAAAACAATTGCTTTAGCTTAACCAAAATTTTTATGTTATTCCCTTCCGAAAAATGTGTTTATAAATAAAACTTCCCAAAATAAAATTTTTATGACGATACAATTATAGATTACATATAACATTATCGTGATTTAAGTAAACTGACTGACATTTCGACGAAACCTCTTTGATTTGACAGTAAGTTGTTTTGTTTGTACTGATACAATTGGATTGGGGAGTGCGGTTTACAGCGGAAACAGTGGTCAGAGATTGGCCGTCATTCTATGACTGGAAAAGGTGAACTCTAAAAGCACATATTGTCTTTGTGCTTGGGTGGCTTGGGTCTTGTTGACCCAAACAACTGTTTGTTTCATCGATTCGTCTCCCTCAAATATTAAATATCTTCATTAAAAAAAACCGACATTTTCAAGTGTTATAGCATTTTTAATAATTTGCAGTTTCTACTTACGATTATGAAAATACATTACGCTTGTCAATTACTCTCAAGAAATTTATTATTAATTGCAGCTTGAAGAAAAAAAAATAAGATTAAAAAAAGCGGTTTGTTCTATTAGGACAAATGTCCCTACTTCTGGATACCTTAAACTTCGACAGCGTGTACTTTATACATTACGAGTTGAATTTACTGGTTAGTATAAAATTCCCATCATTACATAAAAAAACTTATATTTAATATATGTTTTTATTTATTTTATTCATTTTTATTTATTCATAAGACACCGATCGTCAAGATATGGGCGAATATGGATTTCGAATGAGTGTGATGAGTGTAGATGAGCTAATGTAGTCATTGTTACAAACTAAGGCCGACTATTCCTTAGAAAGTGTCATTAATTAAAAACCCAATGACAAATGAACAGCCGGTGGTTATCAGCTGATCCTTCTCAAAATGTATTATGACTCTGATTGGGATCGAACTGAAAACCTTTAGCACATGAAGCTTGGATTGAACCAACTACGCTACCGACCAATCTTTATGGTCAAAAGTAGCAGTAATAATAGTTCATGAAGAAATACTTAATTCCAATTAATTAACATGGCTGGCATAGGCCATGTATTTCTAATAGGTGACAGTAGTTGTGAAATTATGCCTACATATGTCATAAAGTAGCCGTAACAATATTACATAATTTGTTTAATTTACTAAGCAAAAGATTACATATGAATCCTTACATATGTTATCAGTTGTATATCTCAAAAAAGAAACCAAGACATTTTAGTGTAGTATGTATATTATTAAATATATAACATTATCCTTAAACGAATTTTTAATAAACATTTTAATATAAACTTAATACCAAAATATGTATAAAAAACGTGAGAACGTTCATGAATATACTCAATTTTCAGAAATTACCTTGTGCATAAATGTTTATGAAGGAACACTCGCAAAGTGAATTTTATTTACTATACATATACAGGGTGGGACAAAATATATACATGGAAACGCTTTCACAACAACGTAATTTTTTTACATAGATAATTAGAAAATTTAATTTTTTTAAATAATTGTGTTCCATAAAATATAATTGTTGATCAGAATAATGTACTTAAAACCGTTTAAAAGCGGAGAAAAACTATTGTTCAAATTAGTTACTTAGAAATTAAAATGACCGCTACTCTAGAAAGGATGAACCTTTCGAAGTCCGGATTGTGGTAATTGATTTCTCTTGAATAGATCTTTATTTTGATATCAAACTCAACCTAGGCTTACGTTGAAGATTTTCATTCAACTCCTCTTGGGCAGTCCTCCTGATGAAACGTCACTAATGGCGTCAAAAAGTATGTTCTTTATAACCATGATCATGTGCAAGAGTTCACATTTACAAGTGAAGTCGTACAACAGTTGTGAAAGTGTTTCTATATTTTTCCATCCTGTATAATAAGACCATAATGATGGAAGCCAGTAAAAGAATGCAATCACCTTATTTATAAGTTTATAAAAAATATGTGTACAAGACATAATCTTAATTAAGATACATATCTTATTTAAAATAATTTGAAGATTAATGGATATTTAGAATTAATTTATTTTTAACATATATAAATATTTTTTTCTATTTTTTCATATTCATAAACATATTTATAATTCATTTCTATTATTCTGTTGATTATATAAATACATTATGTTACAGTATATAATATTCATCACACAAAACAGTGTACTGCACCATCATAATAACTACCTTTAATTGGTGCACTTTCTTACTGCATATTATATTATAAAATGATTAAAATACAATAATTTTATAGTATAACATTGATTTATAACAAATTTTTTTAGTAATATTATAAAAATTACTAAAATACAATTTTTTATATTTCAGTATAATATTATAATATGCATAATAAACTATTGTTAAACAAAGACATTTTATTTCCGTTAACTATCTATTTGACCAACAAATATATTGGATAATAGGGTAGGATGGCTAGGTAGCTGTGGAAGGTCCGGCTGGAGATAAATGACCGGCCTTATGAGGCGGCAGGAAGGTAACCATTTGTGTGCCGACCGCCCGCTCTTCAATATACTGTAATGGCAACCCTGCTACAACATGTTTCCCTTACTTACAATAAATCTTTTTTTGATTAAACAGAAGCATATTAAATACTTATAGGAAAATATTCAAACTAATTAAAATAAAATCGTATATTTTAAAAATAAACGTAACAATGCTTGGTTGATAGTAAACAATAGGGAGGTAATTGAGGTGAACATTTTCGGAATGCTCACCATGGGAATCGAACCCAAGACTGTACATTACCACTCGGACACCAGAGGCCTAGATTTATTTAACTAAGTACCCACATAAAACATCGTATAGAGGGTTATGTGGGTTCGGGAGTGACTAATTAACTCTAAATAATAGCCAAATCAATTGAAATCTACTAAGAGGGATGGAAAAATAATCAAAGTAAATAATTTCATTCTTTGCATTAATCACTAACTAATATCACCTTAAGTTAAAGTCCTTATCAACACTAGAATAGTCCTGGTAAGGGGAATCTCCACCTCATTCCCCTCCTACCGAGTAAACAATTGAGGCCACTCCCCTTACGGTAGTCACATGAGCCATTTGGTTTAACGTCGCGTCAGTTGGAGAATAACCTTAGATGTCGAGGAATCGTTACTCTGCGTGTAGTTAAGACTTTAATGTTTTATATTTCAAGTTTTTTTTTTTATATAGTACATTAACTGTAGCAAGAAAATATATGCTACTGTCATCTTCAGAGGAAATATTAAGTCAACAGTTACAAAGAATTCATTTCTATCAACGCTTGTTCGACGACTCCTAGGAGACTACACGAAATGAATATTTTTTTTTTAGTTACATGTACTTTTGTAACGAAAACTCGTATCTGTAAAATGTATTCACAAAAACCCTCCACCAGGTTTTTTCAGGCAGATTTACTGGGGTAGGTTCATTTTTCCTCATGAAAACCCATTGCATTAAAGATTGCTTATCAACCATGGCGTATCTGTAAGAAGCATACAAAAGAAAATTGAAAAGAGTTATAAAAAAGTGATGAATGATTGAAAATACTTGAGGAAAATGAGAAACAAACTGTCCATGGCATTTAGAACGAGTATTAATTAATAATTTTATTAGTATATTGCTTTCATATACTAATAAAAATGATTTAAATAATTTTTAATTTATGATGAACAAAATGTACTTTAGATGGTTTCTAAATAAAATAAAATTACTTATGCACTTCTGAAAAGCTGAATTAAGACAACATATATTTTAAATTATTTATAATTAGTACTAAATTAATATAACTTACAATATACATGATATAGTACGTGAGTAAAACAAGTTTACAAATTTTGTTTTTATTTATTTATTTTTTTTTAACTTCACTTGTCAGTTCACATGGGCCCACAAGCCTGTGCTTGAGAACTTTAATCAACTAGTGAAGTACTGACCGTTGGCTCAGTGGGGATTGGAACCTTGGACTTTTTCCTCCGCAGTCCGAAGCCTTAGCCACTGAGCTACCACACCGGTTCATGGTAATAGTAATGGGTGATAACTATTTTAAATGCTACTAGACAAAATACATATCGCTCAAGCGGTGACTCAAAACATGGTTAATTACGGTATATACACGAACAGTAAGGAATTTACGTTTGCTGTCACACGGATCCATAAGCTAATTTTTCTAAAATGAACATTATAAATATAGCAGGGCTATATTTATACGAATAACACACTAGGATGTTCACTACAAAAATATTAGGAATAGAATGTTTGAGACGTGTATTATAGTAATAAAAGTAAGCATCGACAGATTCCTACGTTTCAAAATCCATGCGTGTGTTACAGTGTTCAAGCATGCATTTATTATAAACGTATATGCGTAAATAGTGAAATTCTAACCCTTACAGACCGGTCGACTTGGTATATTTATACCAAAAGAAAAGAAAGAGAAGTACTAGAAAAGTTTAGGAGTAAACAATAAAATATAATTAATATACTCACGGCAAAATTAACACTTAACAGAAAACATTTATATGAGTTCACAAACAGAAGTGTTAGGAAAGCTCTCACTTTAGAGTAAAATACATACAACACACGCATTAACCTATTAACTCAGTTTATATTGAGGATAAAATTGGCTTAAAACTATTTAGTCCGAAAGCCCAACTCATGTTTTCCTTGGAAGTCTTGCATGAGTAGGTAAGTTGCTTGAGTACTATCTCTATATGCTTAGATGGATACTTCAACAAACGGCGAATTATGTATTTACTCTAGTATGATATTTAGACATTTATGTTTCCATTCGTAGTGAGATTTAAATAGGGAAATCAGTATTTTTCCTGCCTTCTTTAACAATTCTACAATTTGCAAATGTTTTGCATATTGCAGTAGTAATACGCATAAAATAAATAATTGAAAATATAGTTATTTAATTTACTATGTAACAAAAGATTTATGATGAATACTTTTATTTCACAAAACAGTTCACAAATCAGCTGTTTTGGAATACGATTGTAGATTGTGCCCCACAAGTACTCATTCGACCATACATCTCTTGTCAGTTAACAAATATAATACACAGACTGCCATCACCACTAATCCCTGAACCAGGTTATTGTGTTTCATTACACAGCGCTACCCTTATAATTCGTGAATCACAACCCTCAAGTGATTGTTTCTACCCTGATGAGTGGGCACATCATCATAAAAGTGTCCTGAAAAGTTTTTTACTGAGCAGTACTTAGTTGTTCCATGAGAAGAGACATGATTTTACGAATTAAGGTTTATATAAAATAAATATTTTATAATTAAAATGTTACATAAATTTTCGTTTTAAACTGTCATTAACATAGTCTTTTAATTAATACAAATTGAAATAAATATTTTAGAATTTTAAAACTATGATTAAAACATCTCTTTCTAAATGTACTATATGTAAAGTTAGCATTTTAACTAGCGAATTTCCTCCAAACATGTACGCTAAACATAATAGATTAAATTATCTAAGGTAATACATAAAATATTTAACAACAGAGGAAAATAGTAATATACAATAAATTGTACCAACATTCATAAAAAAAAATAGAGATCTTGTAGATTTAGAAGGCATTTAATGAATTTCCATAGTAAAATAATTTATATTTTTATCAGACAATAATTTATTTGTAGATAAGTTTTGAATTTAAACTGAAATTAAGGATAACGTATTTTCATAGTATGATAATGTCATAGTTGTACTATATTTTTAGCTTGATCTCAATCGTTTTACGGGAAAAAAAAGACAAAATTACATAAAACAAAATAAACACTATCCATTAACTGTACCGTCTCATTTAAGGCAGTTTCAAAATGTACAGGATAAATTTACTTTTGAATGGTAGCAAAGTTCGCCGTCATGCTTTCAATTAGCCCACAGGAACCTAAATGGCAGAATAAGTAGACCGCTATTGCTTTATATATTTGCAAATTGTTTCACTTACAGTTCGTAGGATAAATGTTGATTAAACACTTCAAATACCAAGAGAGTTCTGAGTAACTGTGTGTGTAAATTATTAGTACTGATTTAAACTATGGTTGATTCAAGGTTTTTAAGTTGGCAATCTTTCATAGTGGCATTTTGAACACTCTTACTGCACTTCAGATAAATTGACAAATTTATTTACATTCTTTTTTAGCGATGCTTTTCTTATTCTTCGTTAAACCTCATACTGTTTTGGTTAAAGTTATTTTTAATACAATTTTTTTAAGGTAAGCTACAGCAAAATTGTATAGATTTTTATTGGTACTTACACATATAATATAGCCTATACTGTATATTATTCAGTGAGCCATGCAGGAATTTAAGAATTATATAGGCTTAAATATTGCTCAAAATTAGAAAACAAGAGATTTTTCATAGAATAAACCTGATCACAGATTACAGTTCCCATATTTCAAATAAAAAGATACGAGACTAGTTTTCCGTACTATGTTTAGGTAAACTGCAATATAAACATTAGATTACTTAAATATAAAATACAATTGTGAGTAAAAAGAAAGGCCGATACTTTACATCGAGCTGTGGCTAATCTAATAACTCCTGTAAATCTCTAACTGGGATCGAAATGGCGCTAATGATGTTCAGCAAAATGAATTCCAGAGGGCTGGGCCATTAATCATTAGGGTGATTTGTAAATCCTTCCAGCGACATGTGATTCATTTGTTTGTGCACAGTGCTGACCTTACCGATTGTTCAACAGGAGAACTTTTATTACGAAAATACTTCACTTTTCAGATATTTTTGTGTCCTTTTCTAGTCGTTTTTGACAGATTCGACCTCAAATATCTGTCAAAAACTGTATCTAAATTTTACATTTCTGTTATTGAACAAATATCACGAGAGTCTCCAATGCACTTATTTTGCTAGTAATTATAAATTGGTACATTTATACTGTGTCTAAAATCACTAATAATTATACTTTATAAATTAAGTAGATGTATTAGTATTTTCATACAACTATTTAAGACTGTGTCTATTTTAAGAAAATAAAAACTATACTATAGAAGTAATAAATATAAAATACAGCTTTATGATATAGAGTCATGTATTTAGTTACAAACATAAATAAACTATATTGTAATTGAAAAATAAATTAGAATACAAAATATATGAAACAAATACTTTTTGGGATAACGTTTTATCTTGTAGACTTCACTATCTCACCGAGACTACTAAATATCTATTACAATACAACGTAGGGGTTAAGCTAAAATTTCGTCGAAGAATACATTAGAACTATTATACTTTTAGAGAAGAGCATAAAATATTCCTTTTATATTCTGATCCTGTAAAATAAATATTTTGATAAGTGAAATAATGGATAGGCAGAGAATCGAGCCGGATTACTAATTTAATAAGAAAAGTATTTAAAATAAAAACATATGCACTCTTTAATTAAAGAAATGGAGATTACCTAATAAAAACATCTCAGCGACAGTGAAATTCCTGCATATAATTATTTCCAAATCCCACAAACTAAGTAACGGTAGACAATGAATAATCCATTCCATTTATTCCGAGGAGATTAGGTCAGGACCCTCTAAGAAATGAATTAGAGTTGAGCTCTTGATTCGACGAAGAAAGAGCTGAAATGCGACTTCAGGCAAGCTTGTTACTAAATGCCACTCAGCAAAAGTGGGACGGGATCATCTCTAATATAAGAAGCATCCTTCCATAAAGCTTAGTGGCAGAAGTTTTCAGAGCGAAAAATAAACTCTACTAAAGTATTAAGCATCGATTGGTTATGTCTCTCACTTTGTCTTCTACTTCTGTTGTTAAGTTAAGCTAGTAACTAAATTAATTGAATGTTGAGAAATGCATCGTAAACGTTACTTGGTAAACGTAAAACTTATAATACGTATTCAACAAGGTATATATAAAAAATACCTAGTTTTTATAATTATTACAGTGATCAGATGATTGTTTATGAAAATGAATTAAGTTAATTTATATCATATACAGTCAAGTAGACTGTCAAAATGTATTTTTCTAACTACTTAAGTCAAAAATAAACTTTCTATCAGCATATGAGTGTAGCTTTTATAATATATCTAACCAAAAACTAATGCAAATAATCGTTATCGTACGGTTCATCGGAAGGATCGATTGACTTGGTCGAAGGAGATGAATGTGAGTATTTAGGTTTCCTTGGAAAGCAATCAGAGATCAAGGAAACGTTGGCCACCTGAACTGGAACCCCCCCCCCCTCCAAATAGCACCCTCTCCAGGGAAGATCGTTTGTCACCAGATGGGAACTACACTGAATCACTTAGGCTTACTCACCAGCTTTCTATGTACGAGGGGAAACGGCTTGGCAGTAATTAAAACAAGACTTAGTAAGAAACGTAATTGTATAATTAGAATGAAGTTATAATTTTAATTTTATAATTTTTACGTTATGAGTATAACAAAGTACTAGAAACAGTATTATTGTATTGTAAAAATTGGGCAGTAGTGTAGTTTGTTACATCCCAGCTTTATGATTTAAAGGTTCTCAGTTTGATCTCAATCAGAGTTATAACAAGTTTTGAAAGGGATCAGCAGATGACCTCCGGTTATTTATTTGTAATTGAAGAGCTATTGACTAGTGACACTTTCTAAGGAATAGTCGGCCGTAGTTTGTAACAATGACAACAGCGTCCAATCATCACAATCACCCGAAATCCATATACACCTATATCTTCACGATCGTCGTCTTAAGAATTGATAAATGAATTAAAGTACTTCTAAGAAAATTTTTCTTGCATTTATAGCATTGCGCCTTACGGAAAAAAAGGTTTAACATTTTTTCACTTTGCACACATTGATTAAAACTGCAACACTCTTTTCAAAGTATAAAATTATACTTACATAAAAATTATGCTCTGATTATTACAGTTAACTTCAAATAAAGTAACTTCCTCTTGTTAAAAAGTGTGATATTACTATTTACAAAAAAAAATCTGTAATGAACTTAATATCAATCTATCAGCGATTTAAATATCTCATAAAAAATGTGTTTTTCTTAGTTAGATTTAATTGAGTTCCTTATCCGAGGTTAATATGGACATACGGTGTACTATGCGGCATCAAGTAAACGGAATATTTCTGATAATCAAATTCAGAGGAGGAAACAGTTCGACATTACAGTTAAGTATATTGTGGTGTTACTTTCATTTAGAGAAAAACATTGAAAGTAGAGAAAAACATTCAGTCTCAGAGAAACCACTGAGGATGCCACATCACAGTATGGGCGAAACGTCTTGTCATCTTGTAAATATTGTAGATAGTATCTTGACGCGGTTGTCACCGGAAACTGTAGATTTTAGTTATGACACTGGCCGCTTAAGCCTAAGTTCTAAGAAAAACATTGAAAACCTATTGGTACGAAACAGATTGATTCGCTATGTAAACCTAACGCATACCAATTGAAAGAGTTGAAAGAGGTACGAAATTAATACTCGAAATTTACATATACAGTTAATTTTTATAACAATGAATATTTAGCTACATTCCACTTAAAAAAAGAATATGTAGTATTGTATACTGAAACTAACGAAATCATAGTAATGAAAAGAAAAAAAACCTGCAACAGCGTATGGTGTAATTATTGGGGGTGGGCAATCCATCCCCCACATTGATAGAACAAACATGTAAAAATATAAAAAAAAAAAAATAAATTAATCTGGGTGAGAACGTTTAGTGAAAAGTAATTATACATTCTAACGGTTATATGGAATTCTGATTTAGTGAGTACGGCTAAAAGTGGGGCCCAAAGTAAGATCCTTTTGATGTTTCAGAGTAATTGTTTGTAGCGAAGTCCCCAGGAACACCAGCTGCGGTCGTGCCAGATGTGGATAATACCACCTCAGTCTCGATATCATCCCTTATTTAATTAAACCAGTAAAATATTGTTCAAAGAATATAATTGTATATTAATTTTACAGTTATCTATAAAGCTAGAATAAATAAAAGTGAATGTTGTATTATTAACAATTATATTGATGTACATTAAAACCTTTTATTTTTTTATTTAATTTAATATATGCTTAAACCTGTTAAAAGTTTTCATAAAAAAGGATCATTTCATGGTAACTGACGTTGATAGTTTCATAGATTTGTACAATATACGAATTATTCCATCAAACTATATCTATAATTTAGGTTAAAAGGGTTAAAAAATCACTACATACATTAGTAGATATTCTGTCACTCTCAAACCTACAGGAAATTATGATTTTAATAGGTGTAAATCATTTATACAACGGTGATCAGCTAGCTACTAGAATCATTAGCTAACTTCATAAATTAATATAGTAGATGCCAACACTTATGTCAGAGGGGGGTACATAGAAGAATTTATCCCTCCTTACTATTGATGATTGTGTGAACCAAATCTAACAATTAAGGCTGGTACATCTTAAAGTTGAATTGTATTCTGACGTATTATTTCTGGTATTAATAGGACATACTCAAGTTGAAGGCTGCAGGTGATCTCCACGCGACTTTCGGAGCCAGCAGAAATAAGGCTAAGCTATAACCTTACTTAAATATTACGAGACACTGATGTATTTTGTTATAAAATCCCGAAAAGGATTAGATATCATTTATCTGAACATTTTCAATAGACAAAACTGTTACGTTGTGTATAAAATATTATAGTATATTCTCAGCCAGGCTTCATATGACTAAAACAAACCAACCTTATACATTCTTCATACATTTTAAGTTAACATCTTTCTCCTCATTATTTATTTTAGTGACATTTTTTGGTGACGTTTATAAATAAATATTTAGCTCATCTATATATTTTAAAGTAAAAATATTGATGAATTATTTAAGTTGCTAATGCTTAAGATTGAACAACAATGAACTGAGAAATTGAAATTGTTATCAAATTAAAAGGGTTTCCTAGACGAATAATTCCGTTGTTATTAGACAAACATTTCGATTTTACATTATTTGTTGTTTGATCTAAAGCCGTTTATACAATTACTTGTTAAAACGGCTCTTCAACTTTTTTGTAACTTAAAAATGTTTACTAAAATTTATGGTTATTAAGATATATTTAGATTTAAACATTTTAAATTACCGCTAATTTGAAAATTATTATAGAAAGAAATGAAATTTAAATGGTATATGAACACTATATACATCAAAATTCATACAAATGTCCATGATTTTACTTCAAACAACATTTATGAAAAATCACATACAGACATACGGTATCTTTTATTTCAAGACATATGGATAACGGTGCGAGATAAATGATTTATTCATATGGCATTATTTGTTTGTTTTAACCTCTAGAAGTTTGGCTGGATACTTACGGCACAACCTGTATATGGCATATAGATGTAATTAACCTAGGTTCGAACGAATAACTGAATTGAATATAATTTAAAAATTCAACAAGTAAAATATTAAAGGCAAAGTTGGAAGGGTGACGTTGATGGAGAAGTGAAGATGGCATAAAATCTCAACGGCTATAATTAAAAATGTTGCAATATTTTTATTTTAACTGAAAATTACGTTATGAAAATAGTAATGGTAGTGTAAAGTAAAATTAAAAAGTAACTATATTTCCTGGTAGTTTGATTTCGAAAAACTCCCAACCCATATTATTGTATCAATTTACAAAGGTCTCTCCTTCAACATAATATGTTTATTGTACTAAGACGCTAGACTACAGAGTTGCTAACGTCTTGGCATGTAAACCCTTAACTACTTTACATAGCCTTACTGCAGATCACAATAATTGTGGTTTACAACGAGTTGAAAGAACACATGGCGTATCTGGTGGGACAGAACAGCTCACCGTTCCAGCAGCCAGCTAGTCACTATCTGTCTATAGTGTATTAAATACAACACTTAACATTGTTTCGCAAAATAAAAAGAGTTTAAATTACAATATATTCAAAGTAAAATTTGTACACTATTATTTTACGAGTTTTTAATAATTCATTACATATAAACCTATTTGGTTTACCATTTACTAATGAAACAAAAAAGACCAGACACAATATTTTTTTTACATATTAAAGATGGATAAATTATTATTATCATTTTTAACTATGACGTTTCCTAGTTGAAAATATAATATATAAATGTCCCTTTTAAAAAGAACTATACAGTTTTATTGGATTATTTTACATTTTAACAACTACTTTTTCTAAATGTAAATAAAACCTATCTACCTAACAACCTAATCACTACTAAATCTACCAAATTTAAAAGTTAGATACTTATCTAATGTACTTGTCTTAGTTGTCTACAAATTTATAGAAAAACAGCAACAGTTTTTTTCTGTTGCAAAGTTGACCTTTTACATTCTTTATGAGATATATATTTAATCGTAATTAATAAAGAGTAAACCACCTTTTTAGAAAATGTAAACTACAGAATAAACAAGTTGACACTCAGCACTTGGTGTTGACCTGAGTAAATTTAAGCAAAATGCTTAAAAGGTCAGTGATTTCGTTCAAACTGTTGCCAGGCCTTTGTTGTAAATAACAAGTGAGTGGGCTTTTTCACAAAGGGAATGGAATTAATGGTATTTGTGAGACCTGAGGCAAATATATGCAACAAGTTCTGATTGGCTGTCGTATTAGGGGAAGGGGACAATATGGGTTCAACAAACGTTATTGGTGACATTTTTAGTCAGGCTGGAGTCGATTCAATAAACAAAATAATCTTCTATTGTGTAGTATATATTTATGTATGAGCTTTAGATTTGGAATCAATCAATATAATTTAGATATGTTGTAAGTTTTGTACACTCTCTGTCGCAACCCCTGAAAGTAATTAAAATAATAATTTGTTAAATTAAATTTTGCTAAATTAATTGGTTAAATTAAAGCATTGCCATAATACTGAAATGGCGAATGCTAATTGTAAACTTAAGTTTTCATGTTATATCAAGACCTTCAATCTCATCACTACCTTCTCCTACATTTTGATCCTTTATTACTAATTAAAGTTATTGAGCGTAAACTCGTGCAAGTGTTGATGTTTAAACTTTTCATTCTCATTTATCATTTAGTAAAGGCACGTTCTCACTTAAAATATTAAACAGGTAGTCCTATACATTCAGAGCATTTTGTACATTATTTTAAAACTGATAATACTACATTCTATTGTAAAATAATTTGAGTCAAACATTGAATCCTAGCGATGAATATATGACGTGCACAAAATAAATTTTTGAGTTACGCTAAACAGCCTCGTTAAAAGTCCCCTATACAGTTCAACGTTACGTATTTTACAAGTATAAATAAAAGGAATGATGAGAATATTTAAATATTTATCAGTTACATGGTACACGTTTATTATCAGAATCTTACAATATCATTGCAATGCACATGGCTGTTTTAAACAAAAGGGTTTTGAGAGTGTTAGGTAACACGCCTCTTGAGTAAAGAACCCACTTGTTCTCCATCCAACCAGGAAGGAAATGTGCGGGGTGAAAGTAGGGCCTATGTTCTCAGAGCTCACAAATATTGCTATGTGTACCACCTCACAGAGGTAGAGTTACAATAGTTCTTATATATTTGTACCCAAACGGAAGTATAAGACATATTTACAAATTTTAGAACTAAAAATTCCAAGTAGATATGGCTCGTGGGCAGTTCAATAATGCCAACATTACTTTTCGAATCCTCTATCAAAGTTATTTTGTGGTGCTCTTATTTTATTTATTATTTACAACATTCATCATTCACCTTTATTGAACAATGTGGTGAAATATTCCAGAATATTCCTTAAACAGTTTAAAATTGTTTATTTTCAGTCATATATAACAGAGTTATTACTTATAGCTAACTAATAAACCAATAAATATGTAGTTTAATAATTTAAAAGCTTTGATAGATATAGATCTTTGTAAGGGAAGTTATTCTATTTGAGATCATACAACTGTACCTTGTGAGAAGTTTTTATATGAAGTTTGCACTGTTATATGTTACTACTTGCATTGGTAAAACGTTCCATCGCTTCTATAAGGTACTTTGATGATCAAATAAAGTTAATAACCATAAAAGTTTAAACTAGAAACAATGAAATATACATACATTTATTCTTTCAATTAACATGCTAAAAATAAACATGTTTTCTCTCAAAATGTATCTTCTAATACTATATACTTTACAGTACAAGTAAACGTCACACAACACAAAACAAATATGTGTTGTGTGACGTTTACTTGTACTGTATATGTACCAACACGTATTATGCTAATTAAAAAAAATATATTTATATACTTTAATAAACCTGTACTGCTATTTATTTAGTGAACGATGTCACTATTTTTT
Source organism: Stictocephala bisonia (assembly GCA_035578905.1). Lineage (NCBI taxonomy): Eukaryota > Metazoa > Arthropoda > Insecta > Hemiptera > Membracidae > Stictocephala > Stictocephala bisonia. Next base: position 1,274,775 of record JAQJVL010000067.1, on the reverse strand, counting down.
AAGTTGACGTTTCTTCTATGGTATAAAACAGAGATTATCAAGAGATGTTAATGTACTCACGATATCCCATACACATGGGTCAGATAAGTTCTTTATGTAATATGTGTTAAGAATATTAAATCACAACTTTCAAATATCTAACAATGAGTTTTCTATGATTAAATACATTAATAATGGCATTTGTTTTGAATTATATTGATACTGATTTTATTAATAAGTTACACATTTTACTGTTAAATATATATTTTTATTGCAGTTTATATACAATATATTTTATTGGAAGCTTACTGGTACCCTTTAGGAATGGGAAACTACTCACAGAAATTGTTAGTTTTCCATTTCATATATTAAATCCTCGTATTTGTCTATTTCACTTCATTTCACTTTCCAAATCGTCTTCACCTTTTTCAACTTCGCTTTGGCAAAGACACATTTTAATTGTCTTAATAGAAATTTACACTAGTATGTTACAAATATTTTCAGGAGTAATGTACAATGCTTTTTAAGCTCGCCATAAATATTTGCCAATCTGGTGTTAATTTTAAGCAAGGATCATCAGTAGAGAATATTATTGTTTTATTATGTTTTTATATTAATTTAAATAAAAAGAGTTTGAAGAGTGATTCTAAAATAGTTGATTATGTCTCAAATATGCTGAGTGGCCCCCATCCATGCAAACTCCTCAGACACATTATTAAGGTTAACTTGAAATACATTCAGTAGTAGTGCAACGACCAATATTGAATATAACTAGATAAGTGGATTTGTAGGTTTTAAAGCCCCATTTGGGCTAACTCTGATTTTTTTAGCTTGAATATTTACCAAACTTATTTCAAATAAACAAAACAAAGTGTCTTATGTATGTAAACCTTGGAAACGCATTATGTATTATGTAACTATGCTATATTCATAAAAATACACTAACTGACAAACACATAAACATTGAGATGTAGAGATTCGTTCTCTTACGCTCTGATAAACAGACGAAATGGGTTAAATGTATTTTGTAGTGGAACGTTACAAAAACATATCAAAACATCACAGCGTTACTGTTTTGTAAACCAGTTCTCTCTTAGTCTAAGGTTTACTTCTTATTTCCTCCCCTCACAAAAAATACACGAACATCATTATTGAAAACTTTTTCTTTATATCGTAATTTTAATAAAGAAGGCTAACCAAGTAATTTCCCCTATATAAGAGTGATTACGGATCGTTTTAGAATCTTGGTGATTCTGTTAGAGAAAATATTGAACATCATCTACCAAACACACATACTCGTATCTTACGTCTTAACAAGCTAAGGCATGATGTATGATGTATTTTAATCGTACATCATCATACATCATACATGGATATATTAGGGAAAATATATCATATATTATTTTGCATCAACCGGTCAACGTCAATATTATAACACAATGTATACCATACCACAACATGTATTACATTCATGTCATGGACTAAATGAATGGAATTAAAAACTCACTATATCTATCACTATGTACAAAATATTATAGTAAATGTGTAATATAAACTTACATTGTTATTGAAAATAATTTCTTAAACCACAGGCTTATCGTATTTCAACTGTAAATCCAAAAACATTTTCAAGTGACGAATTCTTACTAGGATTCATGTACAGTAGAACGTAATTTATATAAGATAATTGTAAATAATGACCCATCAACCTACCCACACACGTACAGTCTTGTAGACTACTCACTCATCCATACATCTATAGTGGTGTTGGCCCACCCGCTCACCAACACATGTACAGTGATATTGACTCACCCGCCCACCCCTAGTTGTGTTAAATAAGACTGGCATGATTAAAAACATTTTGCATATCATTAAAAAAAAAAAAAACATTTATTCGACTATTGAAAAAACATAGAACAGATTAAACACATATTTTTCTCTAGGAATCACGGTAATCTCTACTCATTCGTCTTCTTCTAGGTATGTTTTAGATGTTTATCATGTCCTGTAGAAGATACTATATTTTAAGACCACCCACGTCTATCTATCTTATATATTTTTCTCTAGGTATCGTAGTAATCTCTACGCATTCGTCTTCTTCTAGGTATGTTTTAGATGTTTATCATGTCCTTTGGAAGATACTATATTTTAAGACCACCCACGTCAAACTATCTTATATATTTTTCTCTAGGTATCATAGTAATCTCTATTCATTCGTCTTCTTCTAGGTATATTGTTTCAGATGTTTATCATGTCCTGTGGAAGATACTATATTTTAAGACCACCCACGTCAAACTATCTTATATATTTTTCTCTAGGTATCACGGTAATCTCTATTCATTCGTCTTCTTCTAGGTATACTGTTTCAGATGTTTATCATGTCCTGTGGAAGATACTATATTTTAAGACCACCCACGTCTATCTATCTTATATTTTTTTCTCTAGGTTAAGACCACCCACGTCTATCTATCTTATATTTTTTTCTCTAGGTATCACGGTAATCTCTACTCATTCGTCTTCTTCTAGGTATATTGTTTCAAATGTTTATCACGTCCTGTGGAAGATACTATATTTTAAGACCACCCACGTCTATCTATCTTATATTTTTTTCTCTAGATATCGTAGTAATCTCTACTCATTCGTCTTCTTCTAGGTATACTGTTTCAGATGTTTATCATGTCCTGTGGAAGATACTATATTTTAAGACCACCCACGTCTATCTATCTTATATTTTTTTCTCTAGGTATCGAGGTAATCTCTACTTATTCGTCTTCTTCTAGGTATATTGTTTCAGATGTTTATCACGTCCTGTGGAAGATACTATATTTTAAGACCACCCACGCCAAACTATCTTATATTTGCGAAGCTATTGAAATAGTTTCTCTCTATTATAGTTCTCACATTATTTTATTGATTGTGTATTCAATTTTCCTGTTAGCGAATCATATTGGTCAGACTTCCCTTTGCTCAGTCTTGTCGTAAACTCCATTATTAAAGCAGCTAGTGTGTTTCCCTCACACTATGCTATTTCCAATCATCTTTGAACCTTGTTTCAAATTCTTGTCCTAATATTGCGGAGCGTAATACGCCAGATTAACTTAAACTGAATACTAAATTACCGTAATGTATAATTTTTTAGAGAACAAATAGTATGCTTGTCGTGCACAATGTTTTCAGAACCTGTGACAATATTCTTCATATAAGTATTGCATGATAAAACATATCAAGTACCGTATATAATTGAGGTGCTTAATACTTATCCATTGTACCTATAATCTCTTATATTTTTCTGTTTCTTTCTTTTAATAACTAAAATTAATATATATATATATATATATATATATATATATATATATATATATATATATATATATATATATATATATATATATATATATATATATATTACCATTACCAAAGTACAAACAAATACTGCCTATTTTCTTACTAGTTTTGGGCACCTGGTGAAATGTCCAAGTTTTATTTTTTTATTTTTATTTATTCTTAAGACACCGATCGCCAGGATATGGATGAATATTGATTTAGAATGAGTGTAAATGAGTGAATATAGTCATTGTTTGAATGAGTGAATATAGTTCCTTAGAAAGTGTCATTAATTAATAGCCCAATGATAAATGAACAGCCGGTGGTTATCGACTGATCCCTTTCAAAACTTGTTACGACTCTGATTCGGATCGAACTGAGAACCTTTAGCGATTCAACCAACTAATTTTTATTTCGGAATAAGCCTAATACTAATACACTACTGCAGCTGAACGTAGCACTGCATAAATAATGATGTCCACTGAAATGAATGACAAAAGGGAGTATTAATCGTTTGGCAGATCCGTAAATCCGTTCGTTAAACTAATTAATTTGTTTCGTCAAAGCCTAATTTGACTATAGCAGTGCTGAGTTCTACTCAGTAGTAGTGGCTTTAACATTTATGTTTTTAAGCTATCAACCACGCAGAGATATTATTGTACTGAAACTAATGCCTGCAGTACGTCTTTTTCATATGCTCGTATAGCTTGTGAATGATGGTCATTAGCCTGTATAAAATGTATGTTAAATTGAATTCATAATGTTCATTAATGAGATCGTAGAGAAATGTACATTACTGACTTCCAATCTTGTGTGGTATCATTTATTTATTTTACATATTAAATTGAGTGCTTGATGTCATTTAAATTAATAACAAAAATTGATTAAAAATAATTAGTAATATTACTAAAATGTATTTCAAGAGAGTGAAAAAAGCAAATGAATATAATAAAACAGCACAAAATACAAATCTTTTACAATGTAAGCAAAAACACTAAAATGTTATAGTAATATGGCACAAATATCTCACAATATGAGTAAAAAATGCTAAATACTATATTACTATAGAATTTGTACATTTTTACATAGGAGATTTGTTTTGATTGATGTTCATTTGTATTATATCTGTAGCAACACGAATTATGCTAATTAAGATTCTAGAGGTAAGGACATCGAAAACCTCTCACATAGTTAGGAGACAAAGAGTCGTATATTGAAAATGACTAAACTTGATTCCCTATTAAGGATATTTCACTGTATGTAATAGGCTATAGATAAATTAAAAAAAATATTCCTTTAATTTGAAGCCTTTGTCATGTAAGTTCAATGGAACAATTGTATCAACCTGACTGCCCTGAAATATCAAAATTAAATCAGCTTGTAAGAAGAGTTGAAGTTAAAGGCCCGTCAAATATATGACGTTCGTTTTTTTTATATCAAAATCACTTAAGTATCTAAAAATTGATAGGAGAAAAATTAACTAACTTATAATGACTGTTTATTATTTTAATTAGTGTATTTAAGTTTATTTAAAACATGTGTCAAAATTATATAGCCAGGGTGTTAACGAAATAATCAATTTTATAAACACAAATCATGAGATTTTTTAGAATGGGCATGTTTAGTGAACATTCATTCTAATAGGCTAAAATCTTACAACACATTCTACACTGTATGGAACGTGTTCTTATAAGAAATCGGGGGGGGGGGGAGCTTTCTTTCTTGTGTCAGATCCAGGTGTAACAGTTCCCAGAAAAGGACTTATGTCAGGCTTAAGGTGACAGAGCAATACTGTTTACCAACGCTACCATTTTTCATTCTACCTGAATCTTTTACAAGTAAATAAGCTCACTGCCTTATTACATACATTGTGGAAGTGGGAAATTAAAATGAAATTGGAAATTTACTATAATTTAGTTATAATGTACGACCATAATCAGGTCGATAACCTTATTAATATTTAAATGTATCAGACATAAATCGGGAATGTTTAAGAGATAATTGTGTTTTCAAACAGTTTCACTTATAAACAAAGAATTTTTAATATAGTTTTTAATTTCCGAAGAATAAATATTAACTCTATTACTCGAAAGTTTTGAAAAATATTGTGCCAAGGTTAATACTTTCCTCTCAGTACGAGAAGGAAAACCAACACGCTCTCTCCTGAGGCGTTCTTATAGAAAAGAAAAATACTCCGTCGCTTAAGACTCCTGAGATTTCTCGGGCGTCCCAATTTACTTCTCATACTTAAAATAATTTATAAAAGTTTTCTAAATTACAACAGAAAATTGTTTGCTAAATGAATGGAAGTATTACACGCTTTAACTGTAAGAAAACTATAAGTAAATAGGTTTTTAATTAGCATAATACGTGTAAGTACATAAAAAGTACAAGTTACCGTCACATAACACAAATATATTACAATATAATCACAATATGCACAAATAAACTACAATAAACGTACAAAATACACAAATATATCAAAATACAAGGACAAAATGCTCAAATATACTACAGTACGAGTATAAATTGCACAAATTGCAAAAATATTTATAATAAAAGTTCACAAAATGTGGTATATTTGTGTATTTTGTGCTCGTATATTGATATATTTGTGCATTTTGTACTTGTATTTGTAGTAAATTTGTGAATTTTGTGCTTATATTATAATATATTTGTGTTGTGTGACGTTCACTTCTGGAGAATCATAAGTAATAACTATTCAAGTTTTAAAGGGGCGTTTTTAGATCAGAATAAATAATATTTTGGAAACATATCCAACAAAAAGATTAAATCAAAGGAAAACATTTACTTTTAGAACTGACAAGAAGAAGAAGGCAATAAGCACTAAGGTTTACATATTTATATTAAATAAGCTATTTCGGCGTGGTGGCTCAGTGGCTAAAGCTTCGGACTGCGAAAGGCAATGTCCTACGTTCGAATACCTACTTGGTCGATAAGTTACTCGTTGAATAAAGTTTATACAAAGGCCTGCAGGCTCATTTGAATTGGCGAGTAAAGTTTTATTACAATAAAAACTAACCACTACAAACAAATCATTTGCAATTAAGTATATTTGTTTATCATTTGGTATTCATTTAATGACTCACAAACGCACGCACACACACACACACACACACACACACACACACACACACACACACACACACACACACACACACACACACACACACACACACACACACACACACACACACACACACACACACACACACACACACACACACACACACACATACACACACGCGCGCGCGCACACACACACAAACGCACACACACACAAACGCACACACACGCGCACGTGCACACTTACACATATATATTAATCTAATATTAAAAATATCCTGAAAAATATTCCTTGGTTTATAAGGATTTAAGTGACAGCGATAACTCGGCGTAAGCCATTTCATGATGAGAGGCCTAGTCATTGTGTGTGGTGTGTGTACGTCATATACAACATTTACTTAGCTACCGGAAGCTATAGGACCCAACTTTAACCATTCATATCGAAATCTATTGTTTTATCGCAACTAAACCCATGTAAAAACTACTTTCCATTATAGCAAAATCACAAATAGCAGTCCTTTTTAGATTTTTTTTATAATCAGAAAGAATAGGACGACAAGAATACTTATGTTCAAGATAAATAATGACACGGTTTGCTATGCAGAAACATCACATTTATTTATAGACAGTTTTAATATTTTGATTATATATCTTAGGAGTCAAGAGGAAATCACACTCATTCGAAATCCATATTCGCCCATATCTTGACGATCGGCGTCTTATGAATAAATAAATAAAAAATAACAAGTCTGTTATAACTAATTTGGTATAAAATTAAAATGTTGGAGGTCAATTTTCAAAATAACATATTTAAAACATATTTGCTTAAAAAATACCACAAAACTAAAACTGTTTAGAAGAAAAATATGCATATGTGATATACACTCCTATATGTCATAACATAATGTGATTACAGTACAACACACAAACATGGATTTATAATAGTTCAACACAAAGGGGAATTAATGTATAATTTAATTTCCTGTTGAAGTGTCGTGTCTTCCAATTCAATTTGGGGATTTGTTCACCTCAAGTTCTACTAACGCATTATCTCAGCTTTCGATATCAAATGTAAGGATATTTGATTTTGATTGGATTAATATCACCAGATAGAGGTTTAATGATCAAATTCTTGATCATATAATGGGATGTTGTTGTGGGACTCTTGTTATGGTTAACTCATTTATGACAGAGATAATTGAATTCATAAAATTATTTAATAATCTAGTGTAACAATAACAGAAGATTCTGTAAAAATAATTGAACTGATTATCACATCAGGAGACTCCACAGTTAAATCCTTTCCCAAGGATGAATACTAATTTATTTTCGCAGACGATCTGAGGTAAATTTCTAAGTTACAATAACACTCGTATTTAAAATATAGGTTCGATTTAGTTGTTATATAATATATGCAGTATATTTGTGTTTGGAAAGAAGGAGTATATTTAATTTATTCTTACATTTACTAAAATACTGATTGCATTAATTGGTAATATAGGAAGCAATATAAATACAAGAGTTATGTTTTACTAAAATAGTAAAAATCATAATTAGAAAATTGATTTTCATTCAAATTACCTTATAAATAAAATAATACAATATAAGGTAATTCTAATTATATTGTGCCTTCTAAAATAAGTTCCTACTGTTAAATATAATGATACTTTTATGAACAATATAACCATAGAAACATGAATCCTAAGTTAGTTACGTCTATAAAATGTTTGGGAGTATTGTAGATTAAGAAACAAGAATATGTAGCTTCCTAATTTACCTAACTATATCATGGTTAATTATAAGATCTTTTAACTTGAACCAATGTGTATGCCTGGTTGGGAAAGACACGTCTAACCATGAAGACCAACGACAATGTTATTGCATGTAAACATGTATTCAGGTTTGCCAAGTGTAGTTCATTGTGGTACATACACAAGGTGTGTCTATTTGTATTTACATGTTCTGGAAATTATTAAATAACTTGTACTTTCAGTTGCGTTTTATAGTAAGACTAACCTTTACCGTCTTTACCTTAAAAATTAATTTAATTAATAGAGTTATCAATTTAAATGAATTAAATTAATTTTAATCTTACAACATTTTCACTCAATAATCCTTGTCCTAAACATCATCCCTTTCAAAACAGATATTATAAAACATATTGTTCAATATTATAAAACATATTGTTATAATATGTTATAAAACATATTATAAAACATATTGTTTTACCACTCTGCACATGTGTGGGTGGGCGGGTGGGTCTTTACCACTGCACGTGTGTAGGTGAGCGGGAGGGTGTTTACCACTGCACGTGTGTAGGTGAGCGGGAGGGTGTTTACCATGCACGTGTGTGGGTGGGCGGGTGGGTCTTTACCACTGCACGTGTGTAGGTGAGCGGGAGGGTGTTTACCACTGCACGTGTGTGTGTGGGCGGGTGGGGTTTTACCACTGCTCATGTGTGGGTGGGTTAGGTTAGGTTATGACGAGATGAGTAATAAATAACAATTACTAACTAATGTGAAGTCCCACAACAAGAGACAGCTTGGATTTACAAGGTAAACAATTATAGTGATCGATTTCGGTAAACCACGCTCACCTTCCTCAGAATCTTTTGTGAATCCCTCTGGTCTGAGAAAGGTGAGCGTGGTTTACCGAAATCGATCACCATAGTATTTGTGCATTTTGTACTTGAATTGTAATATATTTGTGCATTTTGTGCTTATATTGTAATAAATTTGTGTTGTGTGACGTTTACTTGTACTGTATATGTACCAACACGTATTATGCTAATTAAAAAACTAAGGTAAAAACAAAGCTGATGCTTTTAAGTAATCAGAGGTTGTCTTATCATTGGCAAAAAATGTTTATGAAACAATTAATTTATTCCTAAAAAATAAATTTTTCACAGCAGCAAAACTTCTAAGAATTTACAACACCACTGTATCCAGTAGTGTGGCAGCACGATTAACGGAATATTCATTGCATTCTGAGTCCAGACTCTTCCACGATAACGGGTTGCTCCCTCCGTGCTGTCTACCAGTCACTTTACTATTTACGACTACAGAATTTATTTGTGATATCTGCTATTACATATTAAATCTTTCTGTTCTGACAATAATAGTTCAAGAATTCGTTATAAATAGGCCTTTTTTGAGAATAAATACAACATACTGATACAAATAAATAATATAAACATGAGGGAATACATAATAGTCATGTCTAGATCGTCAATAAATAATAAACAATTTGTAAATTGGTTTTATATGTCAATTAAACTCATTGCTTGAAACCTGAAAAGTCATGTCAATAATTCTTGGCTAGTTGTTGGCTAGCTGTTAGCTAGTTGTTGGCTAGTTGTTAGCTAGTTGTTGGCTAGTTGTTAGCTAGTTGTTGGTTAGTTGTTAGCTAGTTGTTGGCTAGTTGTTAGCTAGTTGTTGGTTAGTTGTTAGCTAGTTGTTGGTTAGTTGTTAGCTAGTTGTTGGCTAGCTGTTAGCTAGTTGTTGGCTAGTTGTTAGCTAGTTGTTGGCTAGTTGTTAGCTAGTTGTTGGCTAGTTGTTAGCTAGTTGTTGGCTAGTTGTTGGTTATTTGTTGGCTAGTTGTTAGCTAGTTGTTGGTTAGTTGTTAGCTAGTTGTTGGCTAGTTGTTAGCTAGTTGTTGGTTAGTTGTTAGCTAGTTGTTGGTTAGTTGTTAGCTAGTTGTTGGCTAGTTGTTAGCTAGTTGTTGGCTAGTTGTTAGCTAGTTGTTGGCTAGTTGTTGGTTATTTGTTAGCTAGTTGTTGGTTAGTTGTTAGCTAGTTGTTGGTTAGTTGTTAGCTAGTTGTTGGTTAGTTGTTAGCTAGTTGTTGGTTAGTTGTTAGCTAGTTGTTGGCTAGTTGTTAGCTAGTTGTTGGTTAGTTGTTAGCTAGTTGTTGGTTAGTTGTTGGCTAGTTGTTAGCTAGTTGTTGGCTAGTTGTTAGCTAGTTGTTGGCTAGTTGTTGGTTAGTTGTTAGCTAGTTGTTGGCTAGTTGTTAGCTAGTTGTTGGCTAGTTGTTGGTTAGTTGTTGGTTAGTTGTTAGCTAGTTGTTGGCTAGTTGTTAGCTAGTTGTTGGTTAGTTGTTAGCTAGTTGTTAGCTAGTTGTTGGCTAGTTGTTAGCTAGTTGTTAGCTAGTTGTTAGTTAGTTGTTAGCTAGTTGTTGGCTAGTTGTTAGCTAGTTGTTGGCTAGTTGTTGGTTAGTTGTTAGCTAGTTGTTAGCTAGTTGTTGGCTAGTTGTTGGTTAGTTGTTAGCTAGTTGTTAGCTAGTTGTTGGCTAGTTGTTGGTTAGTTGTTAGCTAGTTGTTGGTTAGTTGTTAGCTAGTTGTTGGCTAGTTGTTAGCTAGTTGTTGGTTAGTTGTTAGCTAGTTGTTGGTTAGTTGTTGGCTAGTTGTTAGTTAGTTGTTAGCTAGTTGTTGGTTAGTTGTTAGCTAGTTGTTGGCTAGTTGTTAGCTAGTTGTTGGCTAGTTGTTAGCTAGTTGTTAGCTAGTTGTTGGCTAGTTGTTGGTTAGTTGTTGGTTAGTTGTTAGCTAGTTGTTAGCTAGTTGTTGGCTAGTTGTTAGCTAGTTGTTAGCTAGTTGTTGGCTAGTTGTTAGCTAGTTGTTGGTTAGTTGTTAGCTAGTTGTTAGCTAGTTGTTAGTTAGTTGTTAGCTAGTTGTTGGCTAGTTGTTAGCTAGTTGTTGGCTAGTTGTTGGTTAGTTGTTAGCTAGTTGTTAGCTAGTTGTTGGCTAGTTGTTGGTTAGTTGTTAGCTAGTTGTTGGCTAGTTGTTAGCTAGTTGTTGGTTAGTTGTTAGCTAGAGTAGTTGGGTAGCTTTATAATAACGTAAATATGTAATCAGAAATTAAATTAAATATAAAATCATACATTGTTGATTTTAGACTGTTGAAGTAAATTATTCCAAAGGTCAAAGTTGACACATAATCCCATTTACATATAAGCTAACATATTTATTAATATTCCAAAAGTTCATGACAAAGTTAGAGTTCGTTGTTTGTGTTTGTCATGCCCAAGTCTAAGTTGAATTATTTATGAGTGGCCCTATTTGAAGAGTCGGGTCAAATTACACTACGCATGGGTTGCCAGCCCAACACAACTGACGATCTAATGCGACCAATAAGAATCAACAATAACAAATATTCCCATAATGTTTCGTATAGTTATAGTTATTTTAATAACTTCTTTACCGGATAAGTGACAACTCCTATCCATTGCTTACACTGGCCAACGCACGAGGTTAAGTGAACAAGGATTATCTTCAAATTATTTAAATAATTGAGAGTTTTTTTAGAAATACTTAATTACATTCTGTTTTTAAAAAATGCAATATAAAATGACAGCTATTTCGAGTGTTCGTAAATGTTAAGGATTTAGGTTAGTAATAATTGTCTTGTTTATATTTTCTTGTTTTAATTAATTTTGTTACGCTTTCGGTTATCATATGAGTATTTATAAACAATATTTCCTTTTTAAGAAAGTTAAAAAAAGAATTTGGAAAATTAGCCTGAGTTGCTTCCTAGTGGAGAAGAAGCAATTCCAAATAATTTAGTTTCATTATCACAAAACTGTGTTCATAAATTTAAACAACCATAAAATTTATATTATAATACCATGTCAGTTTACGCCATCACAAGATTTTAAATATACAACAAATTTACTAACTCTCCGACTGAAGAATATTTTCTTTTTTCATATTATATGCAATATGAATTTTAAACAACTAAAAATAAATAAAAAAAAAAACATTTAAATAGTATTTAGGTGGATTGATTTGAAACTCTGATAGAAGCCTGATTGCTTGTGACATCATCTTTCCCCATTAACTGTAAGTTCTACCAATGAGCTCATCCTTCAAGCTGAAAGCGGCCACTCTCGAAGTTCATATTTTCGATATCACGAGTTGATATCAAATTTAACAGTCAAAATAGTATTGTTTTTCTCAATACAGATAGAATTAATTACTGGCAGTACTCAATAATAGCTGTTGAGTATTGTATTTACATTAATTATTTTTTTTAAATCCCGATATTTATATTAAAGTTAGTTATTGAGTAATTAATAAACTTAATAAGCATTTAGAATGAACCATATTTGTTTTATAAAATACTTCATACACAAAAGCTCACCAAACGTCGTAAATACATTCAATAACATATAAAACAAGGAAAAATATTGTTATAATTCTATTTTTGCAAAACGCAATACCAAAGATATACTACGTAAAAAATTGGGCTAATCACAGATGTAATGGTTGGTAACCCTTGGAAAACTAGCTGTGTCTGATGTGGACAACATCTCCCACCTCGACATCGCTCCGTTATTATTTATTAAATTATTACATTTCTGTGCTAAACTATAGAATCTTCATTCCGATTAATGCAGAATACATGTTTTTGACTGTGACTGTGCTAAACTATGACTGTGACAATGACTGTGCTAAACTATGACTTTGACAATGACTGTGCTAAACTATGACTGTGACAATGACTGTGCTAAACTATGACTGTGACAATGACTGTGCTAAACTATGACTGTGACAATGACTGTGCTAAACTATGACTGTGACAATGACTGTGCTAAACTATGACTGTGACAATGACTGTGCTAAACTATGACTGTGAAAATGACTGTGCTAAACTATGACTGTGACAATGACTGTGCTAAACTATGACTGTGACAATGACTGTGCTAAACTATGACTGTGACAATGAATGTGCTAAACTATGACTGTGACAATGACTGTGCTAAACTATGACTATGACTGTGCTAAACTATGACTGTGACAATGACTGTGCTAAACTATGACTGTGACAATGACTGTGCTAAACTATGACTGTGACAATGACTGTGCTAAACTATGACTGTGACAATGACTGTGCTAAACTATGACTGTGACAATGACTGTGCTAAACTATGACTGTGACAATGACTGTGCTAAACTATGACTGTGACAATGACTGTGCTAAACTATGACTGTGACAATGACTGTGCTAAACTATGACTGTGACAATGACTGTGCTAAACTATGACTGTGACAATGACTGTGCTAAACTATGACTGTGACAATGACTGTGCTAAACTATGACTGTGACAATGACTGTGCTAAACTATGACTGTGACAATGACTGTGCTAAACTATGACTGTGACAATGACTGTGCTAAACTATGACTGTGACAATGACTGTGCAGAATACGAGTTTTTGACTGTGACTGTGCTAAACTATGACTGTGACAATGACTGTGCTAAACTATGACTGTGACAATGACTGTGCTAAACTATGACTGTTACAATGACTGTGCTAAACTATGACTGTGACAATGACTGTGCTAAACTATAACTGTGACAATGACTGTGCTAAACTATGACTGTGACAATGACTGTGCTAAACTATAACTGTGACAATGACTGTGCTAAACTATGACTGTGACAATGACTGTGCTAAACTATAACTGTGACAATGACTGTGCTAAACTATGACTGTGACAATGACTGTGCTAAACTATGACTGTGACAATGACTGTGCTAAACTATGACTGTGACAATGACTGTGCTAAACTATGACTGTGACATTGACTGTGCTAAACTATGACTATGACATTGACTGTGCTAAACTATGACTGTGACATTGACTGTGCTAAACTATAGAACCTTCATTCCGATTAATGCAGAATACGAGTTTTTGACTGTGACTGTGCTAAACTATGACTGTGACAATGACTGTGCTAAACTATGACTGTGACAATGATTGTGCTAAACTATGACTGTGACAATGACTGTGCTAAACTATGACTGTGACAATGACTGTGCTAAACTATGACTGTGACAATGACTGTGCTAAACTATGACTGTGACAATGACTGTGCTAAACTATGACTGTGACAATGACTGTGCTAAACTATGACTGTGACATTGACTGTGCTAAACTATGACTGTGACATTGACTGTGCTAAACTATGACTGTGACATTGACTGTGCTAAACTATAGAATCTTCATTCCGATTAACTCAATATCAACGTCTATTATAAAAACTCTTTAATTAAAGTTACACATCTTAGGATAAATAATTATGGATTCAACATAAATGTTTATTACACCTAAACATTGGTGTCCATAAATTACACCAATAACCTTAACAAAATTATGTGTTAATTTGTTGAATTTAAGAAATCGGAGCTGCTATTTTCCTATTTTAAAAGTCTCATTTCACCAATTCCTGATGAGAGAGTTGTGGAACTTGACAATAATTGTTACATACACTTGTGCAATGAAGTCAATAATTAATTAAACATAACAATGCGATTATTTCTTAAGTTTTAGTATATGTAATATAAAAACAGCAGAGTACTATTCTAAGTTTACTCTTGAAAAATAATCTGTTAGGTTCATTTTCAAAGTAGTTTACAATGTTTATAACTTGCTTTTGATTATGAAAAATCCTCTTAAGGTTACAATACAATTTGTATCAATTACAAATGTTATACTTTAACTTTTTTGAAAAAATATAAAGTAAACAATGGTAACGAAAAACAGTGTATTCTGATCGTAATTTATCACACCTTTAAGATTTTATAGCATTTTGAGAATTTCATTAAATTAATATTGATAAAACTGCGTTTAGTGACACAACTATGTAACTTGCTAAAATAAAATAAATCTTTACTTGAAGAAAATTGTTAAGAAAATAGCTAAACAAAAAATTTCTATTGTACATGTTATTTGGAAGAACGTGTACAATAGAACATTTTTATAAACACTAAGTTGTTGTATTATTGTGTAAGGTGCAGAGGAAGCCATAACAATGTTGTCTATTCTTGGCTAGCCAAATGTTGTAACTAAGTGCACTAACCTCTGTAACGTGATATTTGTTTATTTGTTACAGTATTTGAAACAAGATAAACCAAAGCAAGGGATTTCTCTTTATCACATTTTCTGGCTTTGAAGTTACACAAGTGACACACACCACCTCTTTGTAAAGCAATAGTGGCTTAAGAGCGTTTAGCTGGTAATTGTGGAGCAAATACTAACAATTTACATGTATAATTCCAAGTTAGGAGAGAGATAGACAACAGTTTGTGGGGGCAAAAACTTTCTGTTCATCCTGGGATGTCAATCAACATTGAAGAAATAAGGAATTAAAATGTGTTCAATTGGATATTGAAGTAATTTGACAGTTTCATATTAGTACTGAGCAATTTGAAATACATATGTAAAACATTCATACATGCTAAAGAAATCTGATGTATTCTTTGTATATAATCTACTTCACAGCCCAACTTTCCGTTCATAAATTTAAGTTACGTATCGTGTTTTATGATGATAATGAAACTAAAAACGAAGCTTCTAAATTTTAATAAAAATAACGAAATACTATACTGCGAAAGATCAGTTTATTTAAATAGCCTCATATAATAAAATATGAAATATACCCGCGAAAAATTCTTGTCTCTTAATATATGAAATTAAATTAAATGAAAAATGTCTGTATTAAGGGGGCGAAGTTAGGACTGTAAAGTCTTCTCTAACACTTCAATCCTTATAAATCGTGTTTTTAATTGAATTAGTTTATTTATGTTTCACTTCTAAGCATGTGACAACTAAACAAGCGACGTTAAAACACAATACGTTTGTCAGATACAACATCTTCTTTATAATACTCATAGCAAAATTATATTCTGTTTCTAGATCCACAAAGAGCCCTGTTCGGTTATAATAATGTCAAAATGCAGGATTAATTAGAGTATAATTATAATAATTTTTAAATTTCCCAATTTGAACATTTAACAAACACAATATATACACGAGAAGTTTGGCTTAGAAATATTGCACTAGATTTGTTTGTTTACTTAAGCTCTTAAGAGGGGATAAAATCAAACTAAAACCATGCACCAGGAAAGGCTGAAGGTAATGGAGGGTTTGGTTAAACGATCGTCAGGTAGCTTACCATGACATAAGTCTTGTCGGATCGATCTAACCACCTTCCACAGAAAGGTAATGGAGGGTTTGGTTAAACGATCGTCAGGTAGCTTACCATGACATAAGTCTTGTCGGATCGATCTAACCACCTTCCACAGAAAGCCGTTATTCAAGTTGAAGCAGAAAGATTGGTCTCTTTATAAGATAGGATCTGATATTCCAGTTTGTTTTTTTAAAGTTAAAGGACAATAAAGTATCTAAAGTGACAATAATATATCTTTTTATGCTATTTGTTTGTATACATTAATATCATACAGTGAATAGTGACTGTCATGGCGTTGCTTTTGACTAAATATGTTGCTTTTCTAGGGTAAAAATGCTGTGGAACTATAATCAGTCCAACATAATTTTTAACAGTACCAGCTTAAGTGTCCGGATTATATTAGACTTATAAATCCTTATACTGCATATAATACGTGAAGCAGTTTATGTCAACGGAACTCCTCCCTTATTTCTTGACCAATTCAAACGATTGAGGTGTCAACAAAGTTGCCTCTGTTTGTAGTTGGGCAATAAAGTCTTAATTCTTCAACTTTTCGTCCTAAAAGATATGGGAAACCCCCAAAGTACGTTTTCGAACAAAGGAATACCATGGAAGGATATTTAAATGAATTGATAAGTAACAGCTGTTCAAATGTAAATTATGATTTCCACAAAGTTTTAACAGTTGTTTGAATGTAAACAATGGTGTTTGTAATATTGAGGAGGTTAGATCTTTCACAACGTTAAACCAGAGAAGTTTTAAGCATGTTTTTTCACATTCGATTGTAGGATCCGCTCTAATGGAATTGAAAGTTTCAACAATTATCTAATGATGTTATTTTTTCATTAAATTAAAGAAACACGTTTGAAACAGAAAAAGTAATACCATTGGGTGTTTATACTAATAAATATGTAGCAACGCAAGTAATGTAAGTGAGATACTGTAAATTAATGTATTAATATGAGTTTACGTTGCAAAGTTAACCTACAAGTATTTGATTCAATTGCTATCAAAAGCACTCATTAAACACGCTCCAGTAATGACAGTTTTCAACGTTTACAAACTCCTTGGTAAGTACAAAGTAATTTTGTAGATATAATAATAAAAATAAAAAAAATAAAAAACATGATAAATTAATGTGTTTAAAGGAAACATTACAATTTATATTATTGTTATTCAAACGAATTATTATCTTTTTAATTAATCTTTGCCTCGGCGCATTTTGATACCAATCGTCTCACAATATCCAGAATAATCGTTACATGTTTCCTGACAATAATTTTATAGCCAGGTAAATTCTTTCAGATTTCACCCAAGCCTTATTATTAGATAAAACCATATCTTTTGGGAGGACAATGAAAGTGCGGTTTGGTAGCAAGTTTACGGAGGAATCTGTAGGGTTCAAGAGACCACAATCCTTTTAATGTTGAGTGTTTAGTAACTGATGTTATTTATCTGTCTTAAACTGTCAAGTCCTACTCTATGAATACGTATTAAACATTTCCTAATCACTGATTCAGGAGACCATTTACTGTAGTAACCTATTGTTACGTGTATGTTAATGACAAGAATACTCGTTTAACACTTACACGTCATTGTTATAGAGTCTCCTTGTATTTGCCACCTTATTGGGATTAAGGGTCAATGTTACACAGATGCAGCAGTCCTGCCATCCACAGAATATTACTCTAATGAACGGGGTAAAAGTGAAGCACGTATAGAACTTAATATTTCATCTTTGCTAGCTCATTGCACTGTAATTGACTGACGAAATTTTCCTGTAGGCTATAAATGAATAAATAAGTACCAAGCTGTTTGAATATTAATAAAACTTATATGATTTAAATTATAAATCACACTTGTACCTTCTTAAGTAAAGGAGATTTTTTAATTTGCATACTCTAGGTAGGGGCACTGATTACATTTATTTGTGGAATATAAATACTTGTGCTGTTCAGAGTATTTGAATTTTTTTACAATGTGCGTCACAGCAAAACTGGTAAGTGTAGACCACTATAAGTATAAGAGTTCCGGAATGTACTTTTCACTAAAATATCCACTTGTTTGCCTGTACTTTGGAGCGTTCAATCAGGTGAGAAAATAATTTAGCTTAGCAGCTGGATTTACTACATTCTTTTCGATAACGACTACAGCAACTTATGTTGAAAGCAGCAAATAACTCTTGACTGTTGACTAAACTCACACTCACTAGTTTAGCACAATTTATCGAATGTTGTAGGTTTGAGATATTTTTGACATGTGACGATTCAACTGGATGGAGCCGTTGGCCAATGAAAAGAGATGTGAGGAGAGCTTTACCAATATAAAAATAATAAAGAAGTTTCCATAAAATGTAGTAAATATATAAAGTAACATTTTCATTTTTATTTGTATAAACTTGCAGTGTACTCATTAGAATACTGAGTATATGAATTGAATCACTAAAATATATATACATTTTACATGTACATATATCGTGTTTATATATGTACACAATAATATATTGTGTATGTACTATATATGTATATTGTGTATATTGTGTATATTGTGTATGTAATATATATGTATGTACAATAACATATATATTGTATATTACATATATATGTATATATACATACACACATATATATATATTATTGTACATAATAATAATATAAATTATTATTATGTACATTATTGTTGAAACCATTAGTGTATTACTCATTTTATTTGTTTAAATACGAGTTACATTTGATAAATTAATATAATTACATTGAGAAAGTTATGTACCGTGTTAGTGCTATATGAGTTTTATAACTCACGTGGGGAGACGTTGGAATCTGGGACATGGAGAAGATGTAAGCCCGTATTAAGCGTTAACTACCATAGAATGGAAGGAGAAGATAGCCTCAGCGAGGCACACAACTTAGGTTTATGTGCTCGTAGCAAGTACAGCCATGTCCCATTGGCATACCTTCACCGCTGCGCAGAGAGGAAATTGCGAATTTCTTAGTAAGTAGAAAACGCTTTCTTTTATAATTTGTACTTGTAATAATGCCAACATACTTCATGTTACGAAATGTCCTGGGATGCGGAATAGATAACAAAATCAAGATAAAAACATGAAAAAATACAATAACCCACATTAAGTGTCTTCGGGCAATGATATTCGGTAAAATTATGACAATATATTTGAGACTACATTTCATTTGAATAATATTACATTCTTACAAATAAGACGCCGACACAAAGCTGTGAGTATTTTAAAGGCTACTATCTATAAATGATGATATGAATGTGGATGAGTGTAATCTGGTTACTAACTAAGTTCAACTGTTTCTCAGAAAGGGCAATTTATTAATAGCTCAACCAGACAGGGCAACTATGGGACCTATATCTTTACGTGGAATCCGAACCACGTAGTGATGGTCTGATTTTCAGCTAACAGACAGGTATGACACTCAGTTCTCTTCCCTACACAACATCTGAAACTTGGCTACCATCCAACATAGACGTCCCAGATGTCTAGTAGTATCCACGTTGATGGCAATCATTGAGCGGACGCCGTGTCGGTATTAAGAGGACCGAGCATGGAACCTATCACCTACGATCTCCCAAACACTGTGTCGCCTAGTAGCAGGGTTACAGCACAGCGCCACCAGTGCCGACAGTTTATTATTTTAAACTAAAATGCTGATAAACCAAATTACTTTAATTACAAAATATCAATCTTGAAATATTACATAGTAAAACATAACAATTTAATTTATAATTAATTAATTATATACCTCGCTATATATAGGCTATTTTACATCTAGGCTAGTATCCTGTGTCTATCAATAATCTACATATACTCATTCCAGTTCATATAAACATAATCAACTGTATACTTTACTGAATTTCAAAGGAAAGGATTACAAATATTATGTGAACGTTGCATATTTTTTACATTTTTAGGATCGAACTAGTAGCCAACAGGGTAAATTTATAGTAAAGAGTACCATACTGATTTAGTTATGTATGGAAAATAAAAATAAAAGTCACACATATTTAATTATTTAAAAATATTATTACATAAAAGTAAATATTCATGAAAGACAATTTTTCAGGGAGCCAAATAGGTGTTAGTATTATTAACGTGTCCAAAATTACTTTTAAAATTTACGAAAAAAACTCGTTCTTGCAGCTGAAATTATATTTTTACCCCTTGGCAAGTTAAAACATTCACGAAATATTTTGAACATTTCCGATAGTTTTATGGAACATATAAAGGTGTGTAAAGTTTCAAAATATCAATTGAATAATTATCTAGTATTATGATATCACTATTTACTATGTATCTTCGTGATAAATATCAATTCCATAATCTTGATATTTGTTAGTCTGTTACTAACAAAGAAAAAGATTAATGAAATTAGTTTAGAAACCTGTTATTAGCAAACAAAATATTCAATGGAACTGTTATTTAAAGATAAATAATATATATTATATATAAAGATGATTTAAGTCAGGCCTATAAATTTGCATTTAACAGTCATTTAAATAAATTTGCACTTTCTCCTCTATAAAAGGTTGTGCATGAAACAATTTTCATAGTAAATTACTATTTTATCTGTCATTTAGATCAGTTTAGATCACGTGATCTTGTATTATTTTTCATAGTGTGCTAATATTCACACTGTGGTAAATCTAATAAATCAAAGCAAAGCGTACAGTTAAAGAGAAATACTGTTTGATAAAATGAACCGTTTGTTTTACAGATCTTGAAGTTACTAGGTAATAAAATAATGCAATGTGAAGAGTTAGTTAAGACTCACATAAAACTACGGTGGAACAAACGTTCTCACACTACCTGACTTTAAAGACGGTTTTATGGCATGAACTTCCTCCCGCGAGGGTATTACTAGCAAACCAAGAAACGTTCCTTTTGTTGTCATAACAACATTATCATACAATAAATATTATACATATTAACATTAACTCTACAGTGCGCTTTAACTTCTTCAGTATGTAAATGTCCGTTAGGTTATCAATAAATAAATAATTTGTGATACGCTATGCTATTTGAGTATTAAGGAAATAGCTACGATCTTAATTATGTAGCATACTTCGACTTACTTATTTACAGTAGAGTTCTTAATTATATAGCATACTTCGACTTACTTATTTACAGTACAGTTCTTAATTATATAGCATACTTCGACTTACTTATTTACAGTAGAGTTCTTAATTATATAGGATACTTCGACTTACTTATTTACAGTAGAGTTCTTAATTATATATCATACTTCGACTTACTTATTTACAGTAGATTTCTTAATTATATAGGATACTTCGACTTACTTATTTACAGTAGAGTTCTTAATTATATATCATGCTTCGACTTACTTATTTACAGTAGAGTTCTTAATTATATAGGATACTTCGACTTACTTATTTACAGTACAGTTCTTAATTATATAGCATACTTCGACTTACTTATTTACAGTAGAGTTCTTAATTATATAGGATACTTCGACTTATTTATTTACAGTAGAGTTCTTAATTATATATCATACTTCGACTTACTTATTTACACTAGAGTTCTTACTTATATAGCATACTTCGACTTACTTATTTACAGTAGAGTTCTTAATCTAAATATTCTTGGTACAGGCGTTGATTTACATTAATTTGTGGAATATAAATAATTGTGGAGTTCAGAGTATTTGAATTGTTAATACAATTTAAAAACCCTTTGAACTTTACTTCAATTAGTTTTGTCCCGCTAATTATAAATCCATAAAAACAAGAAAAATATAAAATTATTTATTTTATTGTTAAAATGTAATCTTAATATATATTTTAAACAAAAATAACATTTTTATTGTATATGAATTCTGGAGTTTTTAAAGAACTATTATATATAGTATTATACAATGTAAAAATATTACAACTGATCATATATTTGTGGAGAGTAAAAAACAGTTATTGTTAAAAGATTGAGATGAAAGTTATGTCGTATAGCAATGGAGTAAACATAAAAGGCATTTAAATGTAATGAAATATATCTATAACTTAAACCATAAAACCCTCAATTAGCAAATTCAATATTCATAAATCGTAAAATAAATTTATAATCAAATAATAGATTAGTTGACAATGAAATATTGCAAGGGCTAATTATTTTTGAACTTTTCCGAATGAAGTTATCGAAATACTTTAGGGGAATTTATATTGTAGTCATACACGATTCTAATGTAAAATATCATATTTAATATAATATATTTTAGTTATAATTTATAACAACAGAAAGATAGCTCCTTTGGATTGCTAGTAAGAGCCATGAGAGAGGACGTTCTGAGCCATAAAGCCGTCATTAAAAGTCATGTAGTGTGATACACCTTTGTTCCACCATGCTTTTTATGTGGTTTGTAATTAACCCTCCATTATTTGTATTAAAGGCTTCACTTCACCAACAAAATAGATTTTCGAATTTATTACTATGATTCCTTTATTTATTTAGAATAATTATATGTATATTATGTACTCTAGGTTGGATAAATTACGTAATTTAAATATTATCGATTTATTGGATTCTCAAATAGGATAATGAGGTTTAAATCATAAACTTATTTATTAGGTTTATCAGTTTATGGTTTTATATTTTTAACACATATCCTAACAAAATTAAACTATTAGTTTACGTTTAAAATTTGAAAAAAGGAACAAATTCATTAGCAAATGTTACAATTAATTATTTAAAAAAAAGTCTCATACTCAAGTAAATATTTGTCAGTTAAAACCAAAACGTTAATTGAGTATTGCACAAGATTTGTCATTTCACATTAATTTATACATAATTACTTTTTATTTTACTTAATTGTAAATAGAAATGCTAATTTATTTAACATTTAGGGTTTTCAATATCCCAATTTGTCTGGTTTATTTATTGTATTTACATAATTCATATTTACCTAAGTAAGTGAAATACTAAATTAGAATGCACATGTCCCAATACATACTCAAGGGAGTTGTGAGCCAGGAACTATTCTAATCAAGGGTAAGGTATCGTAATATCATATTTACCTAAGTAAGTGAAATACTAAATTAGAACGCACGTGTCCCAATACATACTCAAGGGAGTTGTGAGCCAGGAACTATTCTAATCAAGGGTAAGGTAACGTAATATCATATTTACCTAACTAAGTGAAATACTAAACTAGAACGCACGTGTCCCAATACATACTCAAGGGAGTTGTGAGCCAGGAACTATTCTAATCAAGGGTAAGGTATCGTAATATCATATTTACCTAACTAAGTGAAATACTAAACTAGAACGCACATGTCCTTATACATACTAAAGGGAGTTGTGAGCCAGGAACTATTCTAATCAAGGGTAAGGTATCGTAATATCATATTTACCTAACTAAGTGAAATACTAAACTAGAACGCACATGTCCTTATACATACTAAAGGGAGTTGTGAGCCAGGAACTATTCTAATCAAGGGCAAGGTATCGTAATATCATAATTACCTAACTAAGTGAAATACTAAACTAGAACGCACATGTCCCAATACATACTAAAGGGAGTTGTGAGCCAGGAACTATTCTAATCAAGGGTAAGGTATCGTAATATCATATTTACCTAACTAAGTGAAATACTAAACTAGAACGCACATGTCCCAATACATACTCAAGGTAGTTGTGAGCCAGGAACTATTCTAATCAAGGGTAAGGTATCGTAATATCATATTTACCTAACTAAGTGAAATACTAAACTAGAACGCACATGTCCCAATACATACTCAAGGTAGTTGTGAGCCAGGAACTATTCTAATCAAGGGTAAGGTATCGTAATATCATATTTACCTAACTAAGTGAAATACTAAACTAGAACGCACATGTCCCAATACATACTAAAGGGAGTTGTGAGCCAGGGACTATTCTAATCAAGGGTAATTTATCGTAAAAAGTATTAACTACTCAGACTTAAGTTTTATGTGGAAAAAAAATAAAATCTACTTTAGTGTCTTGTTTCTGCGTCGTCGTGTTTCAATTTGATATCAATGTATCCATTGTATGGTTGGTTAATCATGTATTTTTACAAGTGGTAATGTAACGAATTCCTCCAAAACAAGTGGCAATCTTGTTTTGTTCCTTTATAGACACAAGAACTGCTTCTATAATGAGCGTAGATGACATAAATAATAATAAAAAAATATGAAAAAAACGTTGTAGGTTAATGGTTAGCACGTATTATAAAAATACAGAAATTCCTGTTGTTACGGTTACATGATACAAAGAGTCGTATTTATTATTACTGGTGGACCACTTGATAACACGTAACAAGTGTGTATGACTTCATGCTTTACGTTTTATTACGTACATATTGACGACTAAGCCCACGCCCTTGATCGTCCTTACAAGTGAATATTGATATGTCCTTTAAAAACAGTAACTGTTAAAGGTCCTTTATTCCTTAATTCCTTTAACCAGCCTAAGGAGCTAGCGTTACCATTAGATTAGAATGGGAATAACAGTAAATGTATTATTGAAGATAATTTTAATGCTTAAAATAGTCTAGCAACATCTTTCAAAAGTAAAACAATGTTACTTGTAGTATTTTATTTCAAACCTTCGCTTAATTTTGAGACCAATAACGTAATAATTAATTATGGTACAATGTAATCAGAACTCAACTCACAAAAAAAATAAAAATTGTTGTTATTTAAAAATAATGACATTTTAAAGTTACATCCCCATCACAGGACACTCAATACATACCAATGTAATTTCCATTAATTATTGTTGTGCTTTTTCTTTTTCTTGGTAAAATAAATTATATTTAGTAAGATATTGGTATTTTATACTATGTAGATAAGCATTTTGAGTACATATATAGTTTTTATACTAAAATCTACCCTTGCTTTTGGAAGGAAAATATCCTGTAAAATGACACAAGTCACATCTAACGTAGATTTATCAACAATATCTTAAATAAGCAGCTTATAATGATCTCGTAGGGATCGCTTGTCAACCAAGGAAGTATTCATAGCGAGCCTCAAAGATGACGGAAGACTTAAAGTGATGACCACACAATGGGTGACATCACTTAAGTGGGTGTATTTTAAGTATCTTGACAATACTAAAAATATTTAAAATACATCAAATTTGTCACAATATCTCGATATCTTGACGTACCTTTAATACTAAGGGAATACGTAATTCTGTAGTCCAGGTGTTACTAAAGAATGGAGAAAGAAGGTTGTGACTATCTCATTAAACCTCAGTGTATTAGAAGTGTTTGCTCCATTGCAGTTTTTATGTTATGTCCCACAACTACCTGGGAACGCTACATTGTTGTTTAATCTTTATGACCAAGCAACGTTACGCTTTGAATGCACGAACTATATAAAAAAGACAATTTTGAGTTCCTAAGCCAAGAATAGTATGTTCAGTCAGTTATTGAGTAGCATTATTTGTTTAGTAATTGTAATGCTTGTTTTAATAATATAGAGTTAAATATACCAAAAACAGTTTCCATGCATTTTTAAACAATAAACTGATTTTCATTTTGTTTAGTTTTAGTAAAATGTTTGATAAAAACACACAGAATAGATAAAACTACCACCTATTTTAACTGAACTAGTTTGAACCATATTTACATTATTTATTGAAAACTGGAAGGTCTATTCCTTTAGTATATTTTGCTAAATCATTACAGAAAATTCTAAAATACTAAAGATTTGTTTTATTACTTAAAAATTCCAAATAAATAGGTAAAATACTGATGTAATCATTGATCAATCCCATTCTCTAAAAGTAAACTTGCGTATTATTATTGACAATATAAATTAAAAACAAATATAGTTTTTGTAAAATACTTATAAAATCTATATTAAAATACATATTTAAAAACATTTTTGAAGTTTTAAAACTAACACTGTTCGGTTCTTTGTACCGAATGCCAACTAGTTTACAATGACACAAATCCTAGTAAACCGATCTAACCAACTTACACTGTATGTAAATGAAGGAATTCTGTCTGCAGTAGGCAAACTAGTTTACCATGACACACATCTTGGTAAACCGATCTAACCAACTTACACTGTATGTAAATGAAGGAATTCTGTCTGCAGAAGGCAAACTAGTTTACCATTACACAACTCTTGGTAAACCGATCTAACCAACTTACACTGTATGTAAATGAAGGGATTCTGTCTGCAGAAGGCAAACTAGTTTACCATGACAAAAGTCTTGGTAAACCGATCTAACCAACTTACACTGTATGTAAATGAAGGAATTCTGTCTGCAGAAGGCAAACTAGTTTACCATTACACAACTCTTGGTAAACCGATCTAACCAACTTACACTGTATGTAAATGAAGGGATTCTGTCTGCAGAAGGCAAACTAGTTTACCATGACACACATCTTGGTAAACCGATCTAACCAACTTACACTGTATGTAAATGAAGGGATTCTGTCTGCAGAAGGCAAACTAGTTTACCATGACACAAATTCTGGGAAACCGATCTAACCAACTTACACTGTATGTAAATGAAGGTATTCTGTCTGCAGAAGGCAAACTAGTTTACCATGACACAACTCTTGGTAAACCGATCTAACCAACTTACACTGTATGTAAATGAAGGGATTCTGTCTGCAGAAGGCAAACTAGTTTACCATGACACAAATCTTGGTAAACCGATCTAACCAACTTACACTGTGTGTAAATGAAGGGTTTCTGTCTGCAGAAGGCAAACTAGTTTACCATGATTTACGTACCTACATAACAAACTACAACACCTTATTTCGAAAAGAAATCGAAATAATCATAATGATTTTTAACGGTGAAAATTCCATTAAAATATAATTAAATATAAAACGTTACATCATTAAAAAACGTAATCAAATGTACTTACAAAAATTATTGTTTTAATGGATTTAAAGTGTTTGTTCCTTTCTTTATTGAATTTAGTAAAATATGTATAACGGTACACAAGAAACACACGTTTAATTTAAATTGTTACTAAAATCTTTGAGGAAGAGGGGAACATTATTTTAAAATCTAAACGCAAGCCAGTATAAATAATCCCTCAGTAAAAAATTAATACGAGTACACTAAAATAGAAAATAGTTCTTAATTAGACGAATCTTTTCAAACCCCAGAAAATATTTGGATTTTGTATCGATATAGTTTATCACAGTCATATATTTGTTTTTAAAATACATATATGATTTGTCTTCTTTTTTATTAAAGTACCAAACTCAAAGCCATTTTCAATTATTTTCGTAATTCAGTCAGTGATACATTTTCCAAACAAAGAAACATGGTAAACAAAGTATACATTCAAGAAGCTTGTGAACCGTAAACAAATTTCATCAAGAGTCAGGTAGCGTAAGAAGTGTCTGCTCCGATGTTGCTTTTATGTGACACATAAATAAAAGCACTAACCCAATTCACTTACATGTTTTTTATGACTATGCAATGTCACATGTTTTCAATTCACTCTATTTACGTTTATTGTTTAAGAAAATACAAAATATCTTTAGTTATTGATGTTATAAATATAATTATAAAGTTATAAGATGTGTAAGGTACATCTACATAGCAGATTAATGTACGCTGTAATATTATGTCAAAAACCGCGTGGGCAGGATAGAATACATCACAAACTTCCTGCAAAGCCCTCTCACTGAACCTTAACCTTAACCTTTAACTTGTAGAAACATTTATTAAATCATTTATGTCATAAAAGATTATTTAAAACTTTTAATTATGATTATCCCAACAAAATTAAATCAATTAACAAATCTTACTAACTTTAATAATTTTTTTAATTTATTTCAAATCTCTGGAAATAGAGATAAAATGACGATAGTATGCATCGTTACCTTTAATAATTTCTACTCTTAGTTCCCAAGTTAATAAACCTAAATTAAATGTAGGCAATGTTACCCCAGGACTGTGGGATAAGAATTTATTCAAATCATATTCTAACTATGTACATATCAAAGTATTTATTTATTATTCGTCATATATTTACAAATTTATTTATTGAATTTTTTTGTACAAATATTTCATTTCAATGAAGCTAATTTTATTTTTATTTTATGGATTATTTTTATGGATTTTATTTATCTGAAGATGGATTATTAAAACCGAAAATGTAGTTGTAAACTAACAAACGTTGGATCTGGAAACACCTTTTGTATATTCATATCTTATTAATTTAAGCTCTTTGAAAGAATGCAAACAATGAAAATAATGAGTCACGAGCCATTTATGGTCATATGTCAAATGATTAGAAAAATACGTTACGCAATTCTGGACAGAGACTGCATTTTTTAATTATTAATATTTCATACGGATAGGAAAAGTCAAACGAATTGGAAAAATAAAGAATGTTGTTGAATGAGTATTTAAATGATTATCATAGAAAAAATATATTTCTTTTTTCATCTATTTATGCTTGGTTAGTTATATCAGTGACAAAAATGTTAATAGCTGATACATATCGGGGTTTTACACATTCTTATAATGACTCAACATTCATTATCCTGGGGTTAACGAAAACAAAAGTGAAAGAAAAACATGGCTATTTTCAATAACAATCAATTATTCAGGTACGCTCTTTAATTGGTTTGGAAAATATCACGGAAATGTTTTCCATACAAGGCAATATTATTTAAAAAACGAAATTTCTTATCAACGATCTAAAATGGAAGTCTGAAGTTAAAAAAAACAATACACTTTGTATGGCTTTTAGTGGGAAAAGATACCCAATAAAGACACAGTTTCCCTCGCTAGCTAAGCTATTTTTGGTTTTGTTTTTAAACTTGTTAAGATTAGCGTAAGTTCCGAACCACGGGAGTCACACCGAGAATCGAATTAGGACCACCTGCTGATCACTGCTATATTTCTCTCCCTCTTACTCATTGGAAAACTAGACTACAAAAAAAAAAAAAAAAAAAAAGACATTTATTGCTTTATTGGGTATCTCTACGTCTTTAAATTACCCAAAGTATACTTTATACTACGTATAAGCAAACTGAATGTGCATATCCTAATCCCCCCTGAAGTAAAGGGATTATGAGTTTTTTGCAATATATACATATTTAATGAAGGGGGAAACAATCTTAATTTCATACAGACTCTTAGTAAAGGTCATTACATAGGTTTTGTATGGAAACTTGACAATCTTTTTCGAATGGTTTTGCCATTTTTAAAGAAATGTTGTACAAAAAAAATAAAATCTGGAGACAACATTTGGTAGTAATAATAATTAAATATTTTTTAACCTGAGAAAATTAAAATGTATAAAAAGGATATTTCTGGAAAACTGATCACCGTTACAATAATCAGATTTTATTACTTCATTAAACAAAGGGAATTTCTGCTCTTTGTTCAATATTAGCAGTTTTACAGTTGAAAAAGTAAATATTAAAAGTGCTTTTTCGTGCACTGAATTAAATAAAATATATATTGATAAATATTCCCGTTATTTTTTGAGACTATGAAAGTTCAGTTGAAATATGTACAGACTCACTGATTTTAGACTCTTCAGAATGATGAAATATTAAATCTGTTAAACAATTATTTAACGTTTAGTATCGAATGAAAATTAGTTAAAACACTGAATGAGTGTATCAAGCCAATACCTTAATAGAAAGAAATATCATAAAAGCATTTCATGCCGAATTTTGAATCGGATGAATGATACAATTCTTCATTAAATCGGAATAGGGAAAGGAATGTGGATATAACAACCCAGACTTCAGGTTAAAGTGCTCATTTAATAAGGTCTGTCGGCATTCATAGGCATACCTTCTGTCCAGTGAAATTACTTTCCAACAATGGGTTCCATATTGAGTACCTTCAATACAATAAAATCAACAATGTACCCAGTATAACGAATGGTTTACGACAGTTTATATAGTGTAATTAATTACATATCTATTAGTAGGTTAAGTAAAACAAGGTAAACTAATGACACTAACAAGTGAATGCTACTTTTACGTGTCATAATGATAGATTGTACAGTTCATTTATGTATTCTTAAGGCAACGTGAGTGTTATGCGTGTAGATGATCGAAGGCATTATTACAAACTAAGGCCAAATGTTCTTCGAGTGTCATTATTAATAGCCTTGTGATAAATGAAGAGCCTCTGGTTATCAGCCTATCCCTTTCCAAATTTTTTATGGCTTTGATTGAAATCGAACTGAGAATATTTAGCTTATTAATATGAGTTTCAACCAACCACTACTGTAAAACGATAAATTATTTACTTATGAAAACTTAGTAAAAACATACATATACTTGTTCTAAATAATTAAAAAAAGTTAAGTAAATTATTCTAATTTAAATAATAAGTGTCACTTGGCAATAAAAGTAATCTCTGTAAACCAACAAGCTGTTCGTACACTATAAAACGATTTCATTAAGTCTTGTGTAATTCAGGCAGTGACTCCTGAACCTAAGTTTTATAGGGAACATAAATATAGGTATGAAATCTCGTTACACATTTCCTTTATGACTATGCAATTTACGTGTGTTCTTTAGGAAAATTCTATTTATTTTCTACAGCTTGGCAAGTTGGATTTATTGTCATAAAAATGAGAAAATTAGCTGTAAACTGTTGTTTTGGTAACTGATGTCTGTTGTTTTAATGAAACATCAAGTTGAAGCTGTAAAACGTCTTATTTACAAGTTGGATTCGTTTTATATTAAAAATATAAAATATATAATTTAAGAAATTCTCAAATATTCCAATAAAATAATATTGTTTTTGAATATTTGAGAATTTCTTAAACTATTTACAATTTACAATAAAGAACTCAAAGAAGAAATATATATATATGAGTTAGTTCAACGTTTCAGAGCGAGACTGGTGTTCTTAAGATGGGTGGTCAAAGGTGGCTGGTGAACTTAGAAGTGAAACCATAATATACGAGCATAATAACAACCTCGTATTATGGTATATTAAGTATGCTGACTAAAGATGAAAACAATTTATCTGTGTAAAATCAATGATAAAATCAAGCAGTCATTGAACAAACCTGTGTCAAAATTGGTATTTACTCTTACGACCTAGTTTTCTTTGATAGAGAATGGATTTACTAAGGAAAACAAATCACTTGAAACACCTCAGCTCATTAAGCCTTCAATACAAAATGCATTTCTACTAATCTGTTTTAATGTCTCCTTCTCTGATCTTAAATTTAAATATAAGGGCTGATGAAAGTATGGTGGAGGGCTAGAGAGTAGCTGATGTAGCTTCTTTAAGACTGGTGAAGGTACAGTTCCCTGAGTGCTGATGACATGTATCGATGTCATCCTAGTTGAAATAAAAAAAGAAAAGGAATTTTATTTATTTTTCACTGTGCATCAACTTTACACTTTTATAACTGAAAAAAACTGTAAATGTATCATATTTATATTTTATTACGTAATTGATAGTTTTCTATAAGTTTTATACATTTCAGAATTTAAACTGTTCAAGAAAAAAGTTCTTATCAATTTCCTGAAAGTATCAATTTCCCCATAAGTGGGGTTTTGAAAGCCAATTTTATAAACTGTTATTTAATTAACATTTATTTTATGTCATCATCTTCATATTTAAATCACGAGAGAAAGCAAATCCATGCACCCACCCATGTACGTATAGTGGTGGATATCCTTCACTGTTCAAATAAACTTGTTTGTATTTAAATATTTATTTATAAAGTTGATATCATATTATCTTAACAGATATTCATCTACAGCAAGCAGATATTTCAGTTCCAGTTATATTTCAGTTACTTCCTTATTAAAAAACACAGTGGTAACGTATTCCTGAACTAAATAATTGGCTAAAGACTAACACCTCCCAGTAAATGCAACACAAATTTAGCATTTGAAAGTAATTGAAGACATAACTCCTACTGTCCATTGACTGCCATCAGAAATATAGTTTGCAGAACTGAAACATGTGTCAGACGAGCAATGAAGAGGTTAATGTGTTTGGACACATATTGGAAATAGTACATTTTAAAATAGTTTTTCCTAAACAACAAGATAGTTTCAAAAATATGTGCTTTATGTATTTTAAATAAAAATTAAAAACTGTAATATTTATACATAAACTCGTTTAGAAATTACATTTTATATTACACACATATGACGAAATAGCAAATATATATATATATAAGATGCTTAAGTAGCAAGCAAACGTATTTCCTGGACCATAAATATAATAGAATTAAATAAAGTAATTAGGTTTCATCAATAACATATTTTACTATAGAAATGATTCGATTGCAATAACTATAAATAGACTATTTAAAGTAATTACATAGAAAGATGTAATGGATCCGAATAATTAGACATAAATATATTTTTGGTGAATTAATGTACATGCATATTTTTCAAAATATCGATCAAAATCTTTTTGCAGACGACATGACAGGAAGTAAAAAATATATTGTTTTAATGATTTCATTATCATTATTAAATAATTTAATCCATCAAAATGAATGAAATTTATTACATACATTGCTTATACTAACAAAATTACCGTAATACTGCATAACAAAGACATAACAAAACAACATTTCAAATAATTCATGTAAAAGGATATAGTTTTCTATTGCAAGAATAGTTTATATATTTTTCTCATTAGTTTTATCACCTGTGAGAAAGATTTTTGTCTGCATACCCACTATTTATTTATTTTTCACATTAAACATATTTTTCACTTTACATACACATTAAACATATACCCACTTTAAACATATTTTTCACAATACCAATTATTTCTAAATCATAATACCACATAAGGAAGGAAGACCAGGGTAAAAATTTAGACTTAATTGGCCTGTGTCATTTTCCGGTGACAACCACGTCAAGGTACTATCTACAATATTTACAAGATAACCAGACGTTTCGCCCATACTGTGATGTAGCATCCTCAGTGGTTTTAGATAGTAACTTGCGCGGGTGTCACTAGAAATGTAGATTACAGACCAGGATTTTTGGACATTTTCCATCAATTCGTGCAGAGACCCACATACGTGTATGGGTGCGTGGGAGGGTCAATACTACTGTACACGTACGGCTCGGTGGGAGGGTCATCACCACGTACGCTTACGAGTGGGTGCAAAGGGTATCGTGTATGCGTGGGTGATAGGCTGGTACAACATCTAAATGAACCTGTGATTTTAGTAGTTTGTCTTAAACCGAAAAAATAATTATAAATCACAGCCTTCATATTAGCCAGAACACTTGAAAAACACACAAATTCCAAATACATACATTGTAAGTAATAAAACAACACATCATAATACAAAAAAACAATAATATATATACTAAAATAAATGATAAAATAACCATTTATATAAATGTTGAATTAGCTCTTATATATATGTATATTGGCAGTATCAATATATACGAATTGATTTGATACGAATGCACACTCCAATGGAATTATGGGAAGTTTGGCATTTGTTTAGCTAAGGCATCTTCAATGGAGATAAACTGATCGTAAATCTAGTTCTTATAGTCCAATGGGCTATGAATATACTATTTAAATGGCGATACGTATAAATGAATACAACCGTTTTGAAAAGTAAAGCTTCCTACATTATTGCACTGACATAAGTGACGATTGAAGCTTTACTACTACGATCTCAGACTAATTTCACTCAGGATTATAAATTACGCTTAAATGGAAGTTAAGTTTGACACAATCAACTTATTGACATATAAACCAGAGGATTGTAAGCGTAATGTTGTTCATATTTGTAGAGCATAGTATTCCGACAAAACGGAGATTATAATCTTATGATTTAAATAATTTTGTGATTAATGTGGTTGGCTGTTTATGTTTAGGTATTTAAGTAGCACATATATTTAGTTTATGATAGCTCATTTATTTCATCATTTATAAAATATTTTAGTGGAAGGCTCCTAATTTTATATTAGAACAAATGGATTAAACTTAATTATCATTTTATATTAATTTTCTTAATTGTTTTACATAAATGACGGTGATATTCATAATGCTTTCAATTACTGCCGTTTCATGCATACTTATTTTTATATCTAACCGATAAAATTTGACAAATATTGTCTGCAGGGTAATATATTGAAAGAGCATGCGAGTGTGCTGTCTAATATTATTGAGAAACTCAATTGTGTGATTTAAAAGTAAACCTAACAGTGACTTAAATGGAATGCGAAATTCATCTTAGCTAGACAGATTTCGGCCAGTGGAGTGTTATTGGTTTTAACAGTCTTAACAAAAACAATAAGACCTTTATTAATTAAACTTTAGTTGAAATCGAACATATAAGAAAGATCAATAGTTATAGATAAATAGTAGTCCAATTGCTTTAGGCTGGAGCTGTGATTAACTGACAGCATAAAAGCTGAAGTTATACCAACAATATTTTATATTGCAGATAATGCGTAAATATATTCTTTTATATTAAAAATAACATGCACTCTCATAAATAATTGGACAATATCTGTCTCTTAAAATAACATTTTCAATGCGCTATCCAATAAAACAAACAACTTCAGTTTACTGTTGTTTTACTTTGTCCGCTTGAAATTAAACCGTCCTAAACTAAAATATATCTCTCAGCTTAAATTTATTAACCAACAGATTACCGCGAAACACCGTTCTGTGTGTCTGGAATGTTTCGAGGGCATATTTTATTCCCGAAGAACAATATATGTGTTCCGACACGCTGCGCCAAACTGCCGCAATTTGTGAACGTTTACACATACTGATAACATTAATTAATTATGTAAATCGAGAAATACTTTATCGTCAAATATTCCATTGAAGTAGAAAAGGTTTAAGTACTTTTAAAATATTATCACCATTTTGGAAAAATAGGTATAAAAAGTTTGGTTAGTTTTAAAATTTGAATTTCATTAGTAATTTTTAATACAATTATCCAATAAAAGCTGTATACCTTCATACGTACAATATCGTAGTTGTTCGTAAAAATAAACTGATTTATTCGTAAAACTATGTAGTAAATTGTAATATTTTATTTGTTTTTTACAATATTACTAAAATTACGAGTAAAATAACACATAAAATTATTACGTTTTCAGAATTTTATAAATAAAATGTTACAATTCGATTTTTGGTTATATGATTTTTCCATTATTATAATGTTAAGTTCCATAAACTCTGCAATAGTTAAATTACATAATGATAAGAACGCATTTTATAAATATATTATGCTTTCCTGTGTTTATGATAAGAATTTCATCTATCATAGGTATGATTAATTAAGTTGATTTTTTTACAAACCAATATTGCAAGTGGCTGTACATAATGTTATTTAAACTTTGTTTTTTATTTCCAATAATGTTATTTAAGTTATCAACTTAATAACATTATTAATTATTATTATGTAAGAGACAATACACATTATTATATACAAGAAATAAATGTTTAAGCATTCATTTGAATAGTTTTACTGAATGGAAATTAGCTAAACAACTATAAAACAATAAGTTAACATATTGGATCAGTAACATATATTCAATTTTACCTCTATGCAAGATCCTATAATATATTTTCGACAAAGATATTTTCATCCTTTACATTTTGTCCATTTAAAATTCCAAATAAATTAATGGTTGTTACTATGAAAAAAAAAAAAAAAAAAAAAAAAAAAAAAAAAAAAGAAAACACGTTCACGATACCTGATATTTAGCTTAAAAATAGGCAAATCTTTTGGTACCTCAATTGTTACAATTGGACCATAAATAACTGAGAAAGTGTAATATTTCTGATTGTGTGCAAAATGTTTTTGCAACTTTCATTTACTTGTATCTACTGACTCTAACATAACCACCCGTCAAATTTTGCACACGATCAGAAAAATTACATTTTCTCAGTTATTTACGGCCAGATTGTAACAATTGAGATATCAAAAGATTTGCCTATTTTTAGGCTAAATATTAGGTATCGTGATAATGTTTTGTTTGCGAGTTGGTTTTCATGAAATTTAGCATTACAATTTCTAAACGACCACCATTTTTAGACGGGTAAAACAATTATTTTATATTTTAAAAGTATATTAGGCTGTGTGGAGTTCAAAACTATATCAAATACCGTTTAAGAGATATGGTTTTTTTTTTTTAAGAACACACATACAGACAGACGCCAAACTAAGAGAGCCAAGACACATCTTCATAGGAACCTTTTTGTTTATTTTTACCTATTTAATAATTTTCTGAAGTTTTGCCCCATAAATTTCAAACGCCCTGTGTTATTGAAAAGAGTTTTATAAAAAGTTATTGTGATGTATATATATTTAATTCATTGGGGTAATTAATAAAGCATCTAGGGGATATCATTCATAAGGTATACTGCACTATTGGGGTGTGTAATTTAGAATTTACTACAGTACAGTGCAAATTTGTCTTTTTGTGCCTGAGTGATTGCAGTGTGGCTGATGGAGGGACGGCGGCTCCCACTGGAGCTTATTGTTCCTAGATAGAACTGACAATAAGGCGTACCATTTTGACTCAATGCAGTCAGTGAACCGGAATACAGCTTTGATCGTTGCCAGCAACCTAGGGGTAACATCACAGGTTGTCGAAATGCCATGTATCCAGCAGAGGGACACGTTTAAGTGTGGCATACATGTGTTGGCAAACACCAAATACATAGCCTATCATTATTGCTCTAAGGACGCTAAAAATACTTCTTTTTGTGATTGGTTCACTACAACGGCTAATGTGGTCAATAATAAGCCGGTAACTAAAAGCGACACCATGACACCTATAATGATGGAGCCCACGCGGATCACAATAAAAGATCAACATAAGCCAAACAAATGGACAAAATATAATAATACAAAAAATAAACGTTTCAGAAACAAGAAACGAAATATAAAAGTACATACCATTGTAACTAAAAACACATTCGAGGTCCTGGATCAGATTTCCTGTAAGGATGAGGATGAACACTATCAAGACGATATCAACCAACCTATAAATAAAACAAGGAGGAAAACAGGATTAGAGCAAAAACATCCTAAAACAACGAAAGAGATTCAACGCTTTAATATAGCTTCAACTTACCCCAAAAATTCAAACCATAAATTAATAGTTGTAAGCGACAGCCAGGGAAGAGACTTAGGAATTTATCTAGGCCATGTCAATGATGAGAATATAAATATCTGGAATAACTGCAACCCGGGTGCTCCAATAGAATACATAATGGAAACAGTGAGAAGCTATGAAGGGTTTAACGATCTTACTAAATGTGACTGTATTGTCCTTACAGGCGGAACAAACAATGTACTAAAGAGCATTGCAACACGTATGCCTACTAAAGTCTTTCTGGATGGATATAAAACTTTATTAGAAAATTATTTTAAATACTTTAACCATACAAATGTGATTATGGCAACAACACCGTACCGATATGACTGTGCAGCTGATAGCACACAAAATAGCCTAATAAAAGAATGGAATTTAATGATTAGACAAATAGTCTATAGCCTCCCTAACGTGCAGCTTCTCGATACATATCTGCTCGAGAGCTGGCGTCACACCAAACACGGGCTACACTTCAACAGAAGAGGGAAAAGTGCAATATCAAAAGCAATAATGAAGAAGTTTACAGAAATTCTGCATAATTCGACTGACGTCTCTCCTACTACAGACCCAATCTCACATATACCCACTATTAATAAAAGCCATCAGAAAGAATGTGAACCTACAGTGGCACACTTAAAAACCTCAGATAGTATTTTTAAAAACGGAGATGAATGGGTGGAAAAAGACACAATCCTTATAAAAGAGGCAAACATGATAGAAGAAATAGAAAACAATAAAGATAATCCTCTTGTTGCTTTTTCCCACTGTATATCTGGGGACTTTGGCAGTCAAAGGCAGATGAGTGGGGGAGCTGCAGTGACATTTAGGAAGAAGTTTGGGTGACCAAAACCCTCAGACATATTAAATGATTACCTGACAATGCAACAACCAAGTACCGATCGAGCTGCGGTGTATGGGTTTGTAACTAAAAAACAATTCTCTGGGAAGCCCATGCTAGAAGACTATAACTTGGCGTTCCATCATTTAACTAGAGACTTTCACAAAAGGAATTTCAAGAAATTTATATGCACACCCATGGGATGTGTACGAGACAAAATTCCACCACATGTTTTTGCAAAGAATGTTGTTAATTTTCATATTAAGACTGGGGCTACAGTGAATATAGTTGTGACTGATGAGAGGGCAACAAGAACCTTGAGAAATGGTTTAGAGTATCAAGAATTTGTGCACCTTCTACAGAATTGTATCGACAAGGAGCTAAGAGTGTGTGGCATCCTGGGACGATCAGAACAGAACAATAAAGCAACCAAAACACCAGACACTCTAGAAACAATACCATTTAAGTCTCAGCACGGTAATGGAAATATTGAAGCTTCATTGAGTGGGGATCCTCTCGCCAGTGACCAATCATCGAACATTTATAGCAAACTTATTACAGTTAACCGGCCATCTGTTTCATTGCATTGTAACCCCTCCATCTGTCGTCAATCCCTTCCCTCACCAGGGGGCACCCGAGATGCGATATGGACTACCTGAGGGTCATAATTGGACACTCGAGGTGCGACACGCAGCGAAAGAGAACCCAAAACTAACACTCGAGGTGCGACATGGCGCTTCGGCTAGCAGTGTGGCCGTGTTGGTCTGGCGGCTAATAGTTGATATATTTACAGTGATAAAATTATCTGAAAACTACAGCCATACAATGAGACACATGATTAACGATGATTCAATAATTAATCATCGTTCAATGACAATTTATAGTTTAACTTAAACAAAGAAATTTATTACAATAAAAATGTTTAACGGCGTCAAATAGTTTAAAAATTTGGTTGTTAGGTTGTTAAAAAAAAGGTTAGGTTAGGTTAGGTTAGGTTAGATTAGCTAATAATAATCTATTTAGCTATGTAAAGCAGATCGGAGTGTCCAGAAAAAATTATAGTTCTACTACTTTTTATCGAAATAAAAATAATTGTATTTCCGGGAAATATTGATTCCTTTTAAGTGTAAAAGTCTGTATTTAATTACACTAGTTATTGAAATGGTGTGATTATCCTAGTAACGTAGGTCCTATTTTCTATATATATATATGGACACAGAGAGAGAGCGCGTCTACAACCCCGCAACCCTTCGCCGGGCTACCTGAGGTGGCATGTCGCACCTCGAGTGCCAGTTTTATGGCCTTTGGGTCGCTGGAATTAACACAGATAGTCCATGTCGCACCTCGAGTGCCACCCCTCTCCAGGCTTGTTATTCATGGACCAGTTCCCACCTTTACCATCGACTCCCAACGGAAATAACCAAAATATAAATGTAAATAGCTTAAGTAGTATAGATACTACGATTAATGGTTATAATTCTGTACCGACACCTTTAAACTCATCTCTCATAACAGGAAAAGGGTAAGTGAAAATCACATAAGGCAGACGCAAAACAAAAAAAATGTTCGAGCATAAATAGTAATATTAAAATATACCACCAAAATATTCAGAATCTTCGAACTCGTTTTAAACAATTAGAAGTAATTGTATCAGAAATAAAACCAAGTATGTTCTTTCTGAACATAACTTAAACACAATTTAATTAGAATAATTTAATATACATAATTATAGTTAAACTGCTCATTATGCTCGAACTACCTCAATTGGTGGGGGTGTTATTATTTTTTTCAGAGATGGGTTTAAAAGGTAAAGTAATTAATCTACCAGCCATAGATGCTTTATGTCAGGATAAACAATTTGAATGCTGTATTGCAAAATTTAAAATAAGTAGTAAAACTTTATTATTAGCAGCTATATATCGAACTCCACAATTTAACAATTCCGAGTTTGTAATAAGAATAAACTCTATGTTAGAAATTTTAACATAAAAATTGCTTTATTATTTTGGCCAGGTATTTTAATAATAATGTCCTGAGCACCTGAACAGAAAGCAAGGAATTTAAAGGTATATTAAAAAACCATGGTTTGAATTACTCAGTAAACTTTCCCACTAGAGTCACGGTAACTAGTGAGTCTTGTCTAGACAATTTTTGTACTAATATTAATATAAACGAGACAGAAGTTGAAGGTATTGTAACTGCGCTGTCAGACCATGATGGGCAGGTACTTAAACTTTCTAATATATGTTATAATAAAATCCATGAATTAAGTCTAACTAGAAGAAAGTTTTCAAAAGAAAATATGAGGCTCTTTAACTCACTGATATTTAAGGAGGATTGGAGACCGGTTTATGATGCACCTATTGAAGAGAAATATAACACTTTTATTGATATATTTAATTTTTATTTTGCACAAGCTTTTCCAAAACAAAGAATAAAAATTAATAATGTTAAAAAACGTAAATGGATTAATAAAGAAGTACTTGATGCAAAAACAAAACTTATAGAATTAAAGAACAAGGTCAAAGAAAACAGATCACCACAGTTATGCGAGATGGCAAAAAAGATGAACAAGAGCTATAAAGGCAAACTAATAGAAGTTAAGAAAAAGTTTTACGATGAGAAAATAAAAAACTCAGAAAATGTGAGCAAAACAACTTGGGAGATAATAAATTCCGAAACAGGAAAAACAGAATATAATTTAGAAAACATTTCATTAATGGTTGATAATAAACCTGTCTCCAATCCGTCAATTGTAAGTGAAATGTTTAATCAATATTTTATAAATTTAGTTGACAGCATGGTTGAGGGAGCCGGTCATCGCTCATCAATGACAGGAAGAAGAGGGGTCTTGAGATGGGACATTTGTCCTTCAATTGTCCACCAACTAATGAAAATGAGATATTAGAAATAATTTATTCTATAAAAAATAAGAGCTCAAGTGGTTATGATGATATTCCAACAAAAATAATAAAAATAGCAAAATACTCTCTAGTTAAGCCATTGAAACAAATAATTAATGCCTCATTTAACACTGGGGTATTTCCATGCTAACTAAAAATTTCAAAAATCATTCCGATCTTCAAGAAAGGAAATAAAAAAGAAATATCAAATTACCGCCCAGTCTTGTTTCTCCCTTCCTTTTCAAAAATTTATGAGCGTGCAATGCACAATAGATTAATACTCCATTTACAAAGAAACGATTTATTTGCCAAAGAACAACACGGATTTCATGAAGGGAAATCAACTATTACGGCTTTGGTAGCATTTGTAGAAAAGGTGGACAGTCATTGGACAAAAAGGAAAAAGTAGCTGGTGTTTTATGGACTTAACAAAACTCCATCAAAGCCTTTGATAGCTTGTCGCATAGGCAAATGTTGTCAAAATTACAATCTTTTGGCGTTGGTGGAGTGCATTTGGATTGGTTTAGGTCATACCTGACCGACAAAGTTCAGTATGTACAGGTTTCTCATCGCTATATGAATAATTTTTCAACAATCTTATCAAAAACAAGACAAATTAAACACGGGGAACCTCAGAGGTCTATACTCGGGCCCCTTTTGTTTATCTGCTATGTACAAGGTATTCCAGATATTTTAAGTCCAAGCCA
Organism: Stictocephala bisonia; assembly: GCA_035578905.1. NCBI lineage: Eukaryota > Metazoa > Arthropoda > Insecta > Hemiptera > Membracidae > Stictocephala > Stictocephala bisonia. Next base: position 1,232,893 of record JAQJVL010000067.1, on the reverse strand, counting down.
TGAAACATGCCAATTAGTAATGTATGCAGATGATTCGAACCTTATAATAACCGCAAACTCAAACTCAGAATTGGAAATCAAAGCCTATACAGAACTAACAAAATTACAACAGTCCTTTACTAATAAATAAGTTTTTTTGCATCCACAGAAAACAAATGCAATGCTATTCTCAACTAAACAAAATAGAGATTTAAAATTCCCTACCATAATGCTAGACTTGCAGGAGGTCGAACATACTGATAGGTCAAAATTTTTGGGACTTTATATCGATACAAAATTATCTTGGGACTCTCATATTGACCACATTACAAATAAAGTAAATTCGGGAATCTTTGCACTAAGAAGGATGCATTTATTGTGTAATGTGGACGCTCAAAAATCGATCTTTCATGCTCATATCCAGTCTCATATGGCTTATGGTCTCTGTATATATGGTGCAACATCATCTTCTAACCTTAATAAATTATTAGCATTACAAAAAAAGGAATAAGAGTAATATTAAAAAAGAAAAAGGATGAGTCTGTAAAACGTGATTTTTCTTCACTAGGAATTTTGACTGTTTACGCTCTACAGTGCATGATGTATGTGAAAGCAAAAGTCATGTCAGACTTCAACCAAGTGAAGAAAGAGACCCATACGAAACTAGGAAAATACAAGACATACGTTTACCAAAGCATAGTTTAGAATTTTATAAGAAAAAACATCTTATAAGGGAGCAACATTTTTAAAACAAATACCGGTCAATTTAAAGTCTGAAAGTAATTTAAAATCTTTCAAAAAAAAGGTTCAACAAATCTTAATTAATAAGGCACCATATAGTATGGCGGAGACCTGTACATGCTGGGAGTAAAGTGAACCTAAAGCTTGAGGGGTGCTCAGGACAAACGTAGAGTTATTTGTGGATTTTTTTAGTTATAATTATTTAGACTATTTTATTGTAATTGATGAAACATTTTACATATCAATTAATCTGACACTATTCATGTACAACATTTGTATATACGAATAAAGAGAATTGACTATGACTATGACTACATAAATATTTGTCAAATAAATAAAATAATTAAAATATAGAATATTTAAATAAGGGCTGATCTTATACATTTTTATTTGAAAATAATGAGTAAACGTTTTAAATTTTTTAAAGATTTGTTTAACCTAAAAATAAGTATTTTCCTTGCATAAATGATTATGTACAAGAAGTGGGTTAAACAGGAGGAATATTATTAACTCGGTGTGTTATTTCACCTGGTTTGAACGTGAACATATTCACTTTTTCTCATATAAAGTTTGTTTACGTCATACCCTGCAAACTAAAACAAATAAATACACACTTTGTTTACCTTTGTCATGTTTGGTCTTACAAAAACATACAATATTTTAATATTATTTATACTTTTACCATTAACTGAAACGGATGATGTTTGATATGAAATGAAAGTACATATATAAATTAAATAAATATTAATTATACATTAGCATAGGTATATTAGAATCCTAAAACCTCAAAATTATAAAAACATTATTCAACAAAATTTAAAATTTGAGTCACATAACGCATTTCTAACAAACGTACTTTCCGTTGAATAAGAAGATTTCAGTCTTTTTGCATACTTGTCAATATGTACTGGACAGGATCGAGAGAATATAGCTTCAACTTATCATTTGCAATTATTTTAACGATCTTACATCTAGGGGATGGTAACAGTATCACATGATTAAGTCATATGGTACATTTATTGTATATCTCAAAATTATAATTCAATAAAGTTTCTTAAACGTAAATTTATTTTTAAAACTTTGCTAGTAGCTATATAATTTTTGAAAGGAATAAATAATTAAAATATAAAATAAAATTTAGTAAAGTTATTAATGTGTTAATAAACAGTAGGACCAATCAAAAAACATCATTAAAGGAGTTTGCTATAGAATTTAATAACAAAATAGACGATAGAGGAGATGAAACAATACATTTCGATGTAATTCTTGTAATTTTCAAACTACCTTTGCATACAAGAGGAGAGTTAGAAACCACTGGAATGTAATTAAACACGGGATATTTTTCGGCTGGAATGTACGTTGGGAATATTAACTTTCTCATACATCACGTTTGTTCCTATAACGCACCTTGCTAAGACATGACGTAAACAAATGGTCACTACTGTCACTACGTTGTATCACTAATAAGTAATACAATGATATAATTTACAAGTAAAATTAAAATGTAATATCTTACAAATATGCTAGGAATGTTTTAAAAAGAACATACTAGATATGATAAAACGATTAAATAAAGGAATTAAGTAAATTAAATAACGGAAATTAAAATAGTCGTGCAAGTTATAAAATATAAAAACAAATAATGGACCCGTTTGTTTACCTGAGATGACAAATCCGGTAGGTGACATATATCCCAATAATGAAAATGGTATTACATCATAATGTCTTATCTGTAAGCCATGTTTTAAATATAATCAAATCAATCAAACCAAATCATACTTATTTGTTATAAGAACTTGTAAAAGTTGATAACAAATTCAAAATTCGGTTAGTTAGGACTAAGTCAAGTAATACCTTAAAACACATGGATCCATAACAAGTATGGTATTTTAAGTTAAGATGGATCCAAATTTGTATACAAATTACTATAATGCAAGTTAATACTAAATATCTTCTCCTGTAGCAGTTGACTCAGTGGAATATATTTTCCAGCGTACATTAATATGAGCTTGCCACAACAGCGTGGTTGCTCTTGTAGTTGGTAGTCCGCTTGTCTAGCGGTAGTTTTGATATTTACATGCTTTATGTAGACTCAAAACACAGTTCTCGTAACTTAGCGGGACTATTACATGTCAAAGATAGAAACCGCTTGGCATTTCAGTTGGCATATTTAATAGCAATACACTTTCAACATTTTATGGGCAGTTTAGTTGTGTGGGCAATGCGTACATATAATTAAGAACTGAATTAAGTGATGTATACATTTAAAAGTCTCATAAAAGAAAAATATTCTGAATTATTACAAACGTTACTGAATATTTATTATATCAACGTTGATAGAATAAAACATTGTGCTGTATCAAAATTAGTTTGGGAGCTAGCAAGCGTAAAGTCGATACTAAAATATACTATGATAACACAATGCCATCCGAAAATCGAAAGACAAATATTTATCTCGAATGAGATTGTACGATATGTATAGTACAATATCATTGATATAGTACGGATTAATATTTGTATATTTTTTTATAAATTAGTATGTAATGCAATATAGGCCTAGTAGATTTAATTATATTTAATACATTTAAATATAAAATGATTTAGAACACTACCCTTAGTTATGGAAGGAACAACCTAACTAACAACAACTAAAACAAACTAAAGACGTTACCTCAGGTACATTGCCGATTTACATTGGATTTATTTACTGAACGCAGGGCTCAAGACTCTTTATATTCCATAGTTTTGAACTATACAAGCCAGTTTCGTAACCCCTACAAGAGCGTAGTCATTTTTGTAAAATGAATATCACATTGTTCTAGTACTGGAAATAAAATTTTTAAGTTTGCCGTCAAGTTTCCCTATTTATGAATCTGGAGAATGGAAAACAATATTGAAATTATCTTTCTTTATTTAATCGACGAACTATGATATAAATATAACTTATTCAGACAGATGTTGTACAGTAATTATTTAATTCCATTAACAAGAGAGTCCCGACAAGGGGTTGGAAAACTAAAGAAATTGGATTATATAGTGTTAGAAAAGATGTCTTATAAATGAAGTACTTGAACCAAGCATCCTAAGCATGATCCTAAGTGTCCAGTGCATGATGGAAGCTATCTGGGAGCAGGGTGAATGAGGAGTGTAAGATCTGGGCTCCATTGCCATCCATCTGGGATACCATTGCACGTGTATGGGTGGGCGGGTGGGTCAATGCCACTGTACGTGTATGTTTGGATGGGTGGGTTAATACCACTGTGCGTGTATGGGAGGGCGGGTGGGCCAATACCACTGTACGTGTATGGGAGGGTGGGTTGGCCAGTAGCACTGTAAGTGTATAGGTGGGCGGGTGGGCCAATACCACTGTACGTGTATGGGTGGGCCAATACTACTGTACGTGTATGGGTGGGTGGGTGGGCCAATACCATTGTACGTGTATTTCAATGCCACTGTACGTGTATGTTTGGGTGGGTGGGTCAATACCACTGTACGTGTATGGGTGGGCTGGTGGGTCAATACTACTGTACGTGTATGTTTGGGTGGGTGGGTCAATACCACTGTACGTGTACTAAAGAAATTGGATTATATAGTGTTAGAAAAGATGTCTTATAAATGAAGTACTTGAACCAAGCATCCTAAGCATGATCCTAAGTGTCCAGTGCATGATGGAAGCTATCTGGGAGCAAGATGAATGAGAAGTGTAAGAGCTGGGCTCGATGGCCACCGACTATATTTGTCGGCAGAGCGCTAATAGGAGATGCTAACGTATAATTTGTTTTAGGTGGGCGAACACAAATATTGCAAATATAGTAACTTTAAAGTAAGTCACGTAATTGGCTTGATACTTCCGGCTATAATTACTATCCTCATTGTCTATGTACAGTAAAACAAGACAGCTCATGATGTTTTGTACGTTTGCGTTTTGCCGGTGATTATTTTCGAGTTGAAGCATGAAGTCGTGAGATACCTAAGCATTGAGTATATTTTACTTAAAAGAACAGTCGGTCAAAAACAGATTTATCATATAAGTTTATATAGATTTTAATATGCTATTTGTTTGTAAGATATAATATTTAAAGGATGTGTTCTATTCGTGTACACAAATATGCTGTAATGATACAGACAAATAAATTAGTTCTTACAGGTCAATAACAATATCAATCATTAATTAATTGTTTGAACTAATTATTAATTAAAACTATAAATCCAATATTCCTATAAGAAAAGCTCTTGTGTATTGAAAAGGCATATAAATCATTTAGAAATAAGATTACTTCAAGAGCAAACTTTCTTAACTGAAGCTATTTCAAAACATTCTAAATAAAATACACGCCCTTTCAAGCTGTATACCTTATCAGACATAACCATCGTTTGATTTTAGGGCTCATAAAGTCTAGGATATTATTCGATACAAATATATGTATATTACGATTATGGACCAAAATGAACTGCAAAATACAGGCAAAGAACAGTTCAAGAGTGAATTCTCTTTTTTATTTCAACATGTAAAAAATGTGTATTTTCAAATAACTTCACATTTTGTATTACTAATATATAAAGTCGTTTCATATATTAATTATTTATTAGAGGTTCTTTTTATATATTGTTTAACTTACCAGTTTTTTTTTACATTTACTCCCTTTTACCCATTTTTTTACAATTTTATTCCACTTATCTAGAGATTTCTTGTTGAAAATGCTTGTTGTAGAAATATGAGATCACAATCAAGTATGCACCTGGACAATAAGGTCAAAGAAGTGTCTTCAATAAAGCAGAACCAACTGATATTGGGTTTGAACTTTGCCAATCTCAAAGGTCGTATAATCGGGAGACATATTGGTTTCGACAGTTTTATTGCCTCGATTACATCAGACACATCTTGGGTTTTCAAAGTTGTGAAAGTCATTGTCCATTCGATGGATCAATAACTAATAACCTAAACATTTCTGATTATGAACGTTAATTAAGGGAGTTAAAAAAATTTTTTTAAAGAAATAAAGTACTTATTGTAAAATCCTTTTAATTTGAATAAGAACTTGCTTACACCACAAAAAGTATATAAGATATTTATGGTTGTTAATATTTGTTGTTAAATTATACCTTATTAAACTACTTCACAGTGTTTATTTACATGAGTTCTCTTATTTTAAAACAAATATTGCACAAATCGGTATTTAAAGTGAAAGGTAATAGCATCAACACGATTAGTATTCTTTCATCCAATGAACTAGTGCAGGCCAAACGTTTGTGAAACGATGTAGGCTAATCTCTATTTACATCAAAACAATGAGCGTGATCGTAATGCATTTGGTCAATAGTATTTACAAATACGTGAGAGATAAGTATGGGTCTGATCTGACACAGTTTAGAGTAAAATATATTAAAATATTAATTTAAAAATAAAATTCAATATAAAAAGGAAATATAATATACTTGTACATTTGGAGGAATGTACGGGGCGACGAAGCAAAATAAATATATTAAAAATATTATAAGACGAAATAATTATAAAATGAAAATATTTTAGGATTCCTCGAATTTTAAAAGCTTACGGAATGAGAGATATGACATTGGGTTGTTATTGACTAGGAATAGTCAACACTCTTACAATAGAAATGACTAATATTTTAAAAGGTGACTTAGTTTGTACTGTAAAACTTAAAAATACAAGTAAATAAAGATACAATTTATAGAGCAATCTTCTGGGACAGATTCTATTCGACCAAGTCTATGTTGGACAAGTCTGCAGAACTTTGAATGCTGAACCCTTGCAATTATGCAGATTGGTGATTGTCGGAACAAGACATGAACACTGTTCTCGGACGGAAGTTACTTTAGACGTAAAACTATCTTACAGCTGTTACATTGCTCTTTGTTTTTATAAATGGTTCATTTTTCTAAATTCATTAGAATGTTATTATACTGTTGTTAATGTTAATCTTTTACTATAAATTATTATTTTAATAACACTTAAATTGGTGTTAAAATACTGTAATATAATCACAATTATTATTGATTATGTACTACAAGGCTTACAGTTTACAACTTACTTTATTCCATAAAATTATTTGATTCAACTTAACTAAAGATTTGAATAAAAATACCTAAGTAAAGAACCTCCAACTAGTAAAAGTTACAATTGTTACCATAATTTTGTATTCTCTCTAATTCTCTATCGTATTCCATGTAGTTACAATTATACCGACCATATCGTATTAGTATCTGACAGTAGTGCTAAATAGTTTGTTGTGGCTAGCTTTACTACGTATCGTGGAGAGTTTATTGTTTTAGTTACATGACGGAAGGTGAAAGAGCCGATGTTACTTAGATGATCAAATGAGTCGTAATCTAAAAGGGCCGTGTCCTTCTGCGAAAAACGAGATAAACATGGGTTTTTATTTCAACTATTCCGCCCGTAATAAAAACCCAGATATCAATGAACCCTATTGTAGTGGATTATAAGTTGGTTTTTGTACAGCATTTAGTATCGTAATACTTTTTTTACGGCATAATGTGTGATAATTTAAGTGTCATTCTTTATGATTTTACATTTAAAAACTCCAACTTATGGTCCACTAGAATGGCCATTTAATAATCATAGTATTAAACACAAAATGTACAGTTGAAATAGGAGAGCATGTTTTGTCCCACTAATGGTAAAACTACAATGTTATTTACCTGTGTAGCAGTGGCTTGGCAATTGGGAAATGGGACCCTTCAGTAAAAGAATTTGTTTAATGACTTGTTTCCTAAAACCTCTCATGACTTTTTTCTATTAGGCTATTTTGTAACACCTTATTCATAGTTGTAATAAATCCACCATTCTGTTCGAATCCAAAAAACGTGAATAGTTTAGAAACAAATTATTATAAATATGAAAAATATGGACTGGATAGAAAAGGTTTGATTTCATATCGATATTATAATATAAATGGACATTCAAACAGGATGTTATCACTGATCTGATAATTTGACTACAATCATAGCATTTTGTAAAAAAAATTATAGTTTAATAAATTTGAATATGCTTTTATTTTTGTAGCCATGAATTATACCTGAATTTGAAAAGTGCTTTGTACGAATTATATTTATAAAATATGTCAAAGGAAATTGTAAAATACGAGTATTTAAATTTTTTTTGTACTAATGCTAGAAGTGTTTCTGTCCATTACATAGAATGGGGGGCCTGTTGCCATTACATTCTGGGAAATATCCCACCTGGTTGTGGTTATAGGGGTCAGGGAAATTGTATGAGCTAACTACCCGTTTATATGGATGGCTCATGATGTACATGAAATCCTTTTCCAACCTTGTCACTTTAAGCCTAACATAGAGTTCCCATTAGGAAAGGCATCGCCTGAAAATACTCACAATTAATTATTTATCTGTGTTTTAATGGACTCTAAATGTAGTTGTATTTATCCGAATTTATTATTAGTCTCTTTATTGTTATGTTTTTGGATTTGTGTTTCTGTACCTTGATGGATGAAGTATAGTTACAGACTATATTATATTGAGACGTTGTTTTTTTTAAACATCGTTTGTTTATTTGATATTTCTTTGAATAGTTTAAATCATGTAAACGATGCTTTATTGAGGAATTTACTATTTGAAGTATAATTTAAAATCGATGTAACTAATAACAAAATCCAATACATTTTATGTTTATTTGTGAGGTCTTCATATTATAAAGTATTCATTTTCAAAACCTACGTCAAATAATACAACATTCAAATTCACAAACCGTTTAAATAAATAAAATTAAAATCATACATGTTTTGCATGGAAATAAACACAAGTGTAGCTAAATTAGATTAGTGGTACTTTATTATTAACTGATTTGTATTAATATATCTTCACATATTTTGTTTAATATACGTCAAGATACTGATCATTTTGAAGTTCTTTTAGCATTTCAAAGGATATTAAATTTAGATTCAACTATGGCTTGTTTTTACAGCATGTTTAATTACTGCTGATTTTTTAATATTTTCGTATTTAAAATTCGCTTTGTATTCATTATATCGAGTTTAGATGTTTCTTTTTGTTTGGTGGATTTATAAGTGTTTACAGTTATCACAATTAATTTTATACATTTCTGATTTGTCTTATTTTAAAAATTGAAATTTAGGATTTCTTAGCATGTTTTTAATTTTTGATTTTGGTTTGAGTGCTAACATAGACTTTGTATGATTTTTAAAGTATTTTATTTACTTACATAAAGATGTAAATGTCAATTATTTGCAATCATAATTGTTCTTTTTTATCCATATCGTAGTTGTTGATAGTTTCTTCTTTCTGTTACATTTCTTTTAAATAATATTTTCTATAGATTCAGTTTAGTATCCATTTATAGTTGTTATTCCTTTAATTTTTTTCGACTTAATTATTATTAATGAGAGATATTTATTAATTTATTGGTTATTTTATTAATCCATTCCACAGATTTGATTTCATATTCATGACTCTCTATTGTTATGTTAAATCCTTATCTCACTTTAAATGTTCAATTTGTATTAAGGGAGGGCTGATCTCTTTCTTAACTGTAATATGCCGTTACTCATAGACTATAAATCTGCAACATGAACTTATGTTACTCATAGACTATAAATCTGCAACATGAACTTATTCAGACAAAATAATAGAAACGATTTGTAGAGTAAAATATTAACAATATTTATAAATACTTGTAATCCAGGCCTAAATTCGATCCCACATGATCTATAAACATTTTGGTGTACTCGTCCAAGTGTTGAACAACTGTTTGGTACTTGTCATTAAAGTGCTCATAGTAACGTGTATTTTGTCTCTTTAATATGCTACAGTATCAATACGTTTAGTACACATTTTGACGTTTTAACAACTTACAAAAAATATATTTTAAAGGATTAATAACTTAAGTTGGTAAAGACCTTCAAGGTCTATCGATGTACAGTCCCTATACCATAGCCCTTCAGTGATTAAGTACCATTATCCATCAACTGGGGGCCAAGACATTTGAGAGATAAGATAGTAAGATTTATGACGTCATTATTCTTACATTGAATCTACGACCACTCGATGGTTGATATTGACCTGATTAGTAATTGAAAATGAATAACAAAATTAAATCACAAATAGAAGTCATTGTTTAATTCTTAGTTCATATAACTATTTAAACTTCAAAAAATATGCACAAATTTAAACACGGTGTAGCTTTCTTGAGTATTTGTTAAACATTTTACCTAAAGAATTTTTAATTTCTACGTACCATTAAAATTAATTTTAGTAGAATCTACCATAATGCCAACTGTATGATTTGGATTAGTTCTTATTGCTAAGTTTTTACAGGTATGGATATAATATAGGCATTGACAAACGTCCCATGAAGAGTTTTCGTCCCATGAAGAGTCGGGGGTGGGGGAAGGTCACGTGACCTTAATCGATTTTTAGTGGGCTTTGATTTGATTTTGATTGACTCTGATTTGATTTTGATTGACTTTGATTTGATTTTGATTGACTTTGATTGACTTTGATTCGATTTTGATTGATTTTGATTTGATTTTGATGGCGGCGGCCACATGACCGGATCCAAGATGGCGGCGGCCACGTGACCGGATCCAAGATGGTGGCCGGACACAGTGCTACCACCCTCCCAAATTTCCCGCCAAATTTCCCTCAAATTCCCTCGTTATACTATATAAAATGTACTCTTAGCCAAAATGCACTCTATTTACAGTCTGGGTTGGGCTAACCCGGGTTAACACAACGTGGGTTATTAAAGCCCGGGTTAACCCACGTTGATTTAAAGCCCCCAGAGGGCAGAAAAGTAAGGATTATTCACCCATATATTATCTACTAACAGGAAAACAGAAAAACAGGAAAACAGAAAAACATGAAAACAGAAAAACAGGAAAACAGAAAAACAGGAAAGCAGAAAAACAGAAAAACAGAAAAACAAACAGAAAAACAGAAAAACAGAAAAACAGGAAAACAGAAAAACAGAAAAACAGAAAAACAGGAAAACAGAAAAACATAAAAACAGAAAAAAATTGGGTGTGCGTCGGACCACACGGTGGAAGTTATACTTCTTTGGCCATTCTCATACACCCACTCACGCACACAAACAGACAGGATATATAAATGAAATATAAGACATTTTTCAATATTATTCAATATATTTATCTTCAATATATTATACGTGACTTCATTATTATATTATACACCTATATTATCATTATCAATAATTTCTTCGATTAACAATCGATTAATCGATAGTTCTTAAAAATTTGTTCTTACTTTTCAGCGTGACGCGGTTTCTCGACCAACATCCCATCCCAAAGTGTCTAACGGGCGCAAAGAAGTATAACTTCAAAAACATAAAAACATAAAAACAAAAAATAACCAGAGGGGATTCCGTAAGAAGATGGATGGGAGCACAAGAGTGCAGGAGGTAGCAAATAGAAGAAGAAGGTCGGCTTCAGCGTCAGAGACGCATTCACTTTCCGCAGCGGGGAAAGGAATGCGCGTCAAAGTCTGTCGCATAGAGTATAGATTTACTATAGAGTATAAGAGAATATAATGCATTTTATATAGTATAACAAGGCTAATAGTGTATTTTATATAGTATAACAAGGGAATTTGGAGGGAAATGTGAGGTTAGGAAAAGTGAGGTTAGAAAATTTGGCGGGAAATATGAGCGCCGCCATCTTGGATGACGTCACAAAATATGGACCAATCAGAGTATAGATTTACTATAGAGTATAAGAGAAAATAATGCATTTTATATAGTATAACAAGGCTAAAAGTGTATTTTATATAGTATAACAAGGGAATTTGGAGGGAAATGTGAGGTTAGGAAAAGTGAGGTTAGAAAATTTGGCGGGAAACATGGGCGCCGCCATTTTGGATGACGTCACAAAAAATGGATCAATCAGAGTATAGATTTACTATAGAGTATAAGAGAAAATAATGCATTTTATATAGTATAACAAGGCTAATAGTGTATTATATATAGTATAACAAGGGAATTTGGGGGAAATTTGGGAATTTTAGGGGAATTTTGGGAGGGAAAATTCCCAACAGGTTGGCAGGACTGAGGGTCGCCATCTTGGATCCGGCAGGTGGCTTCCCCACTCTCCGAAACAATCAATAACGTTTGGATCCGGCAGGTGGCCGCCGCCATCAAAATCAATAAAAATCAAATCAAAGTTAATCAAAATCAAATCAAAGTCAATCAAAATCAAATCAAAGCCCACTAAAAATCGATTAAGGTCACGTGACCTTCCCCCACCCCCGACTCTTCATGGGACGAAAACTCTTCATGGGACGTTTGTCAATGCCCATATTATATCTACTGGTAAGGAAGTGTGAAATTCTTAGCTTTAGACGAGCGACAAAATATATCCAGTTTTTATAATTATTTGGGAATATTTTCTTTAATAAAAGTAGTTTGACGTTCAGGACGTAATTATATCTCCTCTGCTC